>CM046840.1:22185780-22252981 GCA_025618425.1 Heliocidaris tuberculata
CCCCAGATATTACTGTCCATAAAAAATGGTAAACGTACACTGAATGAAAACGAGCCTCTCAGTCTATAGATTGGCCACTGCTTTGTTGCAAGAGCCAGAAATATGACACTCTCTCTCTCTCTCTCTCTCTCTCTCTCTCGCTGATGTCAATTAAACCCTAATTCAATTTATAACAATTAGCCAAAATACTCATAACAGTAATTGTTATATGCAATTAATTTTGCTTGCCTCATAACGATTACAGCGTTATCATTACTGTTCCCGTGTATCCATTAGTATTGAAATTGATGAACTAGTTCGGGTGCTGCATGGTTTTCTGGTATAGGGCGTAGCGTAGGTTTCCTTGGATTCTATGACCACCAGAGATGAATTAATTGTGCTTTACGTAAACTATACAGTAAGAGTCAATAAAAAGGAAACCCAGATTCATCTCTAAATATCGTTGCAATCAGTACATATAGATTTAATCAAAGACACTCTCATTGTATCATATCATGTTTTCTTTAATTCAACACCTTGATCAATAAAATCCGACAATGGATAGCTGAACAGTAGCAATTTTTTCTGATTCATGTCAAATTTGACCCCAGGTTGGTTGATTGGTCTCCATTCCAGTTGAATGCACTGATAAACTCCTGAACACCAGTCAGCCCAAACTTCGGCAAAAACGATTTTACCTTGCTTTTCATAAATGGCCAGTGCTCAGTCATCCATCATTGGATTTCGGTGAACAGCCTATCAAATTAAAGAAGACATATTATCAACTATCATACCAATGTAATACATTTCAGCGATTTCACTTGGTTTTTTAAATATTTGGGCTTGAATATGGGTTTCCTTATTACTGACTCACACTGTATTTAAAAATCCATATCGTATGTCATTTGGTATGCGTTATATCTCTGGGAGCACTTTCTTGTCTTGTTGAGGGCTCTTGACTTTCATACGAGAGGTTCTGGGTTCGATCCTCGCTCGGTGCTTACATCCTTGGACATAGGGTGTTTTACCCACATTGTCCCTCTCGACCCAGGTGTATTGAATAGATACCTGGCATTGCTGGGGCAACAATGATTACCCACTGTAAAAAATTTTGCAGACTTTTCACGGGAAATTTCCTGGCAATCAGGATGCCGGGAATGCCCGTTTTCCCACAGTACATGTAAAATAACAGATTCCCGTTTTTTTTTAATAGTAGAAACTTTAATTTCTAACAGGAAAATCTATGTAGATTAAAACGGAACCATGGAAACAATTTGTAATTTAACAGGGTAACTTGGTAAAACATGAGAATTTTTTTTTATTAGTGTTTTATGTCTGGCGATTGTATGCTGATTTCCGGTAAACCAACAAACTTGCTGTTGTTTTACAGGAAAAGACTGTAAAATTGAAATAACGGCAATAACTTGTAATTTCAAGGGCCAAAAGACCTGTAGTTTTACAGTTATTTTTTACAGTGCATGGCCCTCAGGAAGAGCAGTGATAATACTGATGTTCTTGAACTTCTTCTCTTTTCATCCCACTGATGGCTCGGCCATCATTCCTATAGAACTGTGGATTGCTCAGAAGTCCATGCACATTTCCTGGCATGAATCGAGATATACTTGTTTCCCAAAGTGTCTGCCCCGTCGACGTCTATGTGAAAATGATGAGGGTATACCGGTAGATATTCATATGCAGTGATTGTTTTTCCTTGTGTATAAACGGAAAAGAGAAATGAGACACCTCTCATGATATTTATGCTCAGTATTATTCACCACTCTCCCTATTTCCTCTATGACCCTTTTCTATCTCTTCCCATATATACACCCATTCACCATTTAAAGAGAATTTTGAATAACGGTGAAAAATGATTTGTGAGCTTTCTCATTCTTTTATATCAGTTTGGAAGATTATATCATGAAAGAAATGGCCCAGAAAGGATGGCTCTTCAAATGCCCTCACTGATTCGAAATATGACGAGAAAGAGCTGATAAATTTGGACCAAAACATACCACATAATTGTGTGTAGTCCCATGCACACATTTCTGTGTAGTCCCATGCACACATTTCTGTGTACAGCAATTCCATATCATTTGAATGAATCTCAAATCTCGCAGTATACACCCATTCAGTTCAGTTATGTATTATTTCCCAATTACTCCTAGACAGTTTCTTTCACAATGTAATCGCATGACAGAACTTCGCATCTTTGGCCCGTATTCTCGAAAGTGACCTAAGTTAAGCCTGGCTTAACTGATTTATGGAAGGCCATTCGTCAACCCCCAAGTTCCGTATAAATTACTTATTTATGTAACAAAATAAAGAAACTTGATTATTTTCTAGCAAGAAATGAGCATCATAAATCAATTCTTTTCTGTCGGTTTTTTGTATTTGTATTTAATCCCAGAACTATGGTGATTTTGTAGGATTAAAAGAGGGTGACATTTGGCTCTCCATAATTCGGTGGCCTTAAATCTACACACTTAGGCAGGGGCTTAAGTTAGGCGCCTTTCGAGAATACGGGCCATTATCTTTAATCAGTTTACTTGATTGATATAGGTGTTGTTATAACATAATTATATTGGTGTCTTAACCCAAAAAGGGCCGGGAGATTTTGGCTATGCCACAGCCGGGGGGGGGGGGGGGGGGGGGGAGATCTCGACCGTCGACCGCCCGATCGCGCCGAAAATCAGCACGCACGTCGTCCACAACGTAATCTACAAAACTGTATAGTTAAATGCTCCGAAATAATTTCACATTAATTAATCATGCTAATTTATGCATGAAATCAAAATTTTGCTCTAAATCATTAAATAAAGCTCAAAAAATGCTAATTTTTGGTCTAGGTACTCTTTCCAGTATTCTCAGCAAATATACTTGAAAAAAAATTCGGTATCAAAATTGATTTCTTATGTATTTTATTGTATTTAAAATTTCTTATGTATTTCTTTGTTTTTACCTTTTGTTTTTTATTGTTTTTTTGATGAAATTTGTCGGGGACACTTTTGCGATCATAAACAGCATAAAAATAAATTAATTTTAATCATTAAATGTAAAAATATTCGTAGATTTCTAAATTTTATCTCAAAACACATTTTGTATGGAAATCATACATGAAATCACGTTTTTAAGCAATTTTTGGTCTGACGTGCAAGTACAAAATGTTGAGTAACTTCGAAACCGCATGCCCGGACATCGCGAATTTGGTCTCAAAAGATGCGTGAGATTCGAAAGAAAAAAGTCATGAAACGCCGCGGCGACTGCTTTGCGCGTTGCGGACATATCGCGAGAAACGTCTAGGGAGGGGGGGGGGGGGATGGATTCCACCCCCGCCCTTTTAGGGTTAATGTATAGATACCAAATGCTGGGACAGTCTCGATCCAAAACCTGAAGGATATAGAGAGACTGCACCGTTTTAAAAAAGATCTCTTTAGCTGAACCAATATCATACAAATTAACATCCCTCCCCTGTCCATCTTAACGCATTATAAAACTCTCTTCTCAACACGCCCTTGTTTTCCCATCACAAAATGCTGCATGTTTGCAGTTCTCGATCCCCACTTCGCTTCCCCCCTCTCTCTGTCTCTGTCTCTGTCTCTGTGTCTGTCTGTGTCTCTCTCTCTCTCTCTCTCTCTCTCTCTCTCTTTCTCTCTCTCTCTCTCTATACATATATCTCCCTCTTCCTCTCTGCAATAATTCAGTCACTTCATATTTTGCTCTGTTTTCATCTGCTGATTTCCATGTTTTCGGTGTTTCTCCTCATCGTCTTGTCACCATTTCTACTTTCCAGCTCCTTTTCTTTACTAAAATAATGGCTACCCAACTCGACAAGCCTCGCTTTTAATAGGTTCCCCCACATTCTTATCATACCGTATCCGTATGCGTTTACTATTAGTGGAAATTATTTTACTGCACTGAACTGTCATTATATAATGTATGTACATGTATTACTCTTTGTATTATGTCATTGATTTATATGTTTATATTTTTGCTCCTCATTGTTATACATTATGTGAACTGAACGTGAAAACAAATAAAATCAAATCAAAATTAACCCCCTTGTTTTGCAGTCAGTAAAATAATATGATCAGGATGACATCATTATTGGTGCATTGTGGGAGATAGCACTGGTCCAGACCTGGTCAAGTCTTGCCACGGTATTCTTCAGCTGTAATGATGGACAATAAATAATCACATCTGGCCACGCCAGAGTGAACATACCATTTTGTTCCAACACCTCAGGGCAAGAACCGAACGTCTTCACCAAACAGCAGTTCACAGATTCCCCGTTATCTTCCCTCACATGTTAAAAATGAAACTGTAACTGGAAGTATGTCAAAACTTCTCACTCTTCTTCGTCAGGAAATTCTATCTATTCATTAAATTTCATATTCTTTTCTATATAACAGTTAACATAATCGCCTAGAATAATTTCATTCACTATACCTTTCTGGTGGTAACTTCATTTCATTTGGTAATTCGGTTCTTGCCTGTGTCATTATTCTGAATCTGTTATTAATTAGACTCATAATTGTTATTTGTATAATTGCAAGGATATTCTTGATCTCAATTGTTATATACATTTTCTCAACAACTGTTAAGGAATTAATGCCTAATAATGGTTTTGGACGAAATTTTCTTTGCGATTCAGTTGAATTATAAAGTACATCCGATGGCAGACAAATTAGATGGTTAGTGGTATGTTATGTTCATCCATATTATAATCAATCATATTTGAATGTTAATACATGTTAAAATGATCTGTTTGAAATGAGATATTGCTTGAGATATTCATGTCACATTTACTGCACCTAATGTGCCGCCAGTTTCCAGTGATACACTTTTAATTTATAATCCTTCTTTTAATTTTCTTATTCTGACCTGGATGGAGTTGAGGGGGTGTGGGAACGAAGACCTGTGGGTCATGGTAATTGAGTTAAACTTTTCTAAACCTAGGCAGCCCCATCAACTCTGATCCAGGTTCTTTCTTTACAATGTTTATTCCTGTGATTTTTTCTGTATTGTTTTCTGTATTGTTTTCGAAATGCCGAATACATAATAAAAAATAAAATAAAGTATGTCATAGAAACGTGAATTGGTATGCACTTTACACTGGGTGTACATGGAGTCCTTTTCATTTCGTCTTCTCGAGGGAACTGCAGACGAAATGATACATTTTCGTTACCAATCAATCATCTGCACAAAACTAATGAATATCTCCTTCTGTAGTGACCGATAGAAGTTTCGGTTTTGTGACTGAAGTTTATTGTCTATTAGTTTTCACTTCACAGCAGCACGCCCATGTTGACTATACGTACACTGTCACGTATATAGAAGTCTTTATCGAGATAATTTGATTAACTCAGAATGGTGAAGGAATTATGGCAGAAGACACTGCCTCCATTATCGTAAAACTGCTTGATATAGCAAACTGACCAATAGCGGCATGAGGGGTTAGGGAGGGGGCAAAGGGTCCTTGCCCTTTACCCCCTCCCCCCAGCAAGCTCTTGTATAAAAGTCAATGGAGGCGTTTCACGGGTTAACGCCCTTTCTTTTTTGAAAAATATTTCAAAATATAATTTATTTGGGATTTTTTTTTTTAAATCTGACACCCTAACCTCGTTTTCATGCTATGGACTGGAAGAAAGAAAAACTAAACCCAAACATTTTGCTTTGATCTCTGTATGTCAAAAACAACTTCCCCCCTACATTTTCCCCTGGAATGATTTTCCGGTCTTTTAATGAGGGACGCGGTTGTTGTTGTTATTTCTTTTAAACCCCTAAAAGACATATAATATTCACATTTTCTATTAATGGGGGAGGGGCGGTCGTTTCGGCCCCGGATACGACCGTGAAACGACAATATTATTAACTTCAATGTTTCAAACTATTTCGTTGACAGACTAGTGTCCTCTGTTCATGCAGTGCTTCATATCAGCCTCGGATCAGTCATCATGTCTAGAACATACACTGATGTATTCTTCAAAGAGTAAGTCCAGTTTAATAACTTTCTTTAAAAAACAAACAAACCCACCAGTGCCCCTTCCATTCAATATTCTATCAGCAAATTCTGATTTTCCTTAACTTTGTGCGTAGCCCCCCCCCCCCATCCCCATTTTTTAATGCTTGTTGGAAAATTTTGGGCATGTGTGTTGGCAAATTTCGTCGACAACCCCTCACAACGAATTGTCTTGCGAAGTTCCTAGATGAGGTAGAACTTAGTGCAAGATAACTTGCAATGGAGATTCTTCATGTCCGACAGACCCCCTCCCCACATTACAAACGGTCTAGTGACACCCATGTAGATGAGATAGAATATGGAGCAAGATCAATAATTGCAGTATGTGACTCATGAGGAATAATTCTGAAGTATAAATTAAATATGTATAAAGTTGTATTTAATATGGTTCAACACATTACAATGTGATAGCTAGTCGACATCCTACAACAAAGTTTGCCGTTTATGTCTGTTCGAACCCCCCCCCCCCCCCCCCTCCTAATGTTCTCTGCAAAAACATTATTGCACATTAAAAAAAAAAAAACGTATTTCAGTGGCGGATTTAGCGGGGGCAACTCCTCCTATCAATCATAATTATGCCGGCTTGAAAGCTCCGACATCAAAATAATTATGGCAATGCATCAGTAGAGTATCCTTTAACATTGTCTGATATTTGTTGCATTGATTGTTCTTACTGTTATGGACTCCATTAGTTTATACCTTATTCACCTTACAAAATGATACAGAGTAGTTGACAATGTGCTATTCTCGTTTTCCTATGTGCCACCATAGCTGTAAGCTGTTGGATCAAAGCTTCGCGTTCGCCACTATGTATTGGTTGTACGACGTGGTGGCTATGTATATGGTTTACTGTCGAGAGAAAGAGATGATGAGAGTTCCAATTACCGCAACAATGAATCGCTTCCTGAGAGAAAACCCACTGCTGTGCTTTCATCACCTCCTGGTTCTGGGAGGGGGCTACCCTCTCACGTTGGTAAGTACTTTCCAGCTTAAAATAACGGTTGGTATATCGATAATAAAGTAATAAAGAGTTGAAGAATAATCATTCTAATAGTAAACAAATAATTAAATCATTCCATCTGGACTTTACGAATTATTTCCGAGAACGGTTTCACGTCCGATCCTGGACGCTTCATCAGCTCGTCTGATTTTGGTAGCGGGAAAACGTCGTTGCCAATTGGCGCAGACGCACTATCAGTGTTATTGTTCCGAGTAAGACATCAAGGAATTCTCCGGATTACGGCGCTATACACCCGGGAGAGGTTATGTCGCAGGCCCCTACCCTTATTGAGAGTAGGGTTCTCAGGGTTGACATAAACAGCTTCACGGACCCCCTCTCAAACCACCGAGATTCTTTGTCTAGAATGAGTACATCCTTGTCTTTGAAGTCATGTTTGGATGTGTTCAGGTGGGAGTAGACAGCAGAATCGTTTCCTTATGTCCCCGGTCTGCGATGTTGATACAAACGCTTGTGCAGAGACTGCTTAGTTTCACCAATATAGTTTTCTTGGCAACCCTCCTCTTGACATTGAATGGCGTGGACGATGTTGTTTCTCTTTTCTTTGGAACCTTATCCTTAGGGTGTACAAATTTGTGTTTTAGGGTGTTTGCTGGTTTGAAGTAAACGGGAATGTGATAGCCTGAAAGGATCCGTAGGATGAGAAAATCCACAAACTGGAGGTGGTAACAACATTGTTTCCCAGGGCTTCCTACATTCCTTCTTCTGAGGAAACAAAGGAGAAGGAACATAGACATCTTCGGGAAGCACTTAACCCTTTCAAGACAACAGACCACATTTTGTGGTTTGGCTCAATAACTTTTGATTCAGAGCTCTAAAAAATATACCAGATGCATGAGTAGAAATAGCAAAAATTTCTCCACACACTAATGTATTTTGTTTCATGACCACATTGCGTTTGATGCCAGGAATTTTTAAAACAAGAATAAGCTTTAAAATCCTTAAATTGGCAACACATTGAAAGGTTTAAAATCCTTGTTTTTCATCAAAATTGGCAATTTTTCAACTTTTCAACAAAATTTTTAACCATGAATATTGTTTTAAAAAAACATCACACCTTATTAGAACCATGTAGCACTAAAAAAAAATATTATTATTGCCAATTTGAAGAAGAAAATGTGATCAATTTAGCCCTTGTATAATTCCAGTCATGAAAGGGTTAACGTGTGTGGTTACCAGAACTGGAGTATAGAGAAGGCCATCCACCCACGTAAACACAACGCCAGGACAATAAGCCACGTCCAGCTGAGCTACGCCGGGGCATAGGAGTCTCTGTGCCTTACACAGGCGCGCCGGAAGCAGTTTGGGATTGGGGGGGGGGGGGGCAAACATTCAAGGGGGCTCACCTTTCAAGGGCTCATGTCTTCTCACCCCTAAAAAAAACACACACGCTTTCCCATATCACCTCTCACAACAATACAGACGCACGTACACACCTTTCAGAATATTTCACTATTAAACACGTCCAATACAAAACCTCCACTACGTTAAAGTTAAAAGTTTGAATGCTTTATCTGTCTTCAGTGATCTCCATGCACGAAAAATGAATACAAAGGCTTACAATTACGTAATAAAGCAATCAAGCTTTTAATATACACACGATTTTCACTCCTTTACTACTGATTTTTTTTTTTATGGGAGGGGGGGCTTTTTTGGGGGGGGGGGGGCGAAAATGCATTTTGCCCCCCCCCCCACACTTTTTCGTTTGGGGGGGGGGCGACCGCCCCCTGCCCCCCACTTCCGGCGCCTATGGCCTTACATCAGTGGACTCTCTGAGAAAATCCAACGGATCCTTTCAGGCTATCACATTCCCGTTTACTTCAAACCAGCAAACACCCTAAAACAAAACAAAACAAAAACACCCTAAAACAAAACAAAACAAAACAAAAATAAATTGTACACCCGAAGGATAAGGTTCCAAAGAAAAAGAGAAACAACGTCGTCTACGCCATTCAATGTCAAGAGGACACATCCACCTGAACACATCCAAACATGACTTCAAAGGCAAGGATGTATTCATTCTAGACAAAGAATCTCGGTGGTTTGAGAGGGGGGGGGGGTCCGTGAAGCTGTCTATGTCAACGCTGAGAACCCTACTCTCAATAAGGGTAGGGGCCTGCGACATAACCTCTCCTGGGTGTATAGTGCCGTAATCCGGAGAATTCCTTGATGTCTTACTCGGAACAATAACAATGATAGTGCGTCTGCGCCAATTGGCGACGACGTTTTCCCGCTACCAAAATCAGACAAGCTGATGAAGCGTCCAGGATCGGACGTGAAATCGTTCTCGGAAATAATTCGTAAGTCCAGATGGAATGATTTAATTATTTGTTTACTATTTGAACTTTTACCTGGATCTATCAGAACTTACATCATTTGAATAATCATTCTAGCATTAAATTTTTCCCTCATTACTACTTATTGGTAATGTATAGTATCAGTACCATTAATACAGACATCTACGGAGTGGTTCAAGAAAAGTACGCACTTTTCAAATTGCCTATTGTTTCAAGATGGAGCAGTAATTATATGAAATAATTCCTCTATTTCTCTTCAGTATTATCGCTTTGGCAAGGCTGCCTTCATGATTGCTTGTGTGCAGTTTACTGAACTAAGCACCCCATTTATCAACATTAGAAAGATTCTTATAAAGGTAAGCACACTAAATACTTGAGTATCTAGATAATATTCGATCTAATCTAAAAGCGTGGTCGGCATTTCCGGCTATAGCCATAAGCGTACTAGGTGTGGGATGGGGGACGGGAGGAGGGTTCATTGTCTGTGATCATAGAAAGATTTTGCTGTATTAAAATTCCATTATTTCTACAATGCAGTCTTGTAAATGTGTTCATTGGTTAACGACCGGTCGCCAGCCAATGAAAGGTTTTCGATGATGCATCGAAAACCTTTTATCTTTGAGCGGTTTTAGATATAGGTATACCGGTCTGCATCCTATCGGCGGCCCTGTGTACGACCTGTATATAGGCGACAAGTCGCAGATTTATAAAAATATTTCAAATTTCAGTTGAGAGTGGTTGCCTTTCTGCAGGTTTTTTGGTTGTACTGGTCAGCAACCGGTCGCCACTCTAGTGAGACGGAGGCTTAAACACAAGATGGTCGGCGATCGGTTGGCAACTGGACGGCAGTCAGTGTACTTTAGGTCGCCCACAGATGGTCAACGGATTTCCAATTGAATGGTGAAGGTTACCGGCGAAAAGAAATGCTTGGCTACCGCCGGCAACTAGTGAAGACCAATCGCTGACCGATCGCCTACCCTTTGGACGATCGGTTAAAGATGAGAAATATCTTCTCCCGACTATTTTTTTCCCCGACCAGTTTGGTCGGCAAAAGGTTTTCGATTGAGCCGACCAAAAACCTCAAACAACCATTCACCGACTGATGACAACCTGTAACCAACTGGTATCGCTGGTCAGCGACCGGTTGTTGGTGATCATGCCAGAGAGCATTTATTTACATTTACATTAGAAGAGCAATGTAGAAAAAAATGCTTTGATCAAGAACATACGTGCCGTGCCGAGGATTGAACCCACGACCTTCTCATCTCCAGTCAAATATACTCGACCCACTCGACTACGACACAGTGTTTGTTTTTTGTGGTTTTTGGGGGTAATCAAATATGCCGAACATCATTTATTTAATGTACGATAAACATGATAAAAGAGCAAGTAGTTAAAATGCCTTGCATGCTCAAGAGCATAAATGCCGTACCGGGGATCGACTCCCCACGATCCTCGTATTTCCTGTTGAGTGTTTTTAACCACTCGGCTACGACACCCCTGTTGTAACTAAAGCCTATCAATTGCTAGTCGATGGCCAATATCCTCTGTTTACCGATAGTGGACCATGTATTAAACACTTCCGCGCTGTCATCAGTCATCATTATACAGGCACATTTTAGGACAAACAATGGCCAATAATCTGTAACCAGTCGGTGACCAGTCAGCAAGTGGTGTGCAACCAATTGGCGACCTATATGTTCCTTCAAATTTAGGGGTTTTAGTCGGTAGTGGTTGTCGATAGTTGCATTTTTTTCTCGATAAAAACCTATTCGGAAGCAGGCTATAGATATCCAGGGCTCTAGCCTGCTTCAGGATAGAGCTTCAGGGCTTGCACTATACTCGTCTCCTAACATTAATGAAATTGGGAGAGATTTTGTTTATTAATTTACTTTAAATCTATCCTCATTGTACATATTTGTATATTCCTTTCTCATATTCCTTTTGCAGCACAACTACACGAACTCATATCTCTTCAAAGTCAACACCGCTCTTGCTGTTGCGACTTTCTTTCTGACGCGTCTTGTGCTATTTCCTTGTATATACCTCATCTATGGCTACACATATCACCTGACATTGTGGGAGGTCGTGACCACTATGTACTTCGGCTGCCATTTTGTCATGTGCGGTGTGGTAATGATACAAGTCACGTGGTTTTCGTCCTTCATCAAAGCACTTTCAAAAGTACGCAAACCGAGGACGAACCAGAATGGACATCAAAATGAACATGCTGAACAGAACGGGAACCATAACGGCCGTGAAATCGGGTATACGAAGAAATCCGAGTAGATGTCTGCATTGTCACTTCTGAGTACGTTATCGATCAATTACGATCATGTGATATGATTGCCAGTATGAAGTACAGCGAAGAGAAGAAGAATCACGTGATTTTGTCAAACTACAGTTGGAAATCTTCTTACTACAATTTGAAATCTTCTTTTATTTATAGGACTGTTGTAGTGACATGATACCGTATACCATAGATGCACCAAAGAGACCAACACCTATGCTGAAGACAAACCTAATAGCCAACATGGCCAAGAAGCAGTCGGTTTGGCGGTGTGGCTAAGATATTAGTCACATTATAATTGTAATGTTTTGTTTTGTCCGCTGTCGATCTGGTGTCGGTCTCGTGTAACTGTGGATAAGGGACGTAACTTGAGATAGGATAAAATATACAGGGCCCGAGGAAATCTAGTGCGATCTATGAGGTCGGTCGAAGTGACTACAGTCGTCTATTTCCTCGAGGGGCGAGAGCCCCGAGAGAAATAGACGATTGACTGTAGTCGCTGAGACCGACCCCATAGTCTAGATCGCACTAGATTTCCGAATAAAGGCCCTGTATATTTGTTTTATATCCCTCATCAACAATTAAATATATTTGGATTTAACTTTGATCTAGATATGACAAATTAATGTTAGATAGTATAAATCTCGCCTTGTTGTTAAATTTATATATACGGTTAGAGTAAAACACAGTGGACGCTAACTTAGTTACTTAGAATAGATTGACGCGATTGATAGTCGCTGAGCCTGAGACCGACCCCGTAAATCGAAGTAGATTTCAGAATAAAAGCCCTGTATATCAATTTTCTTTAATAGGCCTCTAACTTTTAGAACTAGGTAGTCTATAACATCAAGTTAATTTTAATCCTGTTATAAAGTGTTAAAGGGTAGGCCTAGATCTAGATCTAGACCTATACATATGATATTGCTTTATGAGGCTTTCCTGGGTAACGGTAAATTAGACTATCATAATATTATTATTATTATTATTATTATTATTATTATTATTATTATTATTATTATTATTATTATTATTATTATTATTATTATTATTATTATTATTATTATTATTATTATTATTTATTATTATTATTATTATTATTATTATTATTATTATTATTATTATTATTATTATTATTATTATTATTATGATGATGATGATGATTATTATTACAATAATATACATATATATACATATATAATATATATATATATATACAGCTCTAGGGAGCTATGATTTAAGCTATACACGCAATAATTATTACATATATATATATATATGTATATATGTATATATATATGTATATGTATATATGTTTATGTATATAATTGTGAGAAATGAAAATGAGAGAATAATGGTTGCGTGTATAGCTTAAATCATAGCTCCCTAGAGCTGTATATATATATATATATATATATATATATATATATATATATATGTATATATATATGTATATATGTATATATGTATATATGTGTATATATATATATATATATATATATATATATATATATATATATATATACAGCTCTAGGGAGCTATGATTTAAGCTATGCACGCAACCATTATTCTCATTTTCTCTCACAATTATATACATATACATATATATATATATATATGTATATGTATATGTATATAATTGTGAGAATTGAAAATGAGAGAATAAATGTTGCCCTAGAGCTGTCCTTCCTTTTTGAAATTTTTGCAAAGGTTGAACCCTGGTCGTTGGCTTAGAACGCCAGTGCCTTAACCACTAGACCACGGAGACGGGCCAGTATAAATGTGAAGAACATCAACTTATACATTGCGGAGGTGCTTTCTGTCATAATATATGATTGAAGACGAATACGAGAAAAAATGTAATAATGATAATAATAATAATAATAATAATAAAAGTCTAATTTACTCTTGCCCAGGAAAGCCTCAGCATTAATATTGTTCTTCCTTTCTCTCTCTCTCTAGTTATGATATACAATACTTTAAGTAAATCTTTACCTGAAGTTCTATTTGTGGAGATGTTTTCTTTGATGTTATTGTACCTTCCTTTTTGAATTCTTATTTATTATTTATTATCAATAATTTCGCGTGTGAGGTAACAAGTTTTCTACAGCATCATTCATTTTTTGTATTCTTTGAAATAAAAAATATTTTGAAAATTAAAAAGTTTGCTAAAAATAAACCCAACCATGATTTGTATTCGTGCCATTTTCTACTATAATTGTCTTAACAGTATTCCTTCTAATTTCTCACAAAAAATGTTATAAGGTTAAAGGGAATCGGTAACTTTGTGGAGGTTTGATTATTATTGTTGAATTTTGATTTTTGTGTTGTAGAATGATGTTCAAGAGGATAAATAAACAGCCAGGAATATAAAGGTTTTGCAATATATCATGTTATTTTCAAGATATCTTTGACCGAATGCTGCTATTCATGAAACCGTACTGGGGTACGCTTTAGTCTACAACTGTAGTCTGTGGGGAGAAAAGGTCTGGCATTTCCGGTCACTTGCAAGATTTTCACTTTTTGTGAAGCACATGATGATGCATTTAAAGGGACCGAAAAGTCGCCAATCGTGGTGTTTTGGAGCTTGGCCCGGCTTGGGTAATATTCGAGCACGCAATTGCAGTGATACGCATAATTCGACCGAATAAAGACGAACTGAACAACCCAACTGACAAACTACCCCACCCTCGACGGCAATTTTGTTCGCTGCTCCAAGATTGTTGTTATGCACGGCCTTGCAATAGGGGCAAGCGAATGAAATTGAACGTACATTGATATCGAGCGGTGGCTCCATTTTCAGGGCTTCATTTTTACAACATATTACATACACTGTTAGCATTTAGGCCATGCAGCTCAGATTTTATCAAGCTTCCACAAAGTTACAGATTACCTTTAAGTCTCCAAAGAATCACAGGGTGCGCGTGCGCAAAATTTGAAAATGCTCAAAATGGTCTAGAATGATTTTTTGGCATGTTTCAGGCCTTTTTAAACATTTCAAAATTGTCTGCTCGTGCGCGCATGCGCTCGTCACTATGCTTAAGTTACCTATAGAGCATGAAAATGACTTTATCTTTCACTGTTTTAGCATTTTAATTAATCCTATATGATTTCCAGAATATAATTATTGTGTGTGCATTACTTCCCTAGTACTCGCACGGGCAATACGTATGCACACACAATACTTGAAAAGCTTTAGGTTTGACTCATGGTTTGACTTTTCTTGTGTTTCAGATCAGTTTCAGTCATTTAAGTGCCTTAGGTATGAAAACATTACGTACATTACGCGCATGCGCGCGAACATGGAAAAATGCTCTCATATACGGCTACAATAATATTGATTCTAAAGTTGACTTCACAACGTTTTGAAATGTTAAGACACTGCACCGTGCACGCGTCAATGCATTTATTTACAGGAACAATTAAGCCTACTTCATATTTCATTATTACTACTCCATCGCATTTCATGACTGTTCCACAACCCACCTGTATACATGTAGTTGTACTTGTTCGACTCTAGTGTTATTATGGTTATATTTCTTGTTTACTCTCTTTCTTTCTCCTTTTTATCTTTAATACATTTTTCATTCAGTGAAAAAAAAAAACATGTAAAAGGAACAGTTATATTTAAGGTATATTTTCAGTTGTATAAATTCTTTGTTCATCCATGAAGGTATACCATTTTGCAGATAACGTAAAAGTATATTCTCAGTTGTATATAAGTATAATTTCACGTTGTGTAAATTATTTGTTCTTCCATGAATATATACATTTTTCAATATACGTATATATTTACTTGTAAATTGTAAAAGTTTCTGTTTATATTTTATTCACGACTGTAATGTTTCTATCGTTGATTTCACTGAAAAGAAATGAATAAAAGAATACTTAAAACAAAAAAATAGAGATCATCCTAGATATGGCCTACTGGTCATACTCCCTCATCGGTAGGTTTGTAGAACATAATTATGGAGGAAACAATAAACCAATAAACTTGTCACCGATGTATAGGCCTAGCTAATAAGCTACCCATTGGCATAGACGTATTGTGGCCTAAATAACCCATAAACTGGAGAATGATTGATTACAAACCGTACTCGATTATAATCTACTTTTTATAGCACCCTTCCTCATGGGCCTCGGAACACGGGGGGGGGGGGGGGTTAAGAGGGGTGCAGCCCCCGCTCTTTTTTTAAAGTAGACGCGGTTCGTGATGTAGTAGACTTGATAATGCTTGTTCGCATGCCCGCCCCCCCCCCCTTTTCAAAAACGCTCCGCAGCCCTTCTTCCCTGCTCTATCTCGATCTCTGATATGGTCATGAAGATTGTAGCTTCATGATATGATCCAGTGTATATAATGTACACACGAGAGGCAGACGACACTTCCTCAAATATCGGTATGGTAGAAGCTGTGCGGTGTAGAAATTTGCAGCTCGCTGACAGGATAGGTCTACTCAATTAACGTGTTATCTTGTTTACATGCAACAGGCAAGGGTGAACATAATAAGGAAAGGAATCATTATCAAGACAAGTGCACTTCTCACCGGATGACTCGACTGTAGAACATATACAGTCTCTGTGCACAGTGTATGGTTGACTACTTCACTGTACATAGTCGTACATGTGGAAAATCGAGCCGGCCGAGCAATGCACGATGCATAATACTTTCAGTGTACACACATGAATAACTGTGCGATTGTGTTTCGCTTTACGAATGATCGAAAATACGTGGCTATATTGATTTATAGCAGCCATTAAAATGACATCCATAAAACATATCGGCATCTTGATCGCTTGTGCGTTCTAATAAGTAGTATAGTATAGCCAAAAGGCAAAACTAGGTGATTGACGGAAGTGGGGCTCCAACATGACTCACTGAACCGTAAAGGACGGATAGGACTGGGTGAAATTACTGGACACATGTATATCCTCGTGGTCATTCTAACGTTTCTTCAACCCAGGCCATGGATGAGTTAGGTGTAGATGTGCCTCTTTATCCATCGTTATGGACTCTTTTTACGGTTGGATGTGTCGTCTGGCCAGGGCTCTTCATCATTTTCTGGTCGCTCTTGTCCGGGAGGTATCCGCCGTATCTAGCATGCGGAACGGCAATGAGGTAAGTAAGAAACATGAGAAACAGTCAAAGCGATAATTTAATAATAGTGCACACTGTGTTGTGAAACCTCACTTTATTGATTCGACCTATACACATTAGGGGCAGGAGCCTCCTGGTATAAAACTGTTTTGCATTGTAAATGTTGGCCTGAGCGTGTTGATAACATGTCTACTGCTAGCTTGCTTGTTCTAGAATCTAGCACGACTATAATTATACTGCAGTACTACATGTACTTCATTGCTACTTTCTCCCACAGGGGGATACGACCCCCCCCCCAAAAAAAAAAGCCATGTGTAAAATACAGCAGTACCTTCAATTCAATATACATGTAGCAGATCTATGGGTTCTCTTGTAGGGGGGCACCGCACAAGTCCAAAAATATCTGTCAAGCAGAGAGAGAGAGAGAGAGAGAGAGAGAGAGAGATGGAGAGGCTATCACGTTTCCAGGTGCCTTTTGGGTCCAAAACTTTGCAAATATAAATGTATCATTGGTCAGCATGGGTGATTGTGAGTGTGTGTGTGTGGGGGGGGGGGGGGGGGGGGGGGGGTATTTTTTAGAAAGGGTATACTTCTACGTAATTTATAAAATTTCGGACCACAAAAGAGTGTAAAAGTAAGATTTTAGATTTTTAGTCAATATCTATAGATTATAATATATTATGTCCGTTCTAATTTTGTTGTTTGGTTTTCATCTATTTATGACTCTAGATCTGGCTATAATCATTTGGCCTGGTATTGAACTTCCATATGTTTAAAATAGAGTAAGCTATGGCAACAATGAATAGAATTACTGCCTAAAATCTGAGATTTTTGAAGAGTTGGGCAAATGCCTCCATCGGAATTAGATTGGGCAGCTATAGAATTTATTGGGTAATGTCGTTTTTGGGCAAGCCAAGATTACCTACCCTGTTGACTACTGAAATCTCTCATTTAACCCTTTCAGGACAGGAATTATTTAAGGGCTAAATTGATCTCATTTTGTTCTTTAAATTGGCAACAATAATATTTTTCTTTCAGTGCTAATTGCTTCTAAAAAGGTGTAATGTCTTTAATATAATAATATACATGGTTAGAAATTCGTCAAAAAGTTGAAAAAATTACTGATTTTGATGAAAAACAATGATTTTGAACCTCTCAGTGTGTTGCCAATTTAAGGATTTTAAAGCTTATTGTCATTTTTAAAATTCCTGGCATCAAACCCAGTATGGTCATGCAACAAAAATGGACATAGTGTGTGTAGAAATTTTTGCTCTTTCTACTCATGCATCTGGTATAATTTTTAGAGCTCTGAATCAAAAGTTATTGAGCCAAACCACAAAATGTGGTCAATTGTCTTGAAAGGGTTAATACATGGCCCACCCGGTTCCAGTAGAAAATGGGTAAACTGGGTAACTGATTGACCAACAGAATTCGAAATGCCCGACTTGTTCAAAATTTACCCAACTGAAATATTACTGGGTAATAAATGCTATTTGGTTGGATTAGATCATTCATAGATCTACATGTATGCTCCTACACTGGCAACATTTTTAAAAATTAATGATATCTTGAGTACAATAGACAAGAGATTTACCCTCAAATCTACAAAATTGCCAACAGTTATAAATTTGCTGACAGAATGAGTGTTGAGATGTCACACCCCACCCCTTCCCCTCTACCGACGCCCCCCCCCCCCCCGGCACCACACTTGACACACGTGATGACATACTTGAACAGTAATGATATAGTTTGCAGGCACAAACCCTGGTCAGTCGTAAAATAGTGTCTGCACTGTAAGACTACCATAGGCCATGTACCATCGCTGCTCCTAACACACGACCAGAAGGTAGCTGAATTAGGCTTCTCTCAAGACACAATGATTTTCTGATAAAGTTTCAAATTAGGGTCTATGCTTGCAGACTAGTAATAATAGGCTTACAAAATAAATGTGAACCAGAAGAATAGAAATTAAAAAAAACCCCTCTACATATCCTTATTTTTGGAGGGGGAGGGGGGGGGGGGGGATGAGGTCCACTCCTCTTTTTTTCTGGACTCCGCTAATGACGGGTGAAAGTGTGCACTTCCCCGGTTCAGCAGACGGAAATATGGCAGGATAAAACAGATACGGTAATGAAAGTCCGTCTTGCTTGGTAGCAAATTAGTCGATCGGTTTGTGTCGTGGGTCCATGCAATCGCTCCACCGTTGCTACTCCAGGTTATCACCATTTTTGAGATGCCCTTTTACCATGTTTACTGGTCTCAATTTTCTGCCGGAGGTCCGCAAAGACACATTTTGCTTCTCGTTTTTGCACCATTTATATTTTTATGTGTATATAGAAATTAGAAAAGATATACCAGAACTTTGGTTCCTCATTCCAGCCCTCCCCTGAATCCTATAGCTGAGTGACTCCTAATTACTGTCATGACTGTGGTAGCGAAACTATCTTTAATGAGCATAACCTTTATCCACAAACGATCTAACATACAAAAATGTAAGCGAAATAAGGATGTAAAGGCCATCGCACACCTTACGATCGGTCTGCGATCCGATTTGTGAAATAAATGGCTATGGCATTAAATATTGGCATTTTAACAAATGAAATCTACCCTATTCAGGTTCTGAAAGTAATATGAATACTAAACATAGGGTTTGGGTGAGCTGTCAGCTTTCTACATGGAATAGGGGCAAAATTAGTTTCAAATCGTATGCAGTCGTACGATTTTTGTGACGTCATTACGACTCGGAGCCGATTTTGCCATTCCACTGACTAGAAAACTCGGCAAAGGCCGTATTATCGATGTTACTATCTGTATGACTATTTAGACTCTCGATCAAAAATATTTTTCGTTTTTAAATGATTTGTCAAAAGATATTACATTTTCTTCTGAAATCGGATCGCAGACCGATCGTAAGGTGTGCGGTGGCCTTAAGGAGTGAAACGGTAACGAGCATTTAGATTTGCATTTACTTTTTTTCTTCGCACGAAAGGGCAGATCCAGGACGATACGATGTCGGGGGGGGGGGGGGGGGGTGCAAAATGTTTGAAAACCGCGAATTTCCACGAATCCCTTGTATCGTATGGTCACTATTTTTTTTCAGAGGTGGATGCATGGGCGGCATAGTTTTCACCTACATATGTTCATCGTCTGTTCTGTTCTGTTCGCTTTTCCATATAAGAAGGTGTTAAAAAGGTGACACGACATTTGCTCCTGCGACGTTTGCTCCTCCGTCCATATCTCGAAAGGTCAAAGGTTAAGGTCAAGGTCATGATTTGGTTTTTTGTTCAGGACAATGTGAAGATTAGGATTAGGGTTAGGGTTAGGGTTAGGGTTAGGTTTAGGTTTAGGATTAACATGACAAACCTAAACCGGAGCAATTGTCGCAGGAGCAAATGTCATGGAACCGTTAAAAATATTTGACGTCCATAAACTCTTCGTTATGTAAGATTTATGCAATGAAATGAAAGTTAACATCACTTAAGACATGGGAATCTATTTCTTGACTTGTTATTATACGAACGCATTTTTAACATTTTTGTTTAATTTACTTTATTCTCTACTCCTTTTTGACAGGCTTGTATCCTGCACCCATGCAGTGTGGCAGTTTAGCTTAGGTTTCATTGCTATGACGAGGACGTATATGGATGTTTTCTTTACCGAGTAAGTGTTTACAAATTGTTTAATAATGGCGAAAGCCATGGAGGATGAAGAAGAATAGCGTAGATTCATTAAAAAAAAGTTTCCTACTGTTCTAGTGCCTCGGACTATAATAAGGCTGCTGTTAATTATAGTTTGACCCCTTAATTCTACCAAGTGAAACTCTGAAAGATATTTATATCGTATTTTTTTTCATAAGTACTTATACTTCTTTGACTTCAACCTCGACGTTGCCGCCCCATACCTGGGAGATACAGGGAATAATAATATAATATGGACTGGCCTTGAGGGGGATACAACATTTATTGCCTGAAACTAGAAGCGTATTGCCCAAGTCGAAGACGAGGGCAATACGATTCTAGTGAGGGTAATTAATGTTGTATCCCCCGAAGGTAGCAAGTCCATATCATTATTATTAACAGAATCAGACATCTAGAGCGAACTCGAAAATATTGTAAAAAATAACAGTTTATTGCCCACTATTTAACACGCAAAATCCCATTGACCTTCGAAACCGGGCAATAAACAGTTTATCGCCCCGCAATTGTGTTTGCTTGGCAAAACGTAAAAATTGCATTGCTCAGATATCTGATATGGTTAATAATAATGAATGAGGCCCGGTGCACTCGAGGCGTCGTCCCTCACTACCGTTGATTGCGCCACCTATTGTTCAATTCAACGTTCCAAAGTGCAGTGGGCAGGGAGTTCAAGTGTATAGGACAACTTCGATTTGAAGGATTTTCACCAGGTCCATCAGTTCAAATTTGCTTACTTCAGTTCATTACTATTCAGTCCTGCCTAATGCAATTTCAAATTGATGCAGGTTCGTGTTTTGTCGGTTCATTTTAATTCGGTTTCTAGTAGACTTATTAAGATCATTTCAAGTTATTTAAAAAAAATCAGTGTTAAAGTCCTAGCGTCACGTCTAAGAATATTGAAATATATTTGTCACATCATGTAACATTTCTTCTTCTTTCTTCGCGCTATGTATATACCTAGATGCAAGCTGGTAAATCAAATTGCCGCTTTCGCGACCATGTACTGGTTTTACGACGTTGTGGCTATGTATATGGTGTACTGCAGAGAAAAACAGCTGATGGGAACAACCGTTTCATCATCTCTGAAACGATTCGTGCGAGAGAATCCTTTGATTAGTTTCCATCATTTCCTGGTCCTGGCAGGAGGGTACCCCATGACATTGGTAGGTATCTGTCAGCTCAAAATATTGGTATTTAAAGAATTTTATTATTTGAGTAAAGAATAACCGTGCTGTTGTAGATGATTAGTATAATTTGAAAGTCAGATCATGGTGAGTTTCTATGGGGGAAATCACACCCTCTGGCCTCTGCTAATTCCCTAGATGACAAAATCATGTATCTCCGCTTTGGTTTTACCACTAAGAGGGATTGTCCACCCTGATTTCAAGTTGGTTTAAAAAAAAAAAGAAATATTGAAGAAACAGACCAGTGAAAGTTTGAGCAAAATACGACAAGAGATAATTATCTTGCAAGCTCCTCTCCCACTTGCCCTGTACCCCCAAAAACATTAATTTCCATTTTCTCTACAGAAAATATAACATACATGCATCGTAGATATAATCATTGCTCATCTGTTTTTGTACAAAACATGTATGAAACAAATTATATTCTTTCATCAGAAACTAAGAAAACGAAAATTTATGAAATTTTCTAGACTGAGCAAATGGGAGAGGAGCTCGCATGATACGTCACGGAGTAGCCAATTTGTGTTTGATTGATTTCAACTTCAGATATTCATAACTTTCTTATTTCTTATCGGAATTCGCTCAAACTTTCACTTGTCTGTTTCCCTATTTTTTCTGCTTTATTCAAATCAATTAAATACCAGGTGGACTTTTAATAATTCACAAAATCCGCCTCAGTAGGAAAGTTTATCGAAATCAATTCTTTTCCTCGACTCGAACCAAAATGAACCCGCTCCAATCTCTGTTGGCCATGCTCCGAGTAATCCCGAATAATCCCGAATGTGACAATGGGCCTTATCTGTAGAAACAAGCAAAAGCTCTTGGAAATGCTTACATGAGAACAACAGTTCTATAACTTCTATTCATCATATATGCACAAAGCACTGCTATGTGGGGAACTTGAACAACAGTAGTGTCTGTAAAGTCGAAAAGGTTTTCAACCCCCGTACACTTTGCGAATTGAGTGATTTAACCGTACTGCTGCTAAATATGGCAAAATTGTTAATGATTGATGAAATTGATTCGTTTTTTGATCCTGTAAGGGCAGTTAAGTATAATCTTTCGAATATACTCAAAGAGAACATGAAATAATTAAAGATGCAAACATAACGGAAGAGCTTCTCTGATAAATAAAAGTAAAGTAAAAGGCCAAGCTATTATGAGAGCAGCTTGAAAATATCAGGCAAATGCTTGGTGATGAAACCTTTAAGTCTTAATGTACAAGCAAGTAAATGCTAGTCACGGGGAAGCATTTTCTTGCAAGAAGAACGTCCTTCCTTCTGTTTGCTAGCAGATGCTAAGCTTTTGCTAGTATTATAAATACGGCCCAATGTCCCTGGATTTTTGGTTACATGTCTTTTTTCTGAAGGTTCATAATTCCGAAAGCTTGTTTTTCGGAAGGTTCATAATTCCAGCAATGCAATAGAACCCTATATAATTTTTTAATTCCAAATTACGAACCTTCTCCTGAAAGGTCGGCTTGAGGTATTATGAAAAGTGAAAAAAAATATGCACTCATGATTACATTTATACTTTTACTATGTGCATAATGTTATCCTTGCTTTCTATTTCATATAGTATTTTCGCTTTGGGAAGGCAGCCTTTATTGTCGCCTGCGTTCAGTTTACTGAAATAAGCACGCCATTTCTCAACTGCAGAAAGATTCTTATCAAGGTAAGTACACAAATAAATGGTGAAAGTGAATAGATATGAACCTAATAAAACCATCATTCATGGTGCTACGACGCTACATGATCCGGTGACAATTGCATGCTCCGCGGCCAATTTCCTACTCTAACCGAATTCCTAACTTCAGACCTGAACTGAACACTGTGTCAAATCATAACCCTAAAAGCTAAAACCCAATTGCAACCCTAAACCTTTGCCCCATACCTTGGACGAAATAGAGCCTGGAGCAGTTGTCGCAGGAGAAATTGTCAGATCATCTATAACAGTCCAGGATCCTGTCCCGTCCCGTCACCCCATCCAGCCCATATTAAGACTTAACCCCTTAAAATTGCGTAGACCGTGTAACCATCTAGACCATCAGTAGCTATGCCACTGTGTGTTGTCAGTCTCCTTTCATTCAAGTTGATCATTGTTTTTTTTTTCTTTCTCTCTCATTCTTACTCCGCAGCATGGCAATACGGACTCTTTGTTATTTCGTGTCAACACCGCTCTTGCTGTGTTAACGTTCTTTCTGGCTCGTGTCATCCTCTTCCCCTCCATCTACGTCATCTATGCCCACTCATATCAGCTGACCTTATGGGAGGTCGTGACCTCTATGTACTTCGGCTGCCATTGCGCAATGTTCCTCATTACGTCACTGCAGATTGTGTGGTTTTCAATCTTCGTGAGGACACTGCTGAAAGACCACAAACCGAAAGTGATCCGCAATGGACCCCAAAATGGACACCCGAGTGAACAGAATGGGCAACAGAATGGGCACCAGACAGGCAACGAGGTCGGGTATCAGGATGCTAAGAAGTCTGACTAGGCAACCAATATCGATTCGAAACGGGCACCCTAATGGACTCTCGAGTGAATAGAATGGGCTAAGAAGATATATGCGTATAGGCAAGGAGTTGCAAGAAGATATTCAAACAGCTGGTGCACCTATGACATGCACGTAGCGTCGTAAGAAACATTTTTAAATATGGGAGGCCTCGTGCAGTGTCTGACCTCATTCGCCGACAAGATAGACGAATAGGAAGATTTTTTTTTTTTGCTGTGAAAAAGAAGAGGAAAAAGAAAAAAACAACTTTTCTTTTCTTTTTTAATAATGAAACGCGTTGTTTAGATTTTCAAATTCGACGACAGAGGTTGAAAGACCCGCTCCGCTAGCTGTAGCCTGTATCAGTGTGACTCTCATTGCACGGCTTTCATGCACGCTGCTGTCAAATGGCTCCACCCTTATAATGTCTCTGATTATATAATGCCCTGCAGATGATCCGACGTTTCCTCCGGCGGTAATTGCTTCCGGGCTTTATTACGTAAAAGTTACGGTGTTACGTTTAGGGTTGTGATTGATTCTGCAGGTAAGGTTTTAGGATAAGAGTTAGGGTGCTTGGTCCAGGGTTGAAGCTACATGTAGGCATTCGGCTAGAGCATTATGAAATTGACCCGAGGAGCCACTGTCGCCGGAGCATGTGTCATAGGACCTCTCCGTACCAACCTGAAATCATGTCAAATGTAAGAGATTATTTTCATGCCTGAAAGCTTTGTTTTATATTTTTGATACTATGGTATGACTTTTGGGCCATGATTATGAACCAGGTGCCTTTTTTATGTTGAAGAAATGAAAATATTTTTCAAAAGGTGATGCTGAAATATTTTTATTACTTAAAAGTTGACTATTTCTTGCGTTGCTCTAAATTTATGCTATTTTTGTCCCGCCTGCCTATACGTAAGCAAAAAGCGAGACACAGGCGCCGCTTTTCCGATGGCGGCGGCGGCGGCGTCAACAATTTTAGAAATGTTTTCATTAAAAAAATATATGTTCAATTTCCACGAAACTTGCACACAGGGGTTGTAGAGTATCATAAATGATGTAGAAGAAATTTCAGATCAAAAGTCAAGGTCAAAGATCAATTAAGGTCAATTGAGTTAAGTTTTTGAAGTTTTACTTTATTTCAAAAGTTTTTGTTCAAAACTCTTCGAAACATGACCTCATTCTTGGTAGGGACTGTCTTTATGTCACCCTCTTTTAAACGAATACCCAAATCTTACATTTTCATCACATTAAAGGTCACCTACTGACAGTTTTACTCGGTTAAGTTTTTGGTAGAATTTTGTTTTGTTTCTAGTTTCTACATACATTTATGTAGTACATGTATGTACATGTATTGTACACATGCATGTGACTTCTCAAAATTTTGCTGGTGGTTGATTTCAACCAAAATTGGCAGGGATCATCCTGGGGCATGAAGGATCTAAAATTGATAGAGATGGGGGTACCTACCAATATGGGGGGGGGGGGGGGGTAAAGTCTTGGGGGCACCACCCCAAAGATCACCAATAATAGCAGTAATTAGATTCATTTTTACTTCTTCTTTAAGCCCTGTTGCAATATTGTAAGCAACGTTAGTAGGTATCATCCGTAGAGGAAAGAGACCTCAATTTCTTAAACAGAGTACCTTGCCCCCAAGGGGGCTCAGGGGTAGCACCCTAAAGTAACCCTATTGTGAATTTGAGATACTTTTTAAATGCATGGCTGGGTTCTAACCAAACTAGGTAAGAATCTTCCTTAGGCAAAGAGGATCTGAGTGTATGCAAATAGGTACCTATTCCTTTTTGCCCCCAAGAGCATGTGACACCAAATTGACATTTTCCTTCTTCTGTAAAACCTGTTGCTACATGTAGATGGTAACCAAACTAGGTAGGAATCATTCTTAAGGAAGGGGACTACTATACTCTAAGTTGTTTGAGTATAGTAGATCAATATATTCAAGAGGTCTGATGGAGGGGCAGCACCCCAAAAGTGTCCCGATGGCAATTATTTCATGTACACATATTCTGCTTCTGTAAAACACACAGCTTGATTTCAAATGAACTTCACCGTCCTGTAAATCTTAGTTGAAGGGGATTTTAGTTATACAAATGGGGTACCTGGCCCACACCGTGGGGGGGGGGGGGGGGGGGGGGCTCAGGGGCAGCACTCCTTAAGTGTCCCAACCGTTGATTTTTCACCAAGTGAAGATCTGGCCCCGATAATTGCGCAATGCAGGCGAGACTACCCTGGGCATTTCTCTTGTGACGTTTTTTTTTTAGTATCAAAGTTACATCTTTGTCTTTATGCTATTGTAAACTATTGATTAGTTTGTTTTGTGTGCAATTTAGATATCTCACCTGGAATATCAAAGGCTTGCCAAACGAAATAACTCTAATACATTATCTATTTTTTTAAATGTCTACGTGAGCTGTTAAATTTGATTCATTATGAATGGTCGTACGGTAAACACGAAAAAAGATGTTAAACACAGGGGCGGATCCAAAGGCCCCCTCCCCTGGCAAAAAAGGAGAAAATTTGGAGTAAAAAGACACCCCAAAACGCTGATGAAGAAGAAGAATAAAAATCGGATGAAGAAGAAGAGAAGGAGAAATTAAAACAGCGCATGAGTTAATATTGACTCGCGTGGTAATCACGCGATCAGTGCAGTCTGAAATTTATTCCTTATCTTATTTTTTAAAGATATACATGTATATATAAAATTTTTTGGTCATAACAAGTCTTCCATATCATGACAACAAGGAGTATAATGTGAAATAAATAAATTTGTAATTAGCCTACATGAAATTGCCTAAACAAAACGTGGGGTCATTTGAACAGCATGTACAGCAAGAGGAAAGGGATGAGTAGATGAGAGAAGGGAAAGAGAGAGAGAGAGAGAGGGGGGGGGGGGGGGAGGAAGAAGGGGGTGGGCAGGCAGCAAAAAGAAAGGGGCGGTAAGCAAGTGAGAAAAGGAACAAACTAGTGAAGAGACAGAGAGAGAGAGAGGGGAGGGGGGGGGGGGTTGGGAGCAAACAAAGAGGCAGAGAGAGAGAGAGAGAGAGAGGGAGAAAGGAAAATACAAAAATTCGGGCAGCAAACAGAAAGAGAGAGAGACGGGGGGGGGGTGGTAAAGAGAGGAGCAGCAAAAAAGAAAGGGAAGGTGAATAAGCGAGAAGGGAGTGAGACAAAGACATGGGAGGGGAGAACTATGAAGAGAAAGCGATTGGCAGCAAAAAGAAAGGGAAAATGCACAAGTGAGAGAAGGGAAAGAGAGAGAGGGGGGGGGGGGGAAGGGGGTAGAAACTAGTGAAGAGAGAGAATATGTGTGTGTGTGTGTGTGTGTGTGTGTGAGAGAGAGAGAGAGAGAGAGAGAGAGCGGGTGGGGTTGGGCGGGCGATCGACCTCAAAAAGGAAGGGACAGTGCGTCTGTTTGGAGCCAGAAGGGCGTTAACTCTCAGTGTTGAGGGTTGTTGAGACTTTTCTGTTAACGATAAAGATAACGATTTTTAATTTTTTTTTTCATTGAAAGTACTCATTAGAGCTGCCCTGCTATTAGCATACGCATGCAGGCATACCCACACGTACACAACACATGCAGTTTGTACCTTTAATTCAAAATATCGGACAAGTCTGACCAGCCCTTTAAATTATACATGCACAAACAGACGAATTAGTTAGGAAGTGAGAGAAGATAAAGAAAGAAAGGGAGTGAGAGAGAGAGAGAAAGAGAGAGAGGGGGAAGGGGAATGGATGGAAGAGAGGGGTGTATAGGCTAATGTCTTGTTATTTATATGTATGAGCACAATGTTTACTGCTCGAAAAATAAAAAAAAATATTGCTTTATATTTCAAACTCAAGACATCAACATACGTAAAGTCAACAGAGGGAGACATTCTACTAGCAATTTCGATGATGATGATTTATTAGCCGATATTTATAACCTATTCATTTTACCTTAACAATTAACTATACTAGTCATAACGCATCTAATTCCTATATTACTATACCCATGGCAGTATAAAGTTAAAAATGGGAAGAAACGATAATCGCCAATCTACCTACCTAACTGTATTGTAACGAAATAGGCGCTGCTTCCTCCAACTGCGGTTTCGGACAGGAAAGCCCGAGCTATAGCTGAGGACCTGGTATACGTTTGGGGGAATTATACCACCTTGTGGAACCTGGTTTCTCTGCAAACCGTCACTACTGCGCTGTTTCTGCCAGTTCACTCTTAGAAGTACGCAATTACCGCAAGACCATTTCCTGTAAAAAGTACGCAGTACCGCAGTCCAGAAGTACGCAGTACCGGACGACCATGTCCAGAAGTACGCAGTACCGCACGACCAGTTCTGACCTCGTTGTCAGTAGGTTGTCATCGATCATCCACCAGCTTCCCTGCGATGAGATGCTAACAGAGCCAGGAAATCAATCGCTGGCGTAGCGATAGAACAAGCTCCCTCGAAAAATGGTTAAATAATAAACTCATATTTTCCTAACTCTCCTTGCTTAACCTACATGACCTAAGCAAATGACCTACCAAATTAATTGGCATAAAGAGCTTGACTATTCGGAAAACATCATATAAAGCAACTAAAACAACAAAAGTTACAGGCTAAAATGTAACTAAAACATGCTCTAGCGTCTCACAAACGTTACAAAATCGATATCACATTTCGTTAAAAATGTTATTTCAATGCGGTAATTAACAAAAACGATCATTTCTACACTAAAACTTAAGCTTTTCTACGAAATTAAACCCGATGTCGTTACAGTATGTTAGGGGGAGGTGTCGTGGTCTAGTGGATAAATCACCCAGTGGCGTTTCTGGGGATTATGGCGCCTGGGACAAATTTATCTGCGTTATTGTACAAGCGAGGGTGCAAAGCGACCGAGCGGTAGATTTTGTTGTTGCATTTTTAACCCCCACAACGCTATTTCTTATATGCATTTTTACCCAGGAAAATTAGAATTTGAGCACTGCAGTCGAGGGGTAGAGATTCAAATTTTGAAGATTGATTAACGGCTTTCTATTCACCTCCTTCTCAAATGGGGCACAAAATTAATGGAAGCCCTTGAGAAATAGATGAGGAATTAAGGCAACCAAAAGTCAAGATTTCTTTCTAAAGTTTAACCTTTGCAAACGCTTTTTCATACACTTTATCCTATAGTGCTGGCGCGATATTTAGCAAGAGACTGACGTAACTGATATGATAACGAGCAAAGCAACGACAATTACATTTTTTTTCCCTTCAAATTTTGAACCTTTTAAAAATGATATTTATAAACTATATCCTATACTGCAGGGGCGAAAAACCATTACGAGATCCCGGAGCAACATACTATGCGATGAAGCAAAGCGACCGAGCAGCAGAAAATTTTAGCATTTTAAACTTTAAAAAAAAATGTATTTCTAATGCATTTACCTTTCTGCTTGGGGGCACATAAACCTTAATGATCATCTTTTCTTTTCATTTTCTCATCTTATTCTTTCTCTCTTTTGCGTATTTGCACCCCTTCAAGTGCTGCCCGGGGCACGTACCCCTGCCCCCCCCCCCCGTATTACGCCACTGATATCACCGGACTATGAAGCACATGGTACGGAATTCGAATCCCTGCAGCAATACTAATGTCCTTTGGCAAGGCATGAATACAATATGCCATTCCCAACCCAGGTGAAGTTAATGGGTACCGGTATAGAGAAATACCTTGATGGTAGCCGGGCTGAAGCATGGAGAAATAATACGGGTTGTGGGGTCCTTAGGAAGAAGCTAGGATACATATAGATGAGGCTACCATAGATAAATGATATGGCATTATTTTACTATGAAATGATTATAAAGTTCTTCTGAATAATTCTCTTTTATGTCTCTTTCTTATCTGCATCCCTGACATGTCCCTCTTTACTTCTCAAAACCATCCCCTGTTTCTGACAGTGGCGGATTTAGGGGGGGGGGGAGATCCCGGCCCGTTCCCCCCCCCCCCCCTTTTGAGGGGAAACAATGCATTGTGCCCCCCCTATTTGCGATTGTTTTCGACCATAAAACGTTTTTTTTTGCTTGTAAGAGAATTATGGAGGGGAACTGGACCCCATAACCCCCCCCCCCCACTGAGCGACTTTTGGAGGGCTGGCGAAATTTTTTTTTGGTCGCCCCCCCCCCCCCCCCCCCCCCCCCCACCACTGAGCGCCTTTTCGAGGGCTGGCGAGACCAAAAAAGTATGGTTCTCCTTCCAAGCAGTTTCCCAAAGTTGACAATCCTGCATTTGTGTGCCCCCCTTATAATCCTGGATCCGCCCCTGGTTTCTGAGACCACCTTTTCTTCTTCTCACCCTTCCTTCGTCCCTCTCTTTCCCCCCTACCCCCCGCCCGGCCCCCCGCCCCCCTCTCTCTCTCTTTCTCAATGTCACAAAGGTCCGAATTCACAAAGGAGGTTTAAACCATGGTTTAAACTAAACCTCCTTTGTGAATTCAGGTCTTATTGTTAAACTATCGCAGCAATCTTATGTCATCATTATGCAACTTAAAAAAAAAACAACTTGAAAATCATTACGTATCATTCAAAACGCAATTTTATATCTATTCACAATATAAAAGGATTGTATGGAGTATGGGGAAAATATTTAATTTTTTTTTAAATTGAGGGGAAAAACAAGTAAAATTTAGATCATTATTATCATGATTATCAATTGTTTTGCATGCAATTTCCGACTGATCCATGGGCATAGTATGATATTGGACGAAAAAAATTCGCGTCAGATATAAAAAAGATCGTTTCAGTTAACTTCAGAAAAGAAAGAGTGAGGGGGGGGGGGAGATTTAGTAGGTGAGATGAAGAGAGAGAGAGAGAGAGTGGGGATGATTGTTTGAGAAATGGATTTGATACAGAATACTGTAAATTATCGAGTACAGTGCACTGCAATCCAATGTTTAATATACTTTCATCGACGTCTACTAAACTCGATACATCGCATGCCGTTTAATATCAAAACAGAACAACATGAAAAATGACGTAATCAGGATAATTTACAACCATGTTTTTCTTTTTTTGATGTAATCAATATGCTTGGCGGCCCTATGGCTTCTGAATTCTGATTGACATGTTTCTCAATATAGGGATGACATATAATGAGGAGTATAACGTGGGGACAGTATAATGGCTCCTTCCATGATTTTCCATAAACTCAACAAAGGCGGGCCGCCATGTTTATACGAGAGACATAATTCTTGACAAAATAAGGAAGCGAGAGAGAGAGAGAGAGAGAGAGAGAGCGAACATACTCGCTAGCTTGTTGATGACGTCATCTCACGAACTTATTCTCTATATGTACCGCCCCTAATATCGCATGCACCTATTAGAGAGGTTCATGTTTAACCTGGGCATATATACGCACATGCTCGCTTGGTGTACATGTATCAAGTACATGCCACAAAGAAAAATATCAGAAACTTACGGGTACACCATACCTTTAATCAAGGAGCTCAGTGGTTTATACGAACGACTTCCGGGGACGGAATATGCGGGTTCGTTTTGTGTAGGACCGTGTAGACATTTGCATTGCCAAATGACCTTTTTGCGCAGTGCCTTGTATGGCGTGATGCCTCCTTTATTTCTAGGCTCTAATTAGCAACAGGCAGAAGTAGAAGAAGAAGAAAAAAAGGAAAAGTCTCATTATTCTAGGCAAATATACGTTTCCTTCGGTGGTAACTCAAGATCCGTTTGTAATCTCCAGTGCGTTAATTGGGAATCAAAGTACATTGATACGCACGCAACCGCGAACTTTTCATTATCTGATAATGCTAGATAAGACACGATGAAGAGCGATCATACGAGGGATATCTATTTTGATTTATAAAAAATTGATCTTGGGAAATATTATGTCCACAAATCATATCACCACTGCAGTCGGGGTATACGGGGTCACTCTTGCCAAAAAGTGAGCTGTGCATGCATCCACTGTGTGTACTGTGTAACAGGAAGGAGTCATTGGGGCCCGCGCTTGAGTTCTCAGTCTCTGTGATTTACTTTAATTTATTCTAAGGACAGCTCTCCATGTTATAAGTATGGAGGAAACGGTTGTGGATATGGACGTGCCTCTCTATTACCCATCGTTATGGACCCTAACTATAGCGGGGTGTTTCATCTGGCCAGGACTTTACATCGTTTTTTGGTCATACATGCATAAGAGGTATCCACCTTATCTAGCATGCGGAACGTCTATGAGGTACGTATGAGTAATTTGTGTGTGTGATTCACTTTTCCCCCACGGACCATGCTATTTCATGAATGTCAGTTGCGGTGCATTGCGCGGCGCTGTGTTCAGCTGACTGCTAAGTATGTCTGCTATCTTCCTCTCTATCTTGCTCCGTCGTATAGTGGTGTACACGAAACGGTTGGGCTACACAGGAATCAGTACAAGCACTGTAGACGTAGATGCTAATATTTTACAAAACCTTGCTATTCTCAATGATAAACTATACAATGGGCGTCCATCCTTTAGCGGAATTGGGTGGGGGGGGGGGGGGGGGGGAAGGGAGGGGCACGTATGCACTTGCTGCATGCAAAGAGGTCATCACATAATCAAGGGGGGGGGGGGGGGGACCCTCGCTGTATGCACCTGATATACCGTCGACGCCCCCGGCTCTAGAGTAATGGATAATACTGCCAATGTTATGCCATACTATTGCTACGTCTGATGATGACTAATGATTAACAGTATGCCTATATGATATAGTAACGAGGCACAAGACTATACTAAGGGCAAGGCTGCTACTGTCGCTGCTACTCCGTTGCTACTGCTTTAATACTACTAGTACTACTCTACTATTTACGATACTAATAGTATATACTAAAAGTAATGCTAAGACTGCTACTACTATACTACTACTGCTGATGATATTACTACTACTACTACTACTATACTACTACTGCTGATGATATTACTACTACTACTACTACTATACTACTACTACTACTACTACTACTATACTACTAGTACTACTATACTACTACTTCTATACTACTTCTCTTAGGCCTACTACTACTACTACTGCTGCTATTAAATTATACTATACTTCTACCATAATACTACCAAGCACTATTATTACTATATTACTACTAGTAGTACTATATATACATACTACCTGCACTACCACTACTATATATGTCTGCTACTACTATTCCATAATGTACTACTATACTACCACTTTTATTATTTCGCTATAATACTACTATACTACTATTACTACTATACTACTACTGCTACTACTACTACTACTTCTATGATATATAGTTTTATACTATACTACTACTACCTACTCCTGATACTATACTAGCTTTGTACTATACTATTGCTACTACTACTATGACTACTGCAACTATACGGCTACCACTACTGTACTTCTACTATACATGTATACTGCCACTATTATGATTCTACTACTATACAACATCTACTACTATTACTACTACTACTACTACTATACTACTACCGTACTAATACTAATACTACTACTTCCACTACTACTACTACTACTACTACTGCTACTACTTCCACTACTTCTACCATTATACTATACTACTACTATACTGCTACTACTACTGCTATTACTACTACTAAATACTACTATACTACTACTACTACTACTACTGCTACATCTACTACTATATCTACTACTACTTTTACTCCTGCTACATGTATAGGTGTAGGCCTACACTATATAAAGTATAAGTACTCATAAAAATGAGTTGAATATTCTCCGAGTAAATTTGGGCATCCCTTAAGTGCGTTCACAAAACGCACTCAGAAAACATGGAAATACAAAAGAGCCTACTATATTGAACGAATAATCATTTTGCCCGAAAACATGTCAGTGCTTTAAAAAAAATAGTTTAAGATACTTTAAAAAAAAAGTTTGAGATACTTTAAAAAAATAGTTTAAGATAATCTCTTTTACTTTTTACTTGAATAGTTTCTTCAATGCATTGTTATTGTATAGAATATAGCCCATATAACACTTCAGCTATGCATACATAAACCTTGAGCCCGCGGGATGCTTGTCAAAAATAAGGAAAAGAGAAAAGGAGGCCTACATGTTTGATTGAACACACTGTAGCTTCCACCCACCCCAACCATTTTCTCGACGGAAGTTAAAGGGAAATTACAAATTGATAGCAACTTGTTTTTGATGGAAGCGAAAAAGTCAGTTATATAATAATAATAATTATAATAATAAGTCAGAATCGGGCAAATGACAATAATATACTCTGTCTCTAAAACAGGGGGGGGGGGGAGAAGGGAAAAAGTGAGGAAAAAAGAAGGAGGGAAAAAGAAGGGGGGGGGGAAGAAGTGTGAATTTTCATTCTATTTTCACTCCTCATTTAGTCACGTCAGTGATCACTTGTTTAGGAGTGAATATCGAATTATTTTAGAGGGGTCTCTAAAAAGTTAATTTCATTGATTAATTTATATTTTCATTATATTTTCACTCCCATAGCATGATGGGGAGTCACGTCAGTGATCTCTCGATATAATTTTAGAATATAGTTATGCTTTTATTCAAAGATCAAAATACCAAATATTCGATTTTCAGATAGGCCAACCATTCGCATACATGTATTTTCAAAAATTTTGCATATGAAGTTTCTAAAATATTTTCCATTCTACAATACAAATTGAGATTTTCTTAACACTTTCATTTTCGCTACATTTTTTTTGAATGTGTAGAATATCCTTTTATAAACTAAAGGATGGTTAATTTTGAAACCATGAATTTATGAACGAGGTGTATTGGTATTTGGTATAAACTGGGCGTTAAAAGAAAAGAAAACCCAACTTTAAAAAATTCCCGTAAATGAACTATACATGTATGTTTACTGACAATGAAATCCATACCATATGAAAGAGTACAGTAATTCATATTCTTTCTAATGGTAACTTGTTTAGGTTTCCAGGGTCATGTTTCATTGAATACCATTGTCTTCAAACTTTTGTGCAAAAATTTAGTTGGTTCACTTTCTTGTAAAACACAATAGGCACGAAAGGAGATGCCTTTTGTGAAATGGCCTGAGTGCTCCAATTCTCATTGTGGATGATTTTCTTTTTCGAATTTGTCTTAATGAGATGTTATTCATCCAGATTCAGGATTTTTACTTTGTAAAACCCTTTTCAGATGGGAATCGTTTTTCAAAAAAGACAGTCTCGGTGAATATTAATAAGGTTGCATGCCAAAGAACCAGTGCGAAACAGATGGATTGCAAGATCACAAAGCAATGCAAATCGAAGTCAAATATAGGATAAAGAAAAAAAATCTAAATTCATACATGTGTTTGAAGATTTAACTTTGCTGATTTTCAAAAATGTCAGCTTTTTGTTGAAAATCGGCTGAAGATGCTTGTGGCACTCAAGACAAACGAACATGTTCTCTGTGCTCTCTGAAGATCTCACTTCTTCTTGGTTAAACTTTATGACTGTCAACTCGTTCCATGCTTTGTGAAGTTCATAAGACTCTTTGTTAAGGCGTAAAATTAATCATTATGAGATTTGCTTAGTAATGAATGGCCACGAAGAACAACCAGACTATAGTTAACAAAGCCATTCAACCCAAACCATGCCTGTTGTGTTTACAAGAAAGTGAACCAACTAGAATTTTGAAGACAATGGTGTTCACTGACGCGTTACCCTGTTGAAACCTAAACACGTTACCACTGGATCAAGCAAATTAATTACTCTTTCATATGATATGAAATTAAATATATAGTGCATTAATACAGGAAATTTCAAAGTTGGGTCTCCGGGTTTTTAAAAACTTTTTTACGCCTAGTTTATCATGAAACTTCATTGAAATTGTATATCAATATTTCGTTTTACAATACAAGGCATAAGCATAAGCATCTCCTTATGTTAAATATATTTTGAAGACAATGTGTTCACTGATGCGTTACCCTGGAAACTTAAACACGTTACCACTGGATCAAGCAAATGAATAACTCTTTCATATGATATGAAATTAAACGCCGTTAAATATATAGTGCATCAATACAGGAAATTTCAAAGTTGGGTCTCCGGGTTTTTAAAAACTTTTTTACGCCTAGTTTATCTTGAAACTTCATTGAAATTGTATATCAATATTTCGTTTTACAATACAAGGCATAAGCATAAGCATCTCCTTATGATAAATATATTTCAACAATTTTTGTTGACACTTCTTCAACAATATACAAAATATACTGAGCTTGGAATTGCTTCGATACTTACTACTCCAAAATAATTATGCAAAAATGATCATATATACAGATGTGACAAGTGGCAAATCATTTGATATCATTATTAAGGACCTTCAAAAGGGTATTTCAAATACATAAATCAGAATATCATGCTCGACTATACAAACTGTAAACTTTATGAAAAAAAAAATACTGCGCAGAATCAAAAGGACGTCAACTCAATGCTGGAGGGGGTCCTTTTGTCTTCTTTTCTCGTCCTTTTCCCCTTCTACCTTTCCCTTTCTCTCTTTTTTCTTGTTCAATTGGGAGGGGGGCGTGCCCCTGTCCCCAATGTAGCTACGCCACTGTGTTAAGTCATAATAGGTGGCTGCAATTAGTCCATCAGTAGGGCTTTGGGATGGAAGCATCCTTGAAGTTTGATACATATGTGAACTGGTCTAGACTCTAAAGGCACATTTTCCAAGCCCGGTGGAATCCATTTTTTTTAAATGTTACTAGATTGCAAAATGAATGACAAATGACCTTCCACATAACGCGTAGTGACTCCATTGTTCCATATAAATGTCATGGCGTTAGTTCAGACAATAAAACCATTGCTACACAATTAACAATTCCAAGGTCTCCCTATGGGAAAATAGTGAAGGTGCTACTTCTGGTATTATATGCACAGCTCCTGACTATTTGTTTTTCTCTCACATTCATTGTTATCCTTTGTCAACAGAAAGTGAATTATATATGCTCGTTTATCTATTCTCACTTGCGAACTCTCTCCCTCTCTCTCTCTTTCCATCTTTCTCTCACTCTCAGCTCTCTCTCTCTCTCTCTCTCTCTCTCTCTCTCTCTCTCAATTTCCCCTTCTCTTTGTGACAATAATTATGCTCATTTACTCTCTTATCTTTCCGTCGCACTCCCCTTCTCCTTTTCTCCCTCTCTCTCCGCATAATATACATTTCTACATTTCATTTCAGAGCAGGATCTGTTTTTTGTTGTTGTAATAATAAATTGGTGGACATGTAATTCTATCCATGATATTTCTTGCCTATACAGCTCCAAGGGAAATATTAGTTGGAAGAAAAAAAAATTGGAAATTGATTTTAGCGTGCAACAAGTGGGAGAGTTGGGGAGAGTTGGGGAGAGTTGTCCCCAGTCATGTTACAGTCGAGTGACCACTTCGCCAAATAGAGATTCACATAGAATTTTAGTGTTCTCACCTTTAAAGCGCTTATAAATTTCATTATTGTTTGTCAGATTTCTTACAAAAATCTCACCAACTTGTTTTTTCCGATTTCCAGCTTTCACCCTATTCAACAATGTATACGGTCTTGATTTTCTTCGAGTAAGCGGGCAAGCGAGTTTCCGCAAACGTCTTCCCCTCGTAACCTTTTTCAAAAATGTCCTCGCATTAATTTTTCAGTTAACTTATGCCACTTAGAACGGTGCATCATAAAAACCATGTGAAAGGCCTGAAAGCAAGCCTACATCATATCGGCCGATATGTGTGACTGTACTGGGTCAGGTCAAATCGTTCTCGTTAAAATGTTTCTTGATCAGAGGCTAGTTTGCGGGCACAAAACCTTGTCAGTCGTAATTAATGCGTAACAGAGAGTCTGAATTGTAAGACTGTGTAGACTGCATGGTCTGCTGCACCCATTGGGCAATGTACTGTCCCTGCTCATGTAAGGTTAGGGTCGGCTCAAGGCTTTATGGAATTGTTTTTTTAGTGTAAGAATAGGGTCTGTGCCTGCAGACTAATTAGACATCGACCCATTGTCAGGATGGACAGGGGGCACATTGATCCAGAGCATATACTGTAGAAGATACAGTAAATGAACTTCATATTGCATGTGGAGGGGAGGGGAGGGGAGGTGAGGTGAGGGGAGGGGAGGGGAGGGGAGGGGAGGGAGGGAGGGAGGGAGGAAGGTAGCTACCCCTCACTGCAACACACGATCAATACCGCTGCTCTAAATTTACGAGCAGCTTGGTCAAATTGATTTGTCGATATACATGTGTAAGTAAACTTCAGTTAGGATAGAATATTTTTTTTCTTCCTGCCCCGTCTCCCTTTGTCTCTCTCTCCGACTCATTATATGCACCTCACCCCCCTTCTCTCTCTCTCTCTCACACACACACACACACACACACGCACCCAGACACACAACCCTCCCCTTTCTATCTCTATATCTGTTTGTCTTTCTGCATGTCTGTCTGTTTTCTTCTCGCCCCACCCTCTCTTTCTCTCTCTCTCTCTCTCTCTCTCTCTCTCTCCCCCTCTTTCTCTTTATAGTTTTGTCTGGCTCTCAGTATGGCTGTCTCGTCTATCTCTCCCCCTGTCTCTTTCTCTCTCTCTGTTTTGCTGTCTCTCTGCCCCCTCTCTCCCTGTCTCTCTCTCTCACTCTCTCATAACAGGGAATCGGTAGTCTCTGGTCAATGACTTTGTAGCTGCATTTTAAATAATTTAATAAAAAGCCAGCTATAGTTTGGTGTTTTGATCTCGCGGATCACCAGACTATGGATCAAAATGGTCAAGGCTTAAATCCTATATTTACGGAAGTACCGTCATCTTGGCAAGATGTATTACTTTTTATATCTTACTGGAGAGAAGCGGGAATCCTTGGTGCATAAATTAGCCCGTGCATGCCCTGTATGTGCTGTATACATGCATGCCTTTAAACGGTGTTGCATATAGAAGGAATGCTCCCTGGGGAGCGGAGATAGCACACAAGGCGCTGCATGCAGGCCTGTTATGAATACACTGCCCCAGGTTAAAATAATATTGTGGTAATGATAGCGTGATACAAGAAGCAAATATTATGATTATCACAAAAACGGCGCTCACATACATCTGTAAATGTACGTGCATCTGTAAATGTACGTGCATCATCTTTGTTAATGATATCATAACCAGACGTTGCACGCGTTATCAAATAGGTGGCACAAAATTTGACTAGATTGCACATCGGAATCTATTTTTTCACTGCTACTTAATATTATATAGACACCTCCCCTCCCGCTGGATAGGCATCAACCGTGAAGAATAAGATTTTCAACAACACCAATAAAAAAGTATGTAAATCAAAATGTAGGCTATATGTGGCTTCCCTCGCTCTACTTAATTATCCATAGCCGGTGGTGGTTTCCTGATCCCTAAACTGTTTTCCTTGTCAGGCTATACGACGTTCATGGATACTTCACTAGATTTTATTTTGTTCTTGTTTTTTGTTTGGGGAGTATACCTATCCGAGAACATGAAAAATACGGAGGAGGAAGAGGAGGAGGAGGAGGAGAAGAAGAAGAAGATTAAGAAGAAGTACAGTTGTAGCTGAAGAAGAAGGAGGAGAAGCAAGCGGAGGAGGAGGAGGAGAAGAAGAAGCAAAAATAAGAAGAAGAATAATAAGATTAATAAGAAGAATATAGTTGTAGTTGAAGAAGAAGGAGGAGGAGGAGAAAAATAAGGAGACCCAGGAAGATGAGGAGGAGAAGAAGAAAAAGGAGGAGGTGGAGGAGAAGAAAAAGGAGGAGGAGATAAAGAAGGAGGAGACGCCGGAGGAGGAGGAGGAGAAGAAAAAAAAAAGAAAAAAAAAAGAAAAAAAAGAATAAGAAGAATATAGTTGTAGTTGAAGAAGAAGGAGGAGGAGGAGGAGAAAAGGAAGAATGAGACGCAGGAGGAAGATGAGGAGGAGAAGAAGAAGAAGAAAAAAAAATAGCGTTGAAGAGAGAATACTATATATAAAGCTTTTCGTCTTGCACTCATCAGAGTATACCGCAAGAATGAACAGAAAGCCGAAATCGAAACCGAAAACGCCATTGTCCATTCTGTAGTACCAAACATCATTTCAGAAAAAAATAAAAAGACTTAGGTAGAAAAATAAGGAAAAATAAAGAGAAGGCGGCTAAGGAAATAGAAAAACATAAAATGGAAGGAGAAAAACAAGTGAACGAGGGGGGGGGAAGGGAAAGGAGAAGAAGAAATAGAATAAGAAAAATGTGAAAATGAAGAAGGCTGAGAAGAAGGTGTAAAAGGTGGAAGAAAGAGAAAACCAATGGAAGGATATGAATAGAAATATTTTACACGCAAAAGGAGAGGAACATCTATCTATAAGTAATGCACTGATAAACGTACTTGTCAGTCAGATGACTAATTGAACGCTAATGAACTGTAATTATCAATGTTATTATCAACAGTAGTATCATTAACTCTAAGGAATGCGTAGTTTGAAATTCGATTAGAATATGATAATTATCATTTAATAGTTACGTACCCTACGTCTCACCTTCACTCCATTGTCAAGGAGTTGTTCTGTGATAACTCCTTGCTATTATAGTGCGATGGGTCATGGGTTATCTTAGTCATTGTTCTATATAGTATCACACGACTGTGCTACCGAAGTAGAAAAGTTGAAGGAAAGTAAATCAAGCAAGCGTTTGATATACGTACAAAGGTCATCTCGAGTAGTTAAACATACAAGAACTCAAATTTCTGTTTTGCCAGAAATTATTATAGCTCGGATGGCGCCCCTGTATATCTCAGCCCTTATTTTGGAAAATAATGATCTGTTTTATGGCAGTATAAACATTTTAACTGTTGCTGTTTTCATTGTACAGTAATTAAGTGTGTATAGGTATAATTGGGGTCCAAACTGACTGATATAGTCCTGTAATCTATATTCTGGCCCTGATCTACCCCATAATGCATCAGTGGATGATGTCACCCTCCTGATAGTGCTGTGTTGTTTGTTATCATAACAAGATACGGCAACAACTATTGATAGTTTTTACTACAAATTATGCAGTCCAGTGTGAGGGGTGATTCAATTATTTTTTTGGTTTTGTTTTGTAGTAGCCTATAATCATAGTGCGAATGTACACATACCATAACGCGCGTCACATTACCTGGATTGTAATTAATTGTGATAGCGGCGTCAGTAAAAAAAAAAAAAAAAAAAAAAAAAAAATGCCATGTACACAGTTTGCTGTATATGCATACCAGCAGGAATCTTAACTCTACTTTGCTAGTCAGTGTCTTTATCTGTAAAATAGGACCAACCATCCATCAATCGTTATAAAATTACACTCTTTGACACTGGCGATGTCATACAATACTAGTATACTGGGGCCATAAAAAGTCAAGCACATTGTCTTATTCCATATTAATTAGTTCCTGCCCCCGGGATAGTTTGATTTAGGTTATCAGTGCATGAGGAAGTCTTGGAATCATTTTATACGTGTCTGTCCAATAATTTATCATATTGTTTTCTGATCGGATGCCAATGTTTTCCCAATCCCTTCAAATATCGACAGTTTGGTCTCTGCCTATTAAGATGAGTTCAGTTTCTGACTACTCTTTCTTGCAATATAAGATGAATAGGCATACTTCTGATATTCGGGCAACCACCGGCTCGTATGCCAGAACAGGCAGCGAGATGCCAGAATATGCAATTTCTCTATATATTTCACTCCAGATTTAGAAACGGGAAAGTTGATATCTTCACAAAAGGTGTCATAGATAATGAACTAATGGATCAAGAATTGGTCTAGCGGTAACGTCTACAGTCAGCTGTCTGCATACGCCTACAAACTGACTGATCGGACCACGGTTCGAATCTCAGTCACGTCTTTCGGATGGTGACGTTAATGGAGAATGAAACCCTGAGGAAAATCAATTTTAATGAAAAGAGAGGATAGAGAGAAGCAATTTAAATAAAAGTTCTATCAAAATCGGTTACGAAATGAGAAAGTTATGAAAGTTTGAAAAGTCTCAATTTACTTTATGTGGCGATCCTCAAATTGGCAATGTTGCTTCAAAGTGACAGGTTTAGTAGTAAACTCTCCATTTTTTTTGTACAAAAAATTGCATATTTCCCCCATTATCTCTCCAGGTGCAGCTTGTCTCCTTCTTAGCTCAAGATGTATCATGGGAATATTTATTTGACACATTATATGTTGAGTTCTCAAAAAGATAAGCAGCATCTTTAGAGATAATGGAGAAAATATGAAATTTTTTATACACAACATATTGAGAGTTGTACTACTAAACCTGCCATTTTGAAGGAACGTTGCCAATTTGAAGATCGTCACAGAAAGTAAATTGAGACTTTTCAAACTTTCGTAACTTTTTCATTTTGTAACCGATTTTGATGGAACTTTTAAAAAATTGCTTCTCTCTCTATATCCTCTCTTTTCATTAAAATGGATATTTCCCCATGCAGGGTTTCATTCTCCTTTAAAGGTCGGTCCAAGAAGTAAGTAATCATATTTGATAATGATGCACGTCTGTAAAAAAACCACATCAACAACAACAACAACAGAAAAAAATCATAACCGACTTTCTACGAAGTGGAAAGGACGACAAGGGTTTAAGACTTTCTTCGATGGGCCACCGCCAAAAAGCGCATTCGACAGCACTGCCTTGCGTTATGGTCTCATATTCTTTGAGTTTCATGCCAAACAGTTTTCGCAATACATGTGTATACACTCCAAAATATGTTTATAAAAAAAACATACAAACAGACCATCTTTGCTGCTTGAATATGAGTTGACTGTTACCCGAAGATTGGTGATTTCGAAAAGCCCGGCTAAGGACAAAGGAGGAGTCGTGGTATAGTGGTTCATTCACAGGCTCTCTATCCAAGGGTTGAGGGTTCGAATCTCAGCCCTGCACTAACGTCTTTTGGCAAGACATTAATCCACGTTTGCCACTCTTCACCCAGGTGTCAAATGAAATGCACTGTACGCTCATTGCGCTGATTACGGCTGCCGTAGCTAAAGCCAGGGAAATAATATCCCAAACTCTTTGGAAACGCATAAGGGACGTTATTGTCATAATGTGATTATTATTATTATTATTATTATTATTATTATTATTATTATTATCATTATCATTATTATTATTATTATTATTATTATTATTATTATTATCATTATTATTATTATTATTATTATTATTATTATTATTATTATTATTGTTATTGTTATTGTTATTATTGTTACTATTATTATCATTATCATTATTATTATTACAATTATTGTTATTATTATTCATCGTAGAAGTAGTAGAAGTAGTAGTAGTAGTAGTAGTAGTAGTAGTAGTAGTAGTAGTAGTAGTAGTAGTATTGTTATTCCCATGTCAAACGCCTGTGGTTATATTCCAAAATTTATTTATTAAATAAAAAAACTATCGAATATAAACAATGTGATACAATCAGTAAATCAATTTGCTCGAAATAACGTGATAAAGTATCGATATATTTAAACATTATCACCGATGAAATAAAACAATCACAATGACATAATACATTCTCCCAAAATTACAAATGGTTTAACTGCTGAATCTAATGATATGATGATTAATTTGTTTTTATCTCTTTCTTGTATTCTTTGATAGATTGGTCTCCTGTGTCCATGCTGTAGTTCAATTCACCTTAGCCACCGTTATTATGTCCAGGACGTATACTGATGTGTTCTATGCAGAGTAAGTAATTAAAAAAAAAACAATAAAAGGCCTTTTTGTGAGAGAAGCAATTTAAATGTATGTGAAGTTACGTTAAAAATGATTGTAGAAAGCACGGCGTGTCACTTGCAAGAAATCCAGTGCGTCCCAGAAAAAAAAAGGAAACCCATAGATACGGTAATTGTGAACAAACTACGAGCTGTATAGATATAATTCATTGCTTTCCACAAAGTAAAAGTAATATGCTTTCAAATGATACATGATGGCATTAATCCATACACGCATCAAAGAGCAACACTGCTGTGAGAACGGCATGTAAAAAATCTATTAATTTTGTGTCAGGTTTGGGTATAAAATACCTTGAAAACGGTAGTATTACGTGAGAACATGACATAAGGGAAATGTATAGCTTTCAATCAATGTATCATTTAAAAGTGTACTACTTCGACTTCATGAAAAGTAAGTACAGTTATTTCACAATAACCCTTTGTTTTCGGGTTTCGTTTTTTTTTTCTGGGACGCAATGTATAGCAACAAAGTATGATTTTTGTTGAGAATCGCGGGATATTTGGTTTATTCCCGCTAGATGTATAATATAAATTATCCAAAAGGCAAACACACTGACAAAAAAAAAAAAAAAAAAAGACACGGGAGACGTGCAGACAGTGGGTGTTTCATGGCCCAAGGCTAAAAAACAAAAACCTAAATGAACACGCAAAAAAAAAAAAAAAAAAAAAAAAAAAGGAGACGTGCAGACAGTGGGTGTTTCATGGCCCAAGACTAAAAAAAAAACAACCTAAAAATGAACACGCAAAAGAAAAAAAAAAAATGAGATGCTGTAAATCTTCTTGAAGATTATTTATACGACCAAATTATTGCTCTGAAAATGGTGATAACATTTCTTTCTTTCTTTCTTTCTTTCTGTCTGTCTTTTTTTTTTTCTTTTTCTTTTTTTTGGACACATACCTGTGTTCTCCTGGTCAAAGAATCTTGGACAAGCGACTGGCAACTATTGCAGTATTCATGCAGTCTTACCAGGGATGGGTGTTTAAAAAAAAAAGGGGGGGGGGGGAGGGGCGCCACTGCGTCCATAACTTGGCTACATAATTTCTTTCCCCTGTTTCTGCTTTTCCTCCTACCAGTTGTAAGCTGTTGGATCAACTCGCAGTTTTCGCCATCGGGTACTGGTTTTATGACTTGGTGATCATGTATATGTCATACTGCAGGGAGCAGAAACTGATGAAAACGCCCTTTTTAACTACCATGAGACCATTTTTAGGAGATAATCCCTTGATCATCATCCATCACATCGCGGTTGTAGCAGGAGGTATTCCTCTAACGCTGGTAGGTATATATATATATTCTTATATTACCAATACCAAATACAGTGTGTCCCAGAAAAAAAGTTACCAGTTGGAAAAAAAGTCTTCCCAAGTTAATATATCAAAATATTTTCAGGATTCCCCCCCCCTATAGCTTGGGGTCTCTTCTATAAATTATAATGACACTAAGATCCTGACGCTATATTATGGCTGAGTGAGCAAGTCAGCTTAAATTTATAAACTCACCAAAAGGTAATATTTCAAAACACTCAATCAAGTAGTTAATTGCTCACTCAAGCATAAAATGTTGATGGATACGTAAATGTCATAAATGTCTCTGGATGATTAAAATATGAAAATTTCTAAGCTATACAGAAGAGACCCTATAAGTTATCCAAAGGTATGCACATTTCTTTTAAAATATTTTGACATACATATTTGAGATTTTTTTTTTCAACTGTTAACTTTTTTTGACGCACTGTATAGTGTCAAGAGTAATTATACCTATATTCTTGATCTTCAAAGCGGACTGTTTTAGTTCATAATTAGTAGATTCATATTTAGTCGAAATTGCTATTCGCGAAAGGAAACCAGGGGGTAAGGCCTACCCTTTAACGGTAAGGCCTACCCTTTTGTCGGGAATAGGTTGGATTGGATTGGAGTAGGGGACCTCGGCTAGGGAAAAAATAACTGGAGACATTGTTTATAGCAGAAAAGATGCTTCCATTTCTGTTTCTTAGCAGAAGAAAACTTGTCAGTTTGGATTTATTTTAAAAGAAGTTTCAAATGTTTCAAATCCCACGGTGAAATTATAATTATCTTACCAAGAAGATGGACTATGTTTATATCAGCCGATTATCTGAAAGATTTAAATCATTTGAAAAAAAAATACTCTGACAGGACTTTATCATTTATTTCTGTCCTAATGTGTACTTATTTCTTTCTCTTTCCCCACAGCATTATCGCTTTGGTAAAGCTGCCTTCATGATATCGTGTGTGCATTTTACCGAAATTAGCGCCCCATTTCTCAACATTAGAAAGATTTTTATTAGGGTAAGTATGAAACGAAAATTGGCGAACCGAGTACATCGACCACCACTCGATAACCGAATACCTTGATTAACTCAATAAATTATGGACTCGCCTGCCTAATCAGGACAAAATTGTGACGTCGTGTTCTGGACGATGTGAATTAACAGTGGTGGCATGAACATTTTTCCCCTTTGAATTAATACAGTATAATAACCAAAATAACGTTGTCGTATTTTTTTTTCGGGGGGGGGGGGGGGGGGGGAGGGGGCAGTTGGCAAGCGCTTCAAAAGTTCATTGACACCTTTCGACCTTAATGAGGTTGTTAGTGTTTTATTCTCCGTCACATGATGCCGGAAGCATCATCTCTCTCTCTCTCTCTTTATTGATTTCTGAAATCATTTTAGGATATGTGTTCTGTATAGACTTCCTATATAGGTTCTGCAGATTTGCAACGCAATATCCAGCCACTTCTGGAATCACCAGGGGGTACCGAACTTGCCGCCCCTTCCTTGACGCCACGCTTCCCTTACAAGGAAGCATGTACTTCCGTGATTTCCACATGTGCCCCCCTCCTTCCTGACAACCCTGGATGTGGATCTGCCTCTGTAATTGTGTTCAGAATATATATTACGCCTGGGGCTAAAATTTGATAATGGATTAATTGAACAAACAGTTAGGATTACCAGCAAGGTTACCGGTAGTACGTTTTATTGGGTATCCGGTTCAGGGGCGACGCTAGACGTAACACATCCGTGTCACGCCCCCACTCAAAACTCTTGTCGGCAAAAAAAAAAGGAGAGGAAAAAAGGGAGAGGGAAGAGGGAAGAGGAAAGAAAAAAGGAAAAGGAGAAAATAGAAAGGAGAAGGAAAAAGGAAAAGTAAAAAGAAAAAGGAAAGGAAAAGGTAAATAAAACAGAAAGAAAAGAAGGAAAGGAAAATGGAAGGAAAAACTGGCCATTATATTATTTTTTGCTCGGAAAGTAAATATTTGGGCAAAAGGCGTCCCCCTTCGGTACTGGGCTGCGCCCCCCCCCCCCCCCCCCCACCCCCCAGCCGAGGATTTTCAGAGTTCCGATATTCGGGCAACCACTACTTGATATTCGGGCAGCGAGGTGCCAGAATATCCACATATTTTGGCTGCAAGGTTCCCTGATAATTATTATGTAGCTTCTGTACATTTTCACTACGAAAAGTTAAAAAATTTTGCTCGCACGCAAAAATTCAGAAATTGAAAAGTTGATTATCGGGAAAAAGGCGTCAGAACGTCCCCTTGCGAAAATAGCCCGTTTGATCAAGATTTCTACCTCTGCGATTTTCTTTTAGTATTATAATTGGGGGAGGGGAGATTAGGGCAGTGGCGGATTCAGGATTTCTTGAGGGAGGGGTCTAAATATTCACAAAAATTTTCTGACAAGCAAAAAAAAAAAAAAAAAAAAAAAAAAAAGGTCCTCACCACTTTTGGGGCCCCTTTTTGGTCACAGGGGATCCATCACTGGCCCCTGGATCCGTCACTGGATTAGGGTGCTGCATTTTTGTCGGCAAATTTGGGTGTCACATCCCCCCATTCAAAATGTTCTAGCGACGCCCCTGATCCGGTTTATCGGATAATATTTTCCAAAATGCGAGCTGGACATGGTTTTATGATAATACAAACTGCCCCCCTCAAAAAAAAAAAAAAAAAAAAAAAAATACAGAAAGTGAAAACAAAAGTTAACTGAAAAGCATTTGACTTGCGTGTTTCATAATTTTATTTCTCTTAGGTTTACCAGAGCCATCTATACACAGAGTTTGGCCAACTCCGCTCCAGTATATAGGTAACGATATGGCGCATGTTGCTTTGTTATGCAAGGATACAACAAAGGAATAGACGCCATGTGGGGGTCCAACTGAAACTGAGTTGACCAAACTCTGTGTATATAGATGGCTTTGAGGTCTACGCCTTATCACCTTCCTCTAGCGAGCCTATAAGGAAGAGTCGCGGGATTACAGAAAAAAATGCTGCTCCACCCCTCTTTCTGACAATCCTGGATCCGCCCTTAGTAGCCTACTCTCGTTATTTATGTACTCTCTCTCTCTCTTACTCTCTCCACAGCATTGCTATACGGACAATCTTATATTTAAGATCAACTCGGCCCTAGCCGTCATCACTTTTTCCCTAGCTCGTATCATCCTTTTTCCCTCCATATACCTCATCTATGCCTACACCTACAATCAGACTCTGTGGGAGGTCGCCACCTCCATGTACTTCGGCTGCCATTTTGTCATGTTACTCGTGACGGTGCTGCAGACGACGTGGTTTGTCATTTTCCTGAGGACAGTGTTAAAAGACCGCTCCTCCAAGACTGTCCAGAACGTGTTCCAAAACGGCCACAGGAGCGAGCAGAACGGGTACCAGAACGGTCGCGGTGTTGGGCATCCGGAAGTAAAGAAATCCAATTAGCCAGTGTATAATTATATGCTTAGGCGATCGTAAATCATAAAAGTGATTCAAACATGCTTGCCAAGACTTTCGAAAAATCAACCTAAGGCAATTTTAATAGCCTTGTCCATCACCTTTTGATATGTTCGAAGATATTAACCCTTCGAGAAAATTGACCACATTTTGTGGTTTTGCTCAATGACTTTTGATTCAGAGCTCTTAAAAATATTCCAGATGCTTGAATAGAAAGAGCAAAAATGTTTGCGCACATTGTGTCCATTTTTGTTGCATGACCATATTACGTTTGATGCAAGGAATTTTTAAAAGGAGAATAAGCTTCAAAATCTTTAAATTGGCAACACATTGAGAGGTTCAAAATCACTGTTTTATGATCAAAATTGGCATTTTCTTAGTTTTTCTAACCATGTATATTGTTTTCAAAGACATTACATTTTATAAGAACCATGTAGCACCAAAAGAAAAATATTATTGTTGCCAATTTGAAGAACGAAATGTGATCAATTTAGTCCTTAAATAATTCCTGTCATGAAAGGGTTAACAATGTCATATTACGCAATCTGAACATGATTTGTAAGGGATATACAATACAATAGGGTATTGATATTGCCCTTGGCTTGAAATGTTTTTTTCGAAAGTCTCTGCGATCATTTTTTCCTACTAAGTGTAAAAAAAAACAGAAAGAAGAAGAAGAAGAAGAAGAAGAAGAAGAAGAAGAAGAAGAAGAAGAAGAAGAAGAAGAAGAAGAAGAAGAAGAAGAAGAAGAAGAAGAAGAAGAAGAAGAAGAAGAAGAAGAAGAAGAAGAAGAAGAAGAAGAAGAAGAAGAAGAAGAAGAAGAAGAAGAAGAAGAAGAAGAAGAAGAAGAAGAAACACTCAAAACAAACAAGCAAGCAAACAAAAGCAAAGTTTTACGACAGTTCAAATACTATTCTTGATATAACGGCTGGAGATTTGAATAACTCTTCACTTTTTACTGATTTAGCATTCAGTTATTAAATCAGAACACATTAATAATCAATATTCATTCTGCATTATACCTGCCATTTCACAACGATTTCTGTATAGGCAACAACATTATGAATTAAGAGCCAAATATGTTGTGGAATTTTGTTCTGAATTAATTAATGATACACACAAATTCCATGGTCTTGATATGTCAAAAAAGGGTAGCTTCATACGAGTTGTAACATTTGAGATATTTGTGAATCAAAAAATCCTGTACCATATATTTATCACCCGCAATTGAATTACATTTAGTTGGTATTACACTTTCGTGTAAAGGCACAAAGAACAAAAGAACTCATGATTTGATACCGACTTGTGAAGGTGTGATTGGTTCAAGTATGGTCATCACGTGTTTAATGCAATAATCCACACTAATGTACAGACGGGTGCCAGTAGGTCTCCTAACTGATATAGCATCATTAAGCCTATATTATGTAAATCAAATATGTTTTAATTGAGTATAGATGCCCAGGTTCGTTTTTAGTAATAAAAATTTCCCTACCAAGCCCATTCTGCTCTATAAAATTTGAACATTTGGCCCCCTTGGGGGAACTGTTAATGTTATTTTGAGGTGACCCTGTATAGTCACCGTTTTCGATGTTGTAGTTTCACCAATATACTCAACACTGAAGTTCTTTGCATTTTTGATTCGCTTTAATTATTTTTGTTTCAACCAGTCTTCCATAGCATCCGGTTTGTTTTGAAATTGAATTTTTGATTCAATTGTGGTGCAATAACTAACACCATTGTCGAAACTGTTTGTCGACAAGATCTACTTTATGCAATCGTATACGATAAGTTTTTATTTTTTATTTTTTACCTGTGAGAGTCGAAGCTTTAAAGGGGAAGTTCACCCCGAAGATTACTTGAGTTTAAAAAATGCAGAAAAAATAAAGAAAAATATTGGCGAAAGTTTGGACAAAATCCGTTAAAGAATAACGGAGTTATGGACTTTTGAAGTTTTGATTTTGTGACGTCACATGCGAGCAGCTCCTCCATTATATAATGTGATAAATATTCCATAAAATACAGTTTTCTCAGAAAATTTAGAATATTTTCGTCTGTGCATATGATATATTGTCAGAAATGTTATTCAATACTAGATTCTGAAAAGAAACAATATTAATTTATCGTGGAACGTAAAAAAAAATGTGAATATATGGAATATTTATTACATGACCAATGGGCAGCTGCTCGCATGTGACGTCACGAATCCAAAACTTTAAATAGTCATAACTCTTTTATTATTTGACCGATTTTCATCAAACCTTCGCCAATATTTTTCTTTATTTTTTCTGCATTTTTTAAACTCAAGTAATCTTCAGGGTGAACTTTCCCTTTAAGCTTAAATTTTGCAGGCAAATATTATATTACATTGTAGTTGTAAGTATTAAAAGGGAAGTCCAGTCCAAAAATTACTTAGTTTTAATTGAAGCAAAAAAAAAATCAGACCAGATAAAAAAGGTTTGAGGAAAATCGGTCTACTAATAAGGAAGTTATGAGTTTTTGTGGCTTGAAAACTAAGGAAAACAATGAAAATCACCAGACAAATTGGCAACTCAGTTATGAGTCTGTAACGTCATTGGCTCACAACTAAACAATCATTTTGTTAATATTCATCATAAAAATTCACAATTTTTGTACAAGAATATGATTTCATCATGCCTTGAACACTTGAACCAACTTATATTTATAGTAATATGTTTTTGCATGTATACACTAAAACAGAGTAAATAATTTTCTGTAAAAATCATGAAAATATGATTTTTTAAAAATAATATAATAAAAAGTAAGTGATTATGAAAATGTAATATTTTGACAAACATTCTTTATATTTTGGGGTTCGTGAAATATGTTGTAAAGGTTTATGCATGCAAAAACATAACTTAGTTCAATTTGCATGAAAATCATATTCTTGGACAACTTTTTTTGGAATTTGCGTTATCAATATAAACAAAATAATTTGTGAGTTGTGAGGCAATGACGAAACAAACTCATAACTCGAGTTGCCAATTCGTCTAGTGATTTTCATCGTTTTCCCTAGTTTTTCATGCCACTAAAAACTCATAACTTTCTTATTAGTTGTCCGATTTTCCTCAAACATTTTTTTTTTTGATTTGTAGGTCTGATTTTTCTGTTTCAATTAAAAACGAGTAATTTTTGAACTGGACTTTCTCTTTAATGATAGTTGTGTGAATACCAGTATTGAATACTAATATTAAAATTTCATGACAATATACTGAAGTATGAGGACAATATTATGTCAATATTAGTATTGGATTTATATTGAATCCATGAGATTATGAAAATGACACCCAAATAACGAAGTATACAGTTTTTGTAACGCCCGATATGTTTTTTTGCAATATAGAAAGAAGTAAAAATGTATTGTAGAAAAGTAATTTTCCTCGTGTTTTTGTTGTGTGTGTTTAAAACCAACTCAGGGTGAATTGCTATCTGCATTGGACATCGTGATGAATCATTTTAATGCGACAGAACTCTGATGAATGTAGATTAAAGATAATGTTGAGCTCTGGTCATGCGATTACGTTGGGAAAGAAACTGTCTCCAAGCAATCGGGAAAGGTTGATCATGTCTACTTAAAAATTGGTGTATACTTTGAGGTTTTGGAATCATTCACCTTTCCCAGAACTCAGCCTTCTTTTTAACGACTACAAATTGTCATTTTCTTTGATAACATTTGAATTTGTCAATGGTTAACGGTTTAAATATTCTATAAGAGTAGGATCGGAACAATTATTGATCGTTATGATATTTATACATTCAACCTCCCTAAATTCTAATAATTTATGTAAAAAAAAAGAAAGAATGAAAATGCTTTATCTGGTATCCCTAATCCCCATTACGTATCGTATTATGTTTTCCAAGTTTTCTTTTGAATAAATAGTTTAAAAGGAATTAGGAAGCTGGTGCCGGTTATTTTCTTTTTGACATTCCATGCGTATCCTTGTCATACAAAAGACATTGGTGGTACACATATTCCTGTAAAATGACCATTTTGTACGTTTTTATGATCCTCACTGTACTTGGTTTTAAGCATGAATTTTGTATTGATACAAAATGATCATGTATTATGAAGCGTGCCTTCTCGACCTCTAGATCTAGTCATTATAAGTTTTGTCCACACGGTACTGAAATGTTTTTTTTTTTTTCATTTACATCCTTTTTTTTAAAAACGATTTTGTTTATATGGTTTGATTATTTTTTACCATGGTGAATTTTAGAGATTATACTAACTATAGTTGAAAATTAAGCAGTAATTTTGTATGTGTGTTTTCATTTGAATGACATTAAAATGATGCAGGGTTGGAATTAAAAAAAAAATAAAAATCAGTGCTGTAATATTTGAATTGTGATTAAAAATATTTAAATCGATTTTCCGATTAATTTCATCTAACTCATCACTCTTTAAAAAAAAAAATAAAAAAATATTACAATCGAAACAAAATTACAAAACTAGACACTCTACAGTATTCAACATGAAACAGGGGCGGATCCGGGGGGGGGGGGTCGTGGTCACAGGGGTCCGAATTCTCTTTTCCTTTTTACTTGTTAGAAGTCCTTGGGAATTATAACCCCTTTTTAATTCTAAATAATCTTTTCTTTTTGTCAGATATTTGCTTGTCAGATATTTTTAGGGAGTTAATCACCACCCAAACAATTACCTTTTTTCCCTACTTGTAATTTCGCCCCCTTTATGTGCTTGATAACCCTTTTTCTGTTTTTTCTGTTTTTATTTCAATCTCTTTTATTTTGAATGTCCGACTTTTGGGGAATTCGTGGGAATTGGCCCCCTCTCTTGACACAAAGTCCTTGATCCGCCACTGTTAAGTCGGGCAATATTTTAGCACCCACTTACATCAGTGCCCACACCTCTCTCTCTCTTTCAAAATGACTTCAAGACAAGGCCACATACATAAAGGTACATTACAATCAAATCGTTTAATTACATCATAAGATAATATATGTACATCACCATGGGTTATACCAGGACTCCCATCAAAGGTTATTGCATACAGTTTTGATTGTTTGATAATTCAGTTAGTACATACAAAATACAAATTAATTCCTCATGGCTCAGATATAAAACAAATAACAGTTGTTGTTACAAGCAAAACGTCTCTATTGTACAGGAAATAGGTCCAATATATATCTAATATAAGTATGATAACAGATACATGTGGTGAATTATAAAGAAAAAAGACTAAGATTTCATCTATGCAAAGTTGTAAATCACAACTGGATCACTGGTTTGAAAAAAATAGGGGAGGGGGGGGGGGTTGAATGAGGGAGAATTATGCAGTATATATTAGCTTGACAACCCTTTTAAAAAAATAATCCCACACCTGTGAATGAAATGGAAGTTTAATCACATGCCACAAATCATATACTGGTGCTTCTCATTCTTATATCCCATTGGTTCTTTACTTCAGATTTACATCATAGAACTTCACTAGAATGCTTGAATTAATGATTTAACAAGTAGGACTGATAACAATATGGACCAAAATCAACTGGAAATGATACATGGTAAATAGGAAATTTAGTTCTGATAACCTGGGCCTACCACAGAACCTTTATTTTTGTTGTACTGCAATAACACACTGCCATTTCCAAAGTGGCCTTTTCCACACAGTCAGTGAAATTACTAGGTAAATTTGAGAAAATTGAGCACTGTGATCTGCCCCCATTTAAGGGATTTTGAAAAAGGAATGTGCCAAACTTTCAGTAATGATAAGTAATCTGTAGTTGTATTTTGAAGGCCGTTCATCTCCGCAAGTTGACTTTCCCTCATTACAATAGTACAGTCGTTAAAAAAAAGTGAAACATGATTTACCAATTTACCAGAACCTTGTCAGTTCAGGTTCAGGGAGGGATAATTGTTACAGTCGATTGGCAGGAAAAATGACAAAACACATAAAAATGTCTATCACATGTACAGCAGCAACAGGTTACAAAAATATGCTGAAGAATATTGCATTCCTTCAACATTTGAGGATAGAACCAAATGCAATATTAATATCCATGATTCTTCAATTATATACAATCCATAAGAAGATGTATGTCAACAGACTAACAAGATTTTTTAAGCAACCTTGTACAAAAAAAGATTTTTTATCCAAGCATTACCAATAAATTTTTCTCTAAAGAGATCTACATGTATATATATATATTTGAGATTCAATTAAGACAAAAAAAATGGTATTCTTTGATTTCTTTCATTCTTCAAGACAGTGTTTGTACAAACAGATTTCAGTGAATAGATTTACATTCCCTATTCAAACTGAGGGAATGCTAAGTGAACATAGAGAGAAAGACCTACAGTTTTCCAAATTGGCACAATTTACAAACTATTATTTCACAGACATGATAGTATTTACTTTGCCTCATTCTCATCTTGATTCTCATAAATTCTAAACAAGCATAAAATACAATAAAGATTGGTCAACACGTGCACTGAGAAATCAATCAAATGACCCTTGCACTACAAGACTATACTACACCAGTAATTTACCATTTGGTCCAATGCCAATTTGTCCAATCCCCAATTTGCCCAATCACATTCATACTTGCCAACATTTGGAATTCAGAAAACTGAACGCACATATTGATATTGGCAGGGGGTCCAGGGAGCGTCACCGCCGCCACCGCCGCCACCGCCACCGGCGCTGGGGCTGGAGCTCCCTGGAGTAAGGGGTCCAACGGCCTCCCTCAGGGCCCCTGGCTGACACTGTTCCGCTCATGGTTGCTTTTATTTTGACAGATTTTCACCCGAAATTGAACCAAATCACAAATCATGTACGACCGGATTCAATTAATTGGTATTAAACCCTAATACATGTACTATTTCCCCCCAAATCTCTATTCAGTTTTTTGTGGCTCTAAAAACTTCAAAAACTGAACGGTTCAGTTAAAATCTGTACAGTTGGCATGTATGCACATTTCGTCTAAATGTAACGACATAATTACACTGTACATGTATTTAAATAGGTAATCAGGCCACAGGGATAATATACAAACTGGGTAACAGATAAAATAGTATTAGACCAGTGGGATAGTAGACTAACTGGGAACAGAAAATGATATTAGACCAATTAAATAGTAGATACATGTACTTGACAGATTGGCTATAGACGAAATGGGATTAAACCAATTGGAGAGTACATGTAGACTATTAAACCTGGAATAGACAAAATGATACTGGAACAGTTCAATAGTAGACACTCGGCAGACTGGGTATAGGCAAAATGGGATCAGACCAGTTGATAGTAGACTAATGGGGAATAGACAACATGATATTAGACCAGTTCGATAGTAGACAAACTGTTATTAGACCAGTTAGATAATAGACAGAATTGTATTACAAAAGTTAGATATTACATGTAGACACACTGGCATTGAATCAAATGTAAATTAAAGTAAATAAACCATTCTACCACAGTACCACACAGAAGGCAGTGAATATACAATACAGTATAGTAACATTGTTCAGTAAAGCTCAGTTTATATTGGTCCATTTTACACTAGACTTTGGAAAAACTGCATGGCCGTTCGTTTCTGCAGTATAAGATTTCTTTGGGAAGAGCATAAAGAAAGGATGACTCAAGAATATCCATCAATCTTTTCATATTAACAATATATATATATATATATATATATATATACATATATATATATATATATATATATATATATATATATACCTAGATTCAACTAAAAGGCGAATTTTATTTTTTAGATTGTATATACGTATATCAGCGCGAAATGACGTTACAGAGAATTAATGGATTCAAAATGTTAGTATATGTTTCCGGATATGTTTAGAATTAATTTGATTAAATTTGCATTTATGGCAAAAAAAATCGTATAATAACTACCTTTTGTGTGCGATAAGGTATTTTTAGTAAACCCCCAAACTATTGATATAATCAAGAAAAACAGACATCGCCCTAAGTCCAACCTCGGGACTTTAGATCCCCAAGAGTTATACATATATACATGTACATGTAGATTTTCCACGTTATATCATACGAAAATGAGTTCTCCCTACCGAACAAAACTTTGTAGTAATATAAGTAATTTGGCGCCCTCTACGTTTATATCGATAGAATGCCTCCTACCCCTACGGAAATGGGAAAAAACAGTGCCGAAAACGTTAAGGCGAATAAAAAAATTAGACTTAACGTCGGCTTCCCCCTTCCGTCGAATATTTCGCCAAAAAAAAAATCGCCTTAAGTAGGAATTATGTACATGTATGTATATTATACAGATATATTCTGTCATGAGAGGGTCTAATTGGAAATATGGTCCCCGAGGTGACGTGAACTAAGACAATTTTAATGAGGGGCGCAGCCCCGAAGGAAAAATGGTCATCTTCACGTCCCCGTGAGTACAATAGTTTAACCAGAGACTCAAATGTAGGCAGAATATATTTGGTTTATATCCGTCATCTTGAATAAATGCCTAAATCTACTCTTCTATTTATGATCATCTGCACCGTAGGGTATGGTAGACCGCACACGTACGTACAAAAACAGTTTGAAGAAGGGATGAATTTGCGCAGATATTAAATGTGCAATGATGACATCATCACACGCCGGTGCCTAAAACAATAGATACGAGCAAATGAATATCATCACAATGTAGTACGCAATTTTTGCGTGCACATGTTATACGCCGTATAAAGTATCTGTGATTAGTACTATTTATGAATTGTGACGTCAGATGTTACCCTCCGTGGTAATTTGCCCATTTGCATGAGGCTAGTCATTTTGTCAGATGACGCGCATTGGACCAATTAATTGTGAAGATTCTTTTGATGACGGATATAAATATACACTGCCCTCCAAAAGTTTGGGTACACCTGTAATAAGAACTGATTTCTCACAATCATCCACAGTTTATTTATCATCAGACATGTTGCATGACTGCCTCCTGAAACGCTTTTCATATAAAGTGGTGTCCAACTGAAGGCTGATGTCTACCCTTCAGTTTGATACCAAATTCTTACAGTGCCGAAAACGTGATAATAAATGAGATGTGGGGTATTGTGAAAAATCAGTTCCGAATACAGGTGTACCCAAAATTTTGGAGAGCAGTGTATATATATCTCATAGACTTAACAATTCTGAAACTATATCTCAGGCTTTAGCCTAATTTAGATAATGCAGTGAGGATATTTTGAGCTTGGTGAGAATTCTGTATTATACATAAATTCCTGAAAAGAAAACTATCACAAAAATCACAGCTCAAAGTGTATTGGCCTCCTTGCGCATGCTATGCTCCAAATTATCAACAATATTACCTTAAAGTCTAAGATAACTGGGCAGTAGATGGCAGTATATAATCATCAATTCAAAACATCTGAGCATTAGTCATAACACAGAGAAAAACAGAATGGTCCATGCACAAATTGAAAAAAAATGTGCTTCAAGCAGTTATCCTTCCAAATGTATTTGACATTAACAGCCTTTACTTAAATTCATTTTTATGAAACGATGATAAATTCAAGCTGTCGAGAATCTGTCAGGACTCCCACCTATTTTACAATCAATACCACTATGCTGTACAGTGGGGCAGTGGAATGATCTGAGTTTGAATTCTTTACTACAAATCAAAAGTGTAAAGCATTGTACCTAATTCCCACGCACATTCCTATCAAAAGCAAAATTTAACACAGCAAAGACTAAAGGATTGTCTGTTCTTCTGGTTTATTTTAAAAAACATTTTTTTTTCAAAAGCAGCAAATGTCCAATCACCATTTGATATATGGTTCATATTGCGATATATTGTGATATACTGTATCTGTAGTAACATCATGAGAATAAATCTGAAAAAAATAATGCCATAAACAACAGTGATGCAATGGCAGGAATTACATATGTTGAAACATTTTCACAAATATAAATTTTGAATGTCTTCACACCACACATTTATATACATATACATTAATTAATGATCCCCATTATCCAAATAACATAACAATGAAAGATTAAAACTATCAAAGCAGATTTCAAAGAAATGTTTCCCTGTCCAATCAACATCAATGTAGATTTTAAGAAAATCTTTGCCCCACTCTTCATATAATCATGTGACCAGGTTGAGGTAAAGTGACCAATCAGAGATGCAGGCAGCAGTCACATGATCTTTTCCTTTGCAAAATTAAAATCTTCACCACAAAATACACACTATATATATATATATATAAAATTTAAGACCCAGTCGAGCCAAAACACCCACTGGAAAAATGAACATGATCTTCATAACATAATGCAAAACTACACCCGTAGTTCAAATCAATAAAGATAAAGGTGAGTTCTGGTCATTGTGAAAGAAACTGACTCAAAGCAATTGGGAAAGGTTGATTATGTCTACATAAGGACTGGTGTACACTGTGAGGTTTTGGAATTATCAAAATGATAAGAATTTGATCTCGCTAAAAAGCACATGAACTGCACACAGAAGTGGGTATATGGGACTGCACATATACACATATGCCCGAATACTTCAGCTATTGCTCGTCATATTTCAAATATGAGGGCATTTGGAGAGGAATCCTTTTCATGGGACATTTCTAGTGTGATGTTCTTCCAATCTGACAAGAAAGGAATGAGAAAGCTCACAAATCATTTTTCACCTTTCCCAGAACTCAACCTTCTCTATGAAAAACAATTACTGGATTTCAAAATGTCAGGATTCAGGAATCCAATAGAAAACAAAAATACCCTCTTTTAAAATATGAACTAAGTAAAACAATTACAAAGGTATATTTTTTGTAAGAAAAGCAAAAAAAATACTTTTGTGCCCTTTTGTCCCTGATACCATTAGGTTTTAAAGGTTTTTTTTTTCCAGATCCTAGCAGAAAGATTCTTACTCTTCTTCACTGTTTCCTCATTTGTTCTAAAATTTTACTTTTCTAGATCCCTGAAAAAACCCCCAAATCCCCAAATCTCCTTATCTCCTTTGCTGTTCACAATGTTATATACTGTACAGGTAGTACCTTTAAGCACATGATCCAAATTTCTGAAACAGTACATGTAAAAAAGATGCTATCCATTTCAAGAGGAAAGGGAAGATTATCTATAGCATGGATAAGATCCACTTACAGACCCATTTTTCTAAATATTTGGTACTCTATAACTCAATACATAAAACAGATTTGTATATCTTTAAAAAATATGCATAGAGAAAAAAATATCCCCCAAACTACTTAAATCAGTTACAAATCATATTTCTTTCAAAAAGAGATAACAAAAAGACAACATTGCTTATTCACATTAACTTTTTGCATTATTCAATCTAATATTTCACATGATTTGATGATAGTTTATTACACACACATCAAATGTTGGGGCATTCATTCTTCCTTCTTCAATTTCCATTAATAAAATTTAGTAATAATATATATGAGTGTCATGTATCTTCAAAGAAAAAATACCGAAAGTTTTGGTTTATTTTTCTTCTTTTTTTACAAAAGGATAGCACGGACCAAAGCCTTGCATTACTGACAAGGGTCAAAGGTAATCTTATTGTCTCGACCAATCCAACGCAGCATACCATTGCTCCATGTTAGACCTCGCTAAAACTCATCTCCAACCCTGTATAAATAATCAATAAATACCTTCCTTAGATATGGATAGCTCCTCAGACCAGGCTTAGTCCTGCTTAGTATTGCCGCCCACCGCAACATATCCATTGGCGTTGCCCGCATCGTGCTTGTCGCGCTTTGGACCTTTCGTCATCGTCTTAAAGAAGCCACGACAGAACAGGGCGTACCAGGAGCTCTGGAGTGCCATCACAATGGCCATGGCAATGTGGCAACCGTTGGGGACAGTGGTTAGGACCTGAGAGAAGCCTTGCTGCTTGTTGATGGCATAGACAATGTACATGGCAGGCCAGAGGGCGACTCGCACCAAGAAGAACAGGATCAAGACCAAGAGGTTGTTGATGGCGAACACCAAAGACGAGCCGTAACCGTTCTAAAGATTGATGAGAGAATACAGTTGAAGTCCTGTTATTTAGGATGTTGCTTTAGCAAAACACTAGGTACAGGAAAGAAAGTAACATCCTGTTCCACGATCGGCTCTTAACAAAATGACAATGACCTAAATTGCAAAACCAAAAATGTGTAGTATGTATAAAGTTCTCTCACCTCATCATTGTTTTCAGGTTAACCCTTACTGTATCACCAAGTACTACGACATAAAGCTACAGGGCTTCTGGTAGCTTGTCTACAACCTGCTACAGGCAGGGCATCCTGGATCATATTTAAAATAACCAATTTTTTCAAAGAATATGTCCCCCCCCCAAAAAAAAAGTTTCTTACAAAGTACTTAATGTACTCATGGACTTTGTCTTTGCTGTGATCAATTTGAACAAAATTATATGCATTGAGGGGCTGTGAGAGAAGATAAAAAAAAGAAAAAAAAGAAGGGAGATAGAAGATGCAAAAAAAGAAAAAAAAAAGAAGTAGATAAAGCAAAAAACATGAGTAAATGGGAAATGTCTCTTTAGCTTCCATGACATTACATTACACCTACCTTGATAAGAATTTTTCTCAGGTTTACAAATGGAGTGCTGTATTCTGTAATGTAGACACATCCTACAATAAAGGTTCCTTTGTTGTGACGGTAGTGCTGTTTTGGAGAAAAATGAGAAAAGGCACTTATTGATAGGATCATTTGTGTGGTGAGAGGCAGAAGGGCATTATTTCTGTGATAAATGATATGAGTCAACACTCTTCTGGCCTGAAGCAGACAATGGGTGATTTCAAGTTTGGTGTTGATGTTGGTGTTGGTGTTGAGAACGTGAATTGGGCTGCTGATTCTTGCCCCAACACCGAAATCTGGGTTATAAAAATAATACCAATCACATTATTGATAGCTCAACACCTAGTGAAGTCAATCCCAGCACCAACTTCATTTCAGGTTTGGTGTTGTGGCTGGTGCTAGTTTTGCCCGAACACCAACACCAGCTTTCAACACCGAATTTGAATTCCCCCAATGTCATTTCAGTTCAAAATAACTGAATCGAGAGTGAACACAACAAAATATCCATGTACAGTGAAACCTGTGTATAAAGACCGCTCAAGGGAGACATAAAAATGGTCTTTATGAGCAGGTGGTATTTATGTACAGGTTCTTTTAGTACACATTTCGATTAAAAACTCTTTCCAAGGGAAATGAAAATTGTGGTCTATATAGACAGGTGGTCTTTCTATACTTGCGGTTGCTAAAGCAGGTTTGATTGTCATTTTTATAAACATAGCAAATTGAAAGTCATAAGTCTCAGGCCATGATGAAATTTTGTTTTCTAATGAAAAAATGAAGAAATGACGCTTACAGATTATGAAAATGCTAGAAGGTGAAAAATAACATCTGGCGACTAACCTGAACCCTAACCCTTAACATAACCATAACTCTAACACTAATAATAATAAAAACATTCTGGATTCATATAATTTTTAATACATCTATCATGTCTCTCGGCGCTTTACAGATATCATCACCCTGATCATCCAATAAAAGCTTGCCTGCAGACAGCATATATGCACATTTATCACTCCCTAGGGAGCTTGCAAGCCAGACCCATTTTACACATGCTCACAACTCTGAACAAACCACAATGAGTTTCACATCCTACCAGATATCCATTTATCACCTAGTCTACAGACACAAACCCTTAGTCAGTTGAAATGCATTTATAACAGAGTGTCTGTACTGTAAGACTACCATAGGCCCTGTACTATAGCTGCTCATTGGCACAGCCAGAGCCTGAAGAAGTTAGGCTCTGTCAAGGCTTTATGGAATTGTGTTAAAGCTTCAAAATAGAGCCTGTGCCGGCAGACTATTTACCACCTGGGTGGAGAGAAGCAATACAGATATAATGCCTTGCCTAAGGACAGTAAGGGCACTATGCATTCATTGTAGGACCAACTATGCTTACCAGTATAATAGGGTAGCCCAGGAATGTGGATATGGCGTGGTGGAATACTTCCAGCTTTGATGCTTTGAGAAACGACATCACTCTCGTGAAAAACGGCTGATCTTGTTTGTTCCTCTCCCGTATGTAGACGTGGTACATGGCGTATGTGTCGTACGGCATGTAGGGATAGGCAAACGCAGCAAAATAGTTCAGTAACCAGTGGCTATCATGAAAAGAAGGGGAAAACACATGCCGGTAATCCAATGTTATAACATGTTCGGAATTGAATAATATTGTTACACACTAATTCAATAACCACATCTTATGCTATAATAGAAAGGACAAAAGAAAAAAGGGGGGGGGGGGACAACATATAATTCATTGCCATTGAATGTTTCTAAAAATCTCGAAAGTTACAATACATAATGGCAACAATGATTTCTTAAAGCTAACATCGAGTTTCTGTAACGGAGTTCTATTTTGACAGAAAGGAATACTGAATTGCTAATCATGTATTAGATGGGTTGCATTGACCAGCATAATATTTAACCCAACTTTTTCCACAGCTCTCTCTAGGTTTGTCTCTCAAGAGCTAAGTTGCTCCCAGCTCTCTAGACTCTAGCCCCTGCCCTTCGCGAAAACCACTATAACATATACCGGTATTCAAACTTACATGTCAGTGAAAAAAATAAGCGGGGGCAAAGGGCGATTAGCCCCCAAAACTCTTGAAAAAGCCACTGTAAATGAAAAAAGAGCCACTGTCAAATAATATTTCTGCCCATGGTTCATAGTGCATTAAAATCTCTGAACACAATATGTGGATTTCGAAGTAGCCCTCACAAAAGAATTTCAATTTTTACACTGTTACATGTACATGTAGAACATGCATGTATGAGAATGTGAACAACTCAACACAACAGATGTAATAGAAACAAAAACCAATCCTAGCAGATAACTTATCTAGAGTAACTTGAAAGCAAAACTTCAAAATATTTCACTACTTCCTATAAACATGACAGCAAATTACACTATGAAACTTATTGTCTAACTTACAATGTAGCTCCATGGCTTTGTGTTGGATTGACAAGCTAATGCTAATAAGTAAATGTTTCCATTCCCCTTTCTTCGATTAATACAAAAATATCACATTACCCGCTAATTTCATTAGGAAGCGTAATGGGAGAGATTTCTTGATAAGGAATTTGTGTAATTAGAAATTTCATCTTAATAATACATGTGCATGTAATTTGTTGGAAACATTTGCTTTTTTATTTACTGTGAATTTCCAATTCATGTTTAACTCAGGCTTCAAATTCAACAAGGGTGACCCTTATACTGCAGAAGACAATTTTTCCACCATTTGATAGAGCATTGAATATTTTATGTCAAAAAAGAAAGAAAAGAAAAGGAAAAGGCACGACACATTTTTCAAATTTGAAATCAGTTCATGAACACTTGTGGACTTGGATATCGTTGGACAATATTTAATCACAGTGAACAAAAGAACAAAAACAAAACAAAAAACACCTCACTGCAATTGAAATCTTGTCTTGTGAAATGTTACTTTTGATATGTACTTATGTATGGGTTAACCCATAGCAGTTCAGTTTGTTTATGGTCTACATTAGCTTTCCCTCCTCAAATTGGCAACAATTATTCTTACATTTTCACTCCTACATTGTTTGAAAAAAATAGAAATGTTTTTCAAATGAACCAGTGTGAATGAAAATTGCAAATTTAGCAGAGAAATTGCCAATTTGTACACGAAAACAGTGATCATATATTTTACACTGCGTTGCCAATTTAGAGACTGTAATGATTAGTATGATTAATAATTGTATGATCTACATTGTAACAATGACCGGGGAAACCAGAGGATACAATCAAAGATCTTTTTTGGTATGGGGAGACTGCTAAATTAAAGGGTACCAACCCCAAAATCTCCTTTTTAATACCGAAATCCGTCCGGGGCCGTTTCCGGGGCCGTTTTTTGTGGTCGCAAAAACTCTTTTCCCCCCACCGCGTCCGCCCTCGCCGTCGCGCGGGTTCGGTGGCATAATTCCACGGCCCGTGTCTCCCGTATTCCGCGTGCCGCGCCGACCCCGTCGTCGCCGTCGACGTCCCTAAACGTGATTGGGGGAGATTTGGGGGGGACGGGCAGGCCGAAGGAACGGCTGCTTTCCGCGTAGATCCCTTGCGCGACGGCGGTGTCGTCGGTCGTGCACTCTCCCTCATATGGCCCCTTACAGGCACGGCATGGCAGGTGACGAACAACGTTGTTCACGATGAGTATCAACTTGCATTGGGCGACGCGTGTCAGACGACTCGCGTTAGCCATCTTGCTAATCTTACTCCTACCGGGGGGAACCCCCGTAAGAAAATAATGATGGCATGGGTATGTCCCATAGTGTCACAGGCTCCATAGAGCTCCGTGGTATGTGTAGGTATGTATTCCATTGTTTGATCGTACACTTTGTGATCAGTACACCATAGGAGCAGCACCCACGTACTGCGATGCAATGCGACGCGATCGACGATGCATATCGCATGCATGCAATTTGTATGTACTGTACACACATAGTTGACTATGGTTTCCCGATCGGGCTTACGAATACTGCGTACATTCTGAGGTTGATTTTGGACGTGAGTGATATTATTTAGAACTAAAAAATTGTTAGAAACTGTATTTATGGACTTCCTTTGACCTATTTTCTCTGTATTTAGTCAACAACTGATGGAATTCTTCTCTTTTTAGACTCCATCACGGCGGCGCTGCACTGTGAGCTGAGCAGTATCAGCGCTGCAGCCTTGGCTGCGTGATATGAACTCCGGGGGAGGAGATCACGGAGAGACCAGGGGTAAATGACTAACTGAGCTGCTTATTTGGAGATGTCCAAGGTTGACTTTGGACATGAGTGACATTTTTGAGAATTTTTGAGAACAAAAAATGTTGCAGTAGAGTATTTGTGGACTTTGTTTGTCCCTATTTTCTCCGTAATTAGTTAAAAGCTGATGGCATTCTTGATTCTTCTCTACAATATATAAAGCCGGTACTCTGTCACGGCAACGCCAGCACTCTGAGGCTGAGCTGTTGTAAGGGTTGGCTGGCTGAACTCCAGGGGAGGAGTCCGGCAGTAAATGCCTTACTGAGCTGCTTATTTCAAGATTGGAAACAGTTTACTTATCATCTTTTTTTATTATTACTGCAGTTAAAATTTGATGATAAATTCATCTTACTGTATGAGAAGATTCTACATATATCCGTTGAAGAATTAATCGAGTATATTCATATGCTTAAGGCATGGACGTAGATAGCGGGGGCGGGTGGTCGATGGGGGATATGTAAATGCATGAATTAATTTCATTATTATTGCAGAAAAAAATGAAATCACTGGAGTCATATTCACAGATAGCGGGGGGGGGGGGGATATGTGAATCATCAAATGATTTTATTTCAATTGTAGAAAAAAGGAAATCACTGGAGTTATGGGCGTAAAAAGAGGAGGGGGAATGGGGTAGGAGTTGGGGGATGGGGGATATGTCAATGCATCGATTAATTTTTTCATTGTATAGAACAAATGAAATCACCCCCAAAGAATTTGGAACCCGCTTTCTATACGCCATTGGCTGGGGTAGAGGGAGGGGAGGGGGCATGGTAGGGCCTTCACTCACCATCCATACCAGGGGCGGATCCAGGGGGGGGGGGCGAATCGGCCACGCCCCCCCCCTTTTGAAACAAAACCGGCATACCCTAAGTACACAATAAAAAAATTGCCTCCTTTAGTACGTACTTTTCCGGCTCTGTGCCCCCTCTTTTTCAAAATTCTGGATCCGCCCCTTCAAAGTGTCCACAGATATTAGGACTATAAGTGGTGGATCGCAATTTTATCTGAGGTTTCAAATATTACAGGGGTACGTGGGTACATTGGATTATGACTTTTGCAAATCATGTTTCATTGAAAAAAAAAATGGATGGCACGATAGAATTTCATATGTTTAGGCATCAGGCAACATCGCTCACGTTTCTCCTGGGGTAATATTGTGGGAACGGGGAAAGGACAGGTAAAAAAATTGCTTCAATTAATAAAAACACAAACATTAAACAATCTTCATGGAAGCTAAAAGGCATTAGCTCATATAACATAAAATTAATTTCACAGTATTATTGGGCCCGTGATTTTCACGTGGAAACAAGTTTTGAAATAAATATATTGTTATTTCTAAAAATTAACTTAGATGAAAAAAAATTTCAAAATCTTTCTTTTAGAAACCTGTACCCATAGAACCATAATTACTAAACATTCGTCTTATTGATTAAAAAAAATACATGGTATTTATGTACACATATTAATCTATCATTTGATTGAATATTTAACCAATATACAACCATAAAGTTGCGCTAAAACATAGTTTTCATATGATTATTTCGTAACAAAAACGTAATATATTTATTGAATTCGATATAAGTTTAATAAACAAAATTTAAAACAGTGCAATTTTTCACATTTTTTTTGCGCTCGAATCCAGTGGATTTTCCACGGGTGCCGCTAGTATATTTTAATCAGTATGTTACATGTTCCATATCATTATACTGTATATTCAAAATATGGGCTTCAAATATTACTTCTATAAAGAAATATACTGCAAGGTCAATTACACTCTCTACAAGCATAAAAGTGACTCGTGAGTAGACTACTCGACCCACCCGTACGTGCTCGCCAAGATAT
>CM046840.1:23453481-23813481 GCA_025618425.1 Heliocidaris tuberculata
TGCTTCAAATTCAAGTCAGTGGCAACTCACTCGTGGTAATGAATGTACCTGATAAGGTCGCTCCCATGTCCTTTACAACATGAACCTGCCGGGGGGGGGGGGGGGGGGGAGGCATAACCTTTACCAGAAGGTACTTGTTTTTGATGCCGTTATGGGATAGAGGGGTCTGGCTACACGCACAGAGGAATGTTAATTCTTGGCCAAACCTGCGCACTCTTTGTCAGAAAATCATGGATGAAAGGGTCACTCTATGAAATGTCGAAAGGAGTTTTCCTCACCAACCAGCCTAATTTGAAATATATAAAATAAATTACGAAGGGCGCAGGAGCGTCACCAGAGGGGGCAGTGACTTCTCATTTTCCTTAAATCTCTCTTTGCAAATTTAGAAGATTGAAAATACAAAAGCTCCCTACAGTGCGAAGGGACTTCGATATCTTATTTAAAGGGGTAAAGGGGAGGGGCAAGTTACCCCCTTGAAAATTCTAGAAATAATAGGAACTTTCAGTAAAGTGAGGAAATTATATCGTTATAGTGAATAATCATCCAGTTAGTCTTTTAAAAGTTTGAATAAGCTATAGTTATGCAGGGGCCGCGAAGCATTTTTGAAAGTGGGGGGGGGGGGGGCTGATTTAATTGATTTCACTTGAATAATGACAATCTCGCACCTTTTTTCGGGGAATTTATGAAACGTGTCTACTCAAACAAATGTGGGAGGGGGGCTGCAGCCCCCCAGCCCCCCCCCCCTGGTTCCATGTTATGGAATATATACACTCCTCCAACACTCCTGTGCAGGCTGTGCTCCACTTCATTGCAACGGAAGCCCCCAAGGGCCGCCTTCGGGTCCCCCCCGGCTCTACACCTTTCTATAACCCCTTCCTCCCATATCCATTCCGGATGTATAATTGCATTGTCTTATCCTCTGATTTTCTTTTTAAAGACCCTCTCGTATGATGACACACATCAGGGATTTCAAAATTATAATTTTTCATCCACACCTAGGTGTATATGCAGTTTCCTACTATCAGTTTTCTTTCCAAACTAGTAAAATTCGTGCATCGTTTACCTCTCTTGGGTAATAATAATAAATAACATTGTAAAGCGCAATGAAATATTCACGGAATACGAAATATAATTGTAACATAATTTTATTATTATTATTGTTATTATTATTATTATTACTATCATTATTATTATTATTATTATTATTATTATTATTATTAATATCATTATTATTATTATTATTATTAATATCATTATTATTATTTTTATTATTATTATTATTATTATTATTATTATTATTATTATTATTATTATTATTATTACTATTATTATTATCATTATTATTATCATTATCATTATTATTATTTCTAATCTCAAAAATTTCATGGGAGGTGAGAGATGAATCTAAGACAAGGACAATTACCCCCGCCGGAAAGTTACCCCTAGCACAATTAGCCCTCGGTATCACAACGACAGCCTCCCTCCTCTCCACCCCCCCCCCACCTCCCAAGGGGGCTGGTGGCACAATACCCCCACATTTTCAAGTAGATTCAGCCTATTTTTGTCTAATAAGTGACGGTTTTGTTCATAAGTACCCTCCCTCCTTTCCCCTTCTTATAAATGCCCCTTATCACTTCCAGTGAGCTGTGCCCACTTCCTCTTTTAATAATGCCCCCATCCTGCCACTGTGCAATTTTAAAATCCCAGTGCCGTCACTGAACACTGAATTTCAAACTGAAAAGTGAAAATTCAGATACATTTATACAGTTTTCTTTCAGTCTACATGCGAGGCCATGATTTTGTGGGACATGCAGAGGCTCGATCTCTTCTATATAGGGGAGAAGGAGGATCGATGCTGATGATGATGATTTAAACATCAACTGATTGAACATAATATGTACATTACCATGGCGGCCGAGCCGGGGTTCGGCAAGGGGCTCGATGGGCCCTGTGCCGAGTTCCGAAATCAAGAAAAGTGTCCTTGCTGTGACAAAAGAAAATCTTCTGAGTGAACAAATGCCCCTCCTGTCAATTGCCAATCCTGTGATAAAATTGTCCCTTAATTTATCTGATTTAGACTGCTTCATGGAGAAAATGATCTCTCTTAATTTGTAAAAGGCATACAATTGTTTGCGTGTGTTCTTGTTCCATCCCAGCAACAGTCACACCCCCGGCCCCCCCCCCCCCCCCCCCCCTCCCCTGTATAACGTACGAACATTCAGTCTTTAAAAAAATAATTGTTTTAATGAATACACTGAATTTATCAACAGTCTTTTCACTAACGCCTTTGCGATTAGAATATTCATTATCTTGTGTGACATTGACAGCCGATACACCCCCGGCCCCCACGGCCTTAGTATAGGCCCTACCCAGAAGGAAAAACCAGTTAGACCAGTAAGAAAATTTAACTGGTTTCCAGTTGATTTTAACTGGTCCAGTTGATTTTTAACTGGACCAGTTAAAATCAACTGGAAACCAGTTATATCAATTGGATTCCAGTTGAAAAAAAGTAGTAAAACCAGTTGAATTATTTTTGATCCAACTGGTGTAACTGTCCATTAAACAATGGCCATATTTCCAGTTAAACCAGTTGATGATTGAGTAAACTCCGGCTGGCAATTTTATTCTGGGATACTTCTGATATAACAAAGACATTATTACTACTTTTGTCATCATCATCATTACTGTTATTATTATCATTATTATCATTATTATCATTATTATTATTATCATCATCATCATCATTATCATTACTATTATAATAATTATTATTATTGTTGTTGTTGTTGTTGTTGTTATCATTATTGTCAATCGATAAAGCAAGATGAGTTTCCAGATATGGTCAACTGGTTTAATTCCAGTTTTTGTTTCAATTAGAATTTCCAACTGGTTTTTGACCAGTTAGACCAGTTGATCAACTGGTTTTACCTCATTTGCATATTTGCTATTTTTTTCTAGAGAAATCAACATTTAAAGTGAAATACAAATGCAATCTTATTTCTTAGTTTGAATATTTATTCTAGATATTTGTGTAAAATATTTCACAATAAAAATGTATGATTTTGCATTACATATTTCAAATAACAACAGAAAGAGTAATTCACTAACCATCATCACAAGTGTATTACACTGATCTTGCTATATAAGAAACCAAATGGAAGTTTCTAGTTGACCCTGGAAAATACCAGTAAGACCAGTTGGAAACACCAGTAAGACCAGTAAGACACTGTTGGTGGAAACACCAGTTGGAAAAGCACCAGTTGGAAAAGCACCAGAAAGACCAGTTGGAAACACCAGTTGGAAAAGCACCAGTAAGACCAGTTGGAAACACCAGTTGGGAAAGCACCAGTAAGACCAGTTGGAAATACCAGTTACAAGACCAGTTAAAAATACCAGTTGAAATCTCCAACTGGTTTTTGACCAGTTCACTTTTAACTAGACCAGTTAGACCAGTTATACCGATGTTTCAATTTCCAGAGTTACCAGTTGGAATTTAACTGGTCCAACTGGTCCGGTTGCAACTGGTTTTTCCTTCTGGGTATGACGAAATTTAGTGGAATCTAGCTCTGCCTCCACATGGATTACAAATCTTCTATGATTTTTCAAAGTTCAAGTATATAATGCCAAGGAGTGTAACAACCGATGAAGAAGATTTTTTCTTTAATTGTTAAGAAAACAAACCGTTTGTTTTATCATTTACTCATCATTATTTTACACTACTTTTTCTTCTTCTTCTTCTTCTTCTTCTTCTTCTTTTTTTTTTTTTGGGGGGGGGGGGGGGAGGGTGTTCACATTTTTTCGCCGGGGAGGGGGGAGGAGGACGAGGATGTCTCGTTTCAATTATTATAGCAGATAACTCCTTGGTTATAGCATGGGAATGTATTAATGTAACTAGGATTCCCTGGTTATACTATTAAATAGCAAGGATAGGCAAGCCATCTCCCCATTCATGTATTAGTACCCCTTATGCACTGGATATCAGCTGGTTAATCCTTGGGTAAACAGGCGGCCTTCCAGTGGTCATGACAACGAGTCCACAGAGGTCATGACCCTTAATTGCACAACAGATGGAGGATAAGAGCGTGATGAATAGTGTCCATGTAGTAGAAGTTTGTATACTTTGTATGCACTATAAAGCTTTGACTATATATAGTAAACATGAGCTGTACATGTGGGGAGTTCTCCTAATCTAAATCATCAGCTTGTTTCTTTTTCCTCCACTCAATACATGGTATTTATGAATATACTTTATACATTAATTTCATTATGGCAAATTTTTATGGTGATAATAAAAGCAATATTAATACTACTACTACTACTACTACTACTACTACTAATAATAATAATATTAATGATAATAATATTAATAATAATGATGATGATAATTATGATAGTAACAATCATAATAATGAAACAAAAATGAGTAGTAGTAGTAGTAGTAGTAGTAGTAGTAGTAGTAGTAATGACAATAATAAACCAACTCCGCACGGTTTATACTTTACTTTGATTTTTGTTAGTTTGCTAAAAAGAGTGTAGGCCTACTACTACTACTCTAAAAATTTATAGGACGAATGAATAATCAGTCACAAACAGAAATATATTAAACACCCTGAGCCCCTGCCAAGCCCTATACTTCCCTTATTGAACAATATTATTAACGTACATGGTTTGCTTTATTGACAAAAAAAAAAAAATCCTGGAAATAGACTAACTCTTAGCTGACGTCACGTAACGACCAGAGCACACGTAATTGTATAGACGTCACGTAATGACTAGTCAAGGTACACGTTACCTAAATGACAAAGCACACGTTACAGTAACTGACGCTTCTGAACCCTTTGGCCACCTATGGCCGGAGGGGTCAGGAACGTCTGTAAAAGTAAAGTACACGTACCCTTAAACACACGTGACGTGATGACCAAAAACAGTACACGTACTGAATACTAGCTTCTGATTGGTCAATATAGGTACGTGTATCGAAAATCAAGTACGCGTGGTGAGTAGACGTAAGTAGACCCCGATGGCTTGCCATAGTAGAATGCCCGCAGATGACACGCGTTTCTGGCGCATAGCCACAGATCCACGGGCAACCTACGTACTTCAAGCGGGGTAACTGCCTGTGACTTGCGGCCGCTACAGGCCTCCTGCTGGTGTTGTGCGTGGACCTCTGCGGGCAATCCCCCGCGACTCACCCGGAACAAGTTTTGGGCATGCTCAAAACTTGGCTGCGGGTAAATCGGACTTGCATGCGCACCTCCGGGCAACTACGGGCGAGATACGTGCTAGATACTGTCAGGTGCGGGCCATCTGGTACCTCCGGGTAGCAAAAATTGTTCCCTGCAAGTCACACGCAAGGCTTGCCCGGAAAGGTGAGACAGGGCCTTAACTCTTTGTGAAACACCCCCCCCCCCCCCCCCCCGGGTTGTCCATCCGTCCGTCCGTCCCGCTTTCCTGTTAACGCGATATCTCAAGAAAAATTTCAGGTATGAACTTCAAACTTGGTGATAGAAGGCCTATGCATGGGCCGCGGAACCGGGGGGGGGGGGCTGCAGCCCCCCCCCCCACTTTTTTGAGTAGACACGTAAAAAAAAAAAAAAAAATTCAAGGAAATTGATAAAATTGATAAAATTAATATAATAGACTGTTATTGTAGTGAGAATTCCTGTAAAATGCAGATAAAATGTTAAAGATACGATTTGAATGTCCCGATATTTCCGATTTTATATATCAAAATCTCTCATCCATGTCCATTACTAACATGTTTTCCACTGGTACAAATGGGCAATACATCCCCGCCTCTTTAATGCACAGTTAATGCAAAATCTAGGCCTAATAAAGCATGGTATTATAAACAAACTGTAGAAAACAAGCTCAGATATTTTCAAGCGACTTCTCGGGACTGTACAGCATTCTCTAAAATGACAGTCTCTCTACAACATCGTCTACAAGTTCATGAGTCTTCTTTCAGGATTCAGAATGACACATCAGCTATTTAGAGAAATTTTAGGATTATTTAAAGTCAGGCGCTGTGGGGGTGAGGGGGGGGGGGGAGGGGGTACAGTGTCACCAGTATTTCAGGAATTTGGGTATCCTAGAAGTTCCCCCTTTTACATAGATTACTTTAGATAAGTGCTCCCTTTCCTTTATATTCCTGCCCGTTCCACAATCTTAAAATTTGATTTTATTACCATTGATAATTGCCAGAGGCCTATTAAAATCTGAGAGGTGCCCCTTCTTCCTTGACAACTGTCCCTTTTCCTTAGTAAGAAGTGCCCCTTCCCCATTTATAAGTATCCTTTATATTATAATACGTTCCCCTTTTCCAATCTTATAATTGCCCCTATTCTTTCTGATAAGTGCTCCCTTTATTTTATTTCTATAAACGAGCCTCTTCCCTTTTCATCTCTCATAAAAATGTAAAACTCCTAATAAAATCTGTCCTTCGACAATTCCCTTTTAAATCATTTGCATTAAATGTACCTATTAATCTCTTTCAATAACTGCCTTTTTTCCATTCTCACTTTTCAGATAAAAGAATTACCCCCTTTCCGTCTGCATGATAAGTGCATCTTTACCTGTGGCCATATCCTGTATTCAAATTTGAGAGGTGCCCGTTCTAATTCGACAAATGCCCCTTCCGCCTTCTGTTAAATGACACTTGACATCTCTGATGAGTGCCCCTTTACACCTCTGATATGTTTTCCTTAATTCATTTTGAAACGGGCTCCTTTTCTTTCTAAGAAGTACAATTCTTTCTGATGAGAGCCCCTCCTCCTTTATAGAAAAAAACACCAAAAAAAAAAACTACCCCTTTTCCATTCTCATAAGTGCCCTTTTTACCTCTAGTATAAAGTGCCAATATTCATGTGCGGCAAATACCACATGTTTCATCCTCTGATAATTGCTCTTTTTAATATGACATACTCCTGCTCCTTTTCTTTTTTGATAAGTGCCATTATCGTTCTTGATAAGGGCCCCTCTTTTCTTGCTCCATAATTTGTGCCCCTAATTTAAAGCGATTTAGAGCAACTTTACTTTACTTTCGTCAAGGCTTGCTCGCTAAGCTCGCTCATATTTATATTTGATATAGTTATGTTACTTATTAGAGGTTTTTCAGTCTCTCATGCCGAGACTGTGTTTAAACACCTTTCAGAATTTTTTTTCTCTTTATAAGTTGTTGTTGATCACCATGCAGCCTCACAGATCTTTAAAAATTGCTAGCTCGCTTCGCTCGCACATTAATATGTAGGTCATCAAACCCAACTGCAAACTTTGATGCTTAAGAAAATTATATTAGAGCATGTAAGAGAGAAACGTAATTGAAATCCTTATAAATGTAATCACAATGTAGGGTATATATGACAATGTTTAGAGAATGTATATTTTTCCCGTTGTAGGTGCCCCCCTTTTACAGAAATAGCCCTTATCGGTGCCCATAAACTTTTGAAATTTCCCCTCAATGTTGCGATGATACCCCCAGTGCTTAAACTGAATTTACGCCGGTGCATTAATGAGTGAAATAAGATCAGCCCCCCCCCCACTTTCAAAAAGGCTCCGCGGCCCCTGCATGTATCACCATAGGAAGATGATCTGATTAGATTTTGCAGTACGTAAGTCAAAGGCCAAAGGTCATAGAGATCAATTTTTGAAATTTCAGGTTTTAGCCTCGTTAACGAGATATTTCAAGAACTATTTGAGCTATGAACTTCAAACTTGGTGATAGTATGTATCACCATAGGAAGACGACCTGATTAGATTTTTGGGTACTTAGGTCAAAGGTCAAATGTCATAGAGGTAAATTTCTAAAATTACAGGTTTTATCCTCGATGTCTCAAGAAGGATTTGAGCTGTGAGCTTCAAACTTTTTATTAGTATGCATCACCATAGTGAGGCAATCTGATTAGATTTTGGGATAAGTAGGTCAAAGGTCGGAGGTCATAGTGGTCATTTATCATGAAATTTCAGGTTTTCATCCTGTGAAAGATTTGAGCCATTAACTTAAAGATTGGTACTAATATGTATCACTATAGTGAGATGCAGTAATTTGATTTTTGTTTAAGCAGGTCAAAGGTGACAGGTCACAGAAGTCAGTATACATGAATTAATATTTTTTTAGCTTTGTTTAATCAGGCTTATCTCGAAAGGGTGCGGAGCAGCGCGGTGTGGAGCGTTCAACGCACCCTTCCAAGATAAGCCCCCCCCCCCCTCCCGAGATAAGCATAAAGATGCTTTTAGCTAGTCTTGCATATCAGTCGTTTCTTTATCAAAATAAAAAAATAAAAAAATTCTTTCAGTGTATAGAATTCATTTTTTTATGTAAACTAGTCTTCCATAACAGTTATTATTATGAAATTAAAAATTAAAAATTAATCGCCATTTTACTTCTTTCATCCAACAATTCCAATGCCATGTAAGTATAATGTCTGATGTAGGCGAAATTTCACATTTGGCGCGCACACCAGATAGACTTCCGTCTTGAGATATCACGTGACGAACCAAGTCGTCTAACTCTGGGAAATAAAGAATGCTAATTATGAAGACTTAAAAAAAAAAAAATTGATTATATCTTTTTAAACACATGCAAATTGAATTCCACGTTCAGTTCGATAGTTAGAAAATAGGTGATATTTCGTTATTTTAATTTTATTATGAACGACTGATGTGGAAGACTAGTTAACGCACTCCTTCGAGAAGAGCCCCGCCGCTTTGCTCGAAAGAGTGCGTTAACGCGCCACTCCGTTCTCAACGCACCCTTTTGAGACAGGGGGGGGGGGGGGGGGGCTTTTCTCGAAAGGGTGCGTTGAACACTCCACACCGCGCCGTTCCGCCCCGCTCCTTTCGAGATAAACCGTGACGAAAGAAGTAAAATGGCGATTAATTTTTAATTTCATTTTTAACATCTGTTATGCAATTAACTCCATATATTGAAAGAAATGGATCCTTTTTTAAAATAATTTTAATAAAGAAACGACTGATATGCAAGACTAGGTAAAGCATCTTTATTATTTTGACATTTTTAGATATTCAAGTAAATTATTTGATTGTGTTTCTTGTTATCTTTTATTTTTAAATTCTATTATAAATGACTGATGTGGAAGACTTGTTAACGCACCCTTTCGAGATAAAGCCCCCTCCACCCTCCCGCTTTTCTCGAAAGGGTGCGTTAACGCGCCACTCCGTTCTTAAAGGCCCGGTCACACCGCCCGAACTTTGTTGGAGCGTTCCTTGAACGGTAGGGAGAGGGGGCCGAATTTCGACAACGCTCGTCACCGCGCACAAAATGGGAAAAAAAATCGAAAACACGGGCGTTGCCTTAGCGGTGCACCGCTGAAGCCGGCGTTGCTTTAGCGTTGGTTTAACGGTAGCGAGCGGTAGCGAGCGTTGGTTTAGCTCCGACACCTCCATACCAACGCCAAACCAAAGTTCATCACCGCAATGGATCGCTGCTTCAACGCCCGACACCGTTCCAGCAATCCCGTGTCCGCTCGTAAAACGCTTACAACCGCTGCACCAAAGTTTGTGCAACGTTTAATCACCGCCCGGGCAAAGCTGGCGAAGCAGCGGTGGTCCAGCGTTCAAGATTTCTGCGTTGGCCTAGCGGACCCAAGCGTCCACGAACTTGCGTCTAGCGGTGCCAAACTTTGACTGGGCGTTGTTGGAGCGGTGGTGAACTTTGCCGGAGCGGAAAATTGCCCGCTCCTCACCGCTCGCAATATTTTGTGCAGCTCAAAACTTTCGGAGCGGTAGGAGGGACCATCAGCGGTGGCCGAGCGTATACGGCGTTGCCTTAACGGGGGCCAACTTCTGTTAAACGGTGGTGAACGGTTACGAGCGGTGATGAATTTTTTTCACCGCTCCAGGAACGCTCCAGCAAAGTTCTGGCGGTGTGACCGGGCCTTAACGCACCCTTTCGAGACAAGCGGGGGGGGGGGGGGGGGGGGGGGGGCTTATCTCGAGAGGGTGCGTTGAACGCTCCACACACCGCGCCGCTCCGCACCGCACCCTTTCGATATAAGCCGTTTAATCACCATATCTCAATAACCATTTAAGCTGTGGACTTCAAACTTGGTACTAGTATGCATCACCATAGTGAGACGAAGTGATTAGATTTTGGGATTAGTAGGTTAAAGGTCAAAGAGGTCAATATGCACGAAATTCAAGATTTGTTGTTTTAACCATATCTCAACTATTTTGTATGCATGACTATGAGGAGACAAAATGAACAGACTTTAGGGTTGTTTGGTCAAAGATCAAAGAGGTCAATTATCTAATTATCTTAGGTTTTTCATTCAGGTTATCACAATATTTCAAGATAAGTTTGAGCCATATAACTTAACTAAATTTAGGCTGGGGCATATAGGAGACGGAGTCGCACTCCTCTTGTTTGGGAATTGTTTTAGCATCGTCGGCAAATCTTTAAAAAAAAAAAATCTAAAAAAAAAAAAAAATGATCGTGCTTAGTAGAACTTTTTGAAACATTCGTCGGTAAACTGGAAAATCTGAGAACTCTTAATGTCTTTTTTTCCCGGTGGAAAATTTTTGCTGATTTTCGGCAAATTCATTCGGAAACCTATCCCCACTGAAAATGGTCTAGCAACGCCAACGGACATTCACGACTCGTTTCAATTTATAATAATAATTTTAGGAAATATGTAAAAAAAAAAAAAAAAAAAAAAAAAAAAAAAAGAATCCGCTCAATCCTGCAATAACTCGTCAGCAATGGTACTTTACTTTATTTTTAGATAATGTAAATTTTATCGTATTGCATAATTATGGTCATGGAGTTTTAGAGCTCCATGTCTTATATGGCTAATATGTGTTTCCTTTTCTTTATCTTGTAATTATTAACTTGTCATCCATATGGAAATGAATAAAGTATATACAACGATCATTATGATAATGTAAAATTTATAAGGACATAATAATATACAGAATATGTATGAAGACTGTAGTGACTTGAACCAGGGGGTGGGGGGGGGGGCGCCTGTGTATTTTGATAGGAGGAGCAAGACGACCTAAAGATGACGTCATATTTTTTCTCCATTAAATAACAGGGGTAATATAGAGTTATATGTTTAAGACCTCTCTTTTTAATACTCCTGTTTCTTCTTTCTTCCCTTTTCTTCCCTTTTCTTCCTTCTTTTCTTCTTTTTTCTTCTTTTTTTCTTTTTTCACTACTTGAAAAATCATAGGGGGGGGCGGTCGCCCCCTCTGCCCCCCCCCCTGTAGGGCCGCCCCTGACTTGAACTTTTCTTAAGTCAAGTTTGTTGTTGTATTGACTTGTAAATAGCCCCCATTAAAAGCGAAACTCTTTCCTTACTACTTTTCGGTCAACAAACTTTAATTTCAACACAAATCACTAGCTGCACATTCTGGACATTCTTCTTGTTAATTTCGTCTGCCGATCCACCCAACAACGAAAGTGTTATTGCTAGTTCTACCAATCGGATTTCGTCTTATTAGTCTGGGAGCCTGTCCCGAAATAGTCACCCCATTTTACCCATAAGATTTGACCCCTTAAAGTTACTTAGACCATCTAAGTCATTAACAGAAAGGTTGTCAGCCTGACCGTTGCCGCCGGGTTTAACCCCCAGAGCCCCCGAAAGAGACCCCAAAGTCGGGTCGATTTCATCCCATCTCCCCCATGCAACCAAACATTGTCAGTAGGAAAAAAAAAAACGGACTAAAATTTCCGTCGGGATTGGGTGTCAGACGGGCCCCTAAAATTCTTTTCCCCTTGAAGCCCCTGGACCAAATTTTGTGAGGAGGATGAGTTATGGATGTATATTACAAAAATATAAAAAGTGACAAAATTGTCTGTCCGGAAGGGGGTGTCAGACCCCCTGAAACAAAAACACTAAAGTGCCCTTTGACATAGCTTTACCCCCAAAATGCTCTTTATGTAAAGAAAAAGCATTTTGTTACCTTCTGAATATGATAGCTCAAAAGTGTTTCATTCAATTCAGTTAAAAATTTGCATAATATAATTTTGAGTATTATAATTTTCTTGAAGTGTAATTTGGTGTCAACTGATTATTTTATTAATAAGTTGTGAAAAATGTATTGCTATTAAAAAAAAATGCCAAAAAATATTTTCAGGATTATGTCAATACACCCATTGCCTATCTTCACCTGTTTGACAAAGCGTTATAGAAGGGCTTTTCAGGTATCTGTAGTATGTGACTGCCAGAGTGAAATTTACTATTCACGTGTGAATTACACAGATACCAAGCAAGCCCCTCTATTATGCCTTGTCAGATGGTTAATGGGTGTGTTTATATTATCCTGACAAGATTTTTTGGGGATACTTTTTACAAAGCAATACATTTTTGCAGTTTAATAACTTATTTATGAAACAACCAATTGACACCAAATTACACCTCAAGAAAATTGTTATACTTAAAATTATGTTATGTAAATCTGAACCGAATTAAATGAATCACTTCTGAGTTATCATAGTTAGAAGGTAATACTTTTTCTTTTACATACAGAGAATTTTAGGGGCAAAGCTTTTCAATGGGCACTTTGGTGTTTTTGTTTCAGGAAGTTTGACACCCCCTTCCCAAAAGAAAATTTTTGTCAGTTTTTATATTTTTGTTATGTACATCCATAGCTCTTTCTTCTGACAAAATTTGGTTCCGGGCTTCAAGGGGAAATATATACCCAAATTTTTAGGGGTCGTCTGACATCCCATCCCGACGGAATGTCCAGTCAAACTACTTCCTACTGACAAAGTTTGGTGCATGGGGGAGATGAGGAGAAATCGACCCGACTTTGGGGTCTCTTTTGGGGGCTCTGGGGGCTAAACCCTCCGGCTACGGTCAGGCTGACAAACTTTTTATCAATGACTTAAGTAACTTTAAGGGGTCAAATCTTATGGGTCAAATGGGGTGGCTATTTCGGGACAGGCTCCTGGCCTAAAACTAAACAGATAAAAAAAAATGTTCCAGGAGATATTCACTTTAAACTGGCATCTTAAACAAATTTATTATGGGTATAACAGGCATACCTCAACGTCTTTGAAATAGACAATGTCTGCTCAATTCAGTTGTCATATTCTCATATTCCTTTTGCTACAACACGTACACGTATTACACTACTGTAACAGTAAACATGGTAAATTCATGATTCACAGGAGCAAAATGCTTAGTCTTTCCTGATGACAAAATTATAGTGCTCATACATTCCAAACACATAGATACATTGGCAAATTAGACCTGGCTTGTTTGAAACTCAATTATTTGGGTACGTATGAAGACATATCCAAAGTAAAGTAATTTGGGAGTTTAGAGCGTACAGACAGCGCAAGTGAGTTCGTAACCACTGACGTAAGGTCCACAAGGCAAGCCGCCACCCACAAGACACCTTGCTTCTACCATGTACATCAGAATACCATTTTGATTTCCATGTGTCCCAGGTATTGGAACCATCTGTCGGTCAACACACACAAATTCTGATCTCTTGTGTGTGTATTTCTCCGCCATAAGGTAACCAGCGTACTCCAAACGCCATTCTTCAGAAGGACACACGTTGCGTGCAGGAATCATGAGCTTGGTTGTGCGGCCAGAGGGCGCTCTGCAGACTGCACAGGCCGGGTTATGGTCTTGTACTGTTTGGAGACGTGAAGGAGCCGCGTGGGTTTGGTATTCCGAGGAGTATAGCAGGGCTCGATCAGCATGTGAGGAAGTTTCTACTTCGTCATATATGGGTTCATCCGGCATGCAGAGATGATTAGAGCCACTACCAGTATGAGTGTAGAGTGCACCTCCAATAGCACCTAATTTTGAAATAATAATAATAATAATAGTAATAATAATGATAATGATAATAATAACAACAACAATAATGAGACCATCACAAACAATAATGATAACAACAACAACAACAATTATAATTATAATAATAATTATAATGATGAAACAAGAAAAACAAAACAAAAAGGGAAATACTCAGTAAGCGCAGGTTACCTTTTTGTTAAGAACTATGTACAGGAAAACATAAAAAGTAAATCAAAATGCAAATGACAATAAAAAGAAAATAAAATCGACATTTCTTGTCCAAAATTTTTCAGTTTCCGTCGTTCTTGTGAGCAGAAGTTATGTTGAAAAACAAATTTTCACATACTCTCAAGGACACGAACAATGATATATAAGATAATCTCGCTAAATTAGTAAAAGTCTCCTACAGGATCTAAACTTAGAATGTTATTTGAGACGATGGAACATGATCGATTTAAATGAATCCACTATTTCGTATACTAGTACCTGAATAAATCACAGAGGAATGTAATGATATAAAGGACATAAACAAAATTCAGGTCCTGGTAAAATTCATTAGGATGGTTTAAAGCTAACGTAAGCCATTGAATAAAACTCTTAGGGGTGCTCCGACATTTGCTTCTGCGACAATTGCACTGGGCTTTATTTCGTTAAAGATATAGGGTTAGGGTTAGGTATATTGTTTGGTCCAGGGTTGAAGTTTGCAATTCGGTAAGTGTATGAAACTGACGCGGAGCAATTGTCGTCGGAGCATGTACATGTGTCCAAAATGGCTCTACAGTGCGTCCCAGAAAAAAGTTAACAGTCAGGAAAAGTCTCCCCAAATAAATATTTCAACATATTCGAAGCCAAATTTGATACCTGCGGATATCTTATGCACACTAAGAAATTAGGGTGCAGACCGTTGGTACAATAGCAGCACCCTTTAGGGTTCAGATCTGCACCCTTAATTGGGGTGCAGAATCTGCACCCCAATTATGTGTGCTGACTTGAACCTTTTAGGGTGCATATGTGCACGCTATTGGGAGCAGATATGCACCCCTATGTGGGGTGCAAGGTTGCACCCCAATATAAGGTACACTTTTTGCACCCTCTGGGTTCATAACTGTACCTTAAAGGGTGCATCGCCGATGGCAATCACCATTCTCGCTTCTTCACAGCTTAACATCAAACAATAAAAAATTATTGTCGATATTTCATAATTCACGCACGAATGGAACACAGGCGGTAAAGTACACCCCATGTACGCACAATTATGCGTTGATGCCGCGATTGTACCTTCTTTGCTAAACATTTTGTATGACACAAGCTTTGAAGTCCCCACTGCTATCACACGACAATACCTTTTTTTTGCATCAGGAAAGTTTTGCATACGGAAGAATTCCATATACATGTATGTGAATATATAGATAAATATGTTTATATATATATATATATAACAAAAGTTCACAATAATAACCTTAAAGGTTATGAAAACAACCGTAGAGATGATAAAAGAAGTCAAATTTTCGGCCATAGGCCTTCATCAGGAAGGCCTATGGTATATATGCAAATGATATATATATATATATATATAAACATATTTATCTATATATATATATATATATATATATATATATATATATATTTAATATATTTAATATATTTAATATATATATATATATATATATATTTAATATATTTAATCGTTGTAAACTCCACTTATTGGCGTAGTAATAGATGAATAACGAGGTGGAAATGCATTATTAGCCAATTTAATTTTTTTTCCAAAATTTTCGAAACAACCACGTTCCTTCTTCAGGGAAGAAGGAACGTGGTCGTTCTGAAAATTTGGAAAATAAACTTCAATTGGCTAATATATATATATATATATATATATCATACGAAATTAATCAAATGATTTGGCATTTTTTGTTCACTACCACCCCCACCTCTCAAAAATCTTCGTATTTAAAATTTCAGCCAATCAGATTGAAGGTACCCATCCCCCCTTTTTAAAAGAACATATTATTCTGGTGCACACAATTTACGACCGGTTATAGGTTAAATTCGGGAGCGGATTTTCCCCATTACTTAGATACTGTCTAATTTTACCAACCTGAATAGATGAGTTCTGCTCCCTCAGGACATTCGTCGTTACCCCAGCGAATATAGATCACACCAGGCAGAGATGTGGTCGTGTTACTTACTGGACGCACTACCGCATCACCAGGGGATCCATCCAGGTTTGTTTGGTCGATGGGTGAAGTGGGTGTTTCTTGAGCTAAAATGTGAGGAATTGGAAGGCTTGCATTGATGTTCACTAATTATTAAAATAAAGCTGTATTTGTCCTATGCTGGAATCCGTTTGTAACATACTGGGTATTTGGAACAAGATAAACCAATTATCGTGTTAATAAAAAACACTATCTCATAAGAGGTGTTTCATTAATATTGGCCAGGAACCTGTCCCGAAGTAGTCACCCCATTTTCTCCAAAAGGTTTAATTAATCATATCCGGCCCATTACTGCCAATTCGTGTAAAAATAATACGTCATCTCTTCAAGATAGTATGCGAGAGTTTTTCTTGTAACATAATGAAATTATTAAGTCGCGGCTAGCCACACTTCGTTCTGCAAGGCCTCTTCGCAGACTGTGTCTGCTAGGGGTGCTGCAACACCCCAAGATTTTTATCAGGGGTAGCAGGGGGGCACGTGCCCTAGCCGGCACTTGAAGCACGAGCGAAAAAAAAAAAGAAAGAAAGAAAGAAAAAAAAAAGCAAAGAAAAGAAAGAGAAAGGGGAGAAAAGGAAGAACCTTATGCTTCAGAATTATTCACCCCCAGTCCGCGGGGTAAAAATACATCAGAAATCGAGATTTTTTTAGGTTCAAAATGCGAAAATTTTCAAAGGCTCGGCCGCTTTGCTCCCTGGCACATATTGTTTCAGGATCTCTTAGTTTCAATATTGGCGATATAAATAGTATTTTAAAAGGGTTCAAAATTGAAGGAAAAAAATGTTATTTTCGTTACTTTCCTCCATAATATGTATCAGTCTTCTTTTTAAAAAATATCTCGCCGCCCCCCTAATATAAAGTGTATAAAAGAGTATTTTCAGACGTTCAACATTTAAAAAAAAAATGGTAGCTTTGGGTTGCATGGCCAAATTCCTGGACTATATTTCATCCTTCAATGATTTTCGTTAATTGCACCTCATTGAGGAAGAAGTGAACAGAAAACCATTTTTCAATGTTCAATACTCGAAATATACCTCTCGATGCAATGTTCCCTTGCGATTTTTTTCTGTAAGTAAAATGCATAAGAAATTGTTTAGGGAGGCTTAAAAATTCACACACACACACACACACACACACACAAAATCTACTGCTCGGCCGCTTCGCTCCCTCGCAGTGAAGTATATGTATGGGAGGAGGGGGGTATTTTTTACCCCGGGCTATGATACAGAAAGTGCCTTTAAAGTTTGGAACCTAAAAATTATATTCACATTTTAAGTTGCGTTCGATCGCTTCGCACAGTCGCACAAATAATTAGGACAACACACATTTATCACGTTATGAACTGACTCCTTGCTTACTTCCATGTACAATCATAACTACAATAATACAAATTATGTGCATTGGTTGCAGTATGACTTACAATTATCTTTGCAGGCAATTTTCGTAGTCTGCTTAGGACTTAGGACTCAGCGAAACAATGTGTAAAAAAAAAAAAAAAAAAAATCAGTGGCGTATCTATGGCGGCAGGGGGGAGGGGGTAGGTACGTGTCCCGGGTGGCACTTGAAGGGGGCACAAAAACATAAAAGAGAGAAAGAAAAAGAGGAGAAAATGAAGAAAAATTACGATCATTAAGGATTATGCGCCCCCAAGCCGCAGGTTAAATGCATTAAAAATACAGTTTTTTGAGAGTTGGAAATGCAAAGATATTCTGAAGCTCGGTTGCTTTGGTTCCTCTGCATAATGGTACTCCATAATCTCTCAATTTCGCTCCCCAGTATAGGATATAATTTATAAATAGCGTTTATGAAGTGCTCAAAACAATAATTAAAAAAAATTGCTACTCGGCTATCATGTATCATCAGGCTCTTGTTAAATATTGCGCCGCCAATATAGGATTAAGCGTGTAAAATCGCATTCGCAAAGGTTCAAAAGTTAAAGAAACGGCAACTTTCGGTTGTCTTTCTAAATTCCTAGACTATTTCTCCATAGTCGCCATTTCGCCCCATTTGAGAAGGAAGTGAATAGAAAACCATTTATCAATGTTAAAAATTCGGATTTCTACCTGTCGATCGCAGTGCTCAATTGCGATTTTTCGTGGGTAAATTGCATAATGCATTGCGTTTTTGTTTGTTTGTTTGTTTGTTTGTTTTTTTTTTTTTTTGGAGGGGTTAAAAAAAATCTATTAAACCGCTCGGTCGCTTTGCTCCCTCGCTAGTACAATAATGGGGGGGGGGGGGGGGGGGGAGGGGGGGGGGGGCGCAACTTCATTGTTTGCCCCTGGCGCCATAATCCTTAAATACGCAAGTGAATAATTTGTTTTTTCTTTCTGCCCACAGCACCCCCAGTAAAAAAAAATCGTTCCCCAGGGGCCTTTCTGCTTATTCCATTCGACATTTCATGCTGTATCGTTTAACATTAGTGGATTACCTTGTGGACTTGTCTGGGAATCCCGTCCATCTCTGCCGTCCCTTCCTGCGACCCCCTGTGGGCCTGGAGGACCTCTAGGTCCAGGAACTCCCGCAGGACATAAGAAACATTGACCTACAGACAAAACAAATTATGTAGTAAGACACATCTAAATGCTGCCAATGTAATAGTATTAGTAATAACAGTAAAAGTTACAATAATTATGGTGATGATGATGATGATGATAATAATAATAGTAATAATAATAATAATTAAAATAATAATAATAATAATGATAATAATAATAATGATAATAATAATAATAATGATAATAATAATAATAATAATAATAATGATAATAATAATGATAATAATAATAATAATAATAATAATAATAATAATAATAATAATAATAATAATGATAATAATAATAATAATAATAATAATAATGATAATAATAAGAATCCTTTGAGAATACACAGAAGGCAAGCCTGCTTGGGACAGCGCATATCCTGCGAAAGGTCATGGACTAGAATGGAATGGAGAATTACGAATACGACGAGGACTTGCTGAAACCAAAACAAAAAGAGTAACCCTAGATGAAGTCCGGTTACATTTTTATTTGCCAACTGAACATTAGGTTATGGACAAATAGATAATGATAATAATAATAATAATAATAATAATAATAATAATAGTAATAATAATAATAATAATAATGATAATAATAATAATAATAATAATAATAATAATAATGATAATAATAATAGAAATAATAATGATAATAATAATAATAATAATAATAATAATAATACGGTGCTTTATAGCGCATATCAATGCCATAACCTCTCTATGCGCTTCACTACGCGAAAAGTAAAAGGATAGACAGATGCTGCAAAATGTCGAACATAGCTCATTCAAAATGTTGTTTAAACAAGTACGTTTTTAGGACGGTTTTAAACTTTGAGATGTTGCTGTTCATATGAGAAGGGATAGCATTCCAAAGTGCAGGGGCAGCGTGTGCAAATGAGTTGTTCTCCAAAATACTTGGGCTGAATAACAGGACACTGCAAAAGATCTTTCCGAGCTGATCTGAGATCGCGGGAGGGTACAAACTTTACCAGAAATTCACTATATTCTGGAGCCATTAAATGAAGACAATGATAAGTCAGTAATAGTAGGCCTATTTTGAACATTATGCGTGATTGGACTAGGAGCCAGTGTAACCGTTTTAAAACTGGGGTTATTTGAGAGTATTTCTTAGCACGGGTAATCAATGTACAGTCAGTGTATAATCAATGTACATGGTGTCGTAGTCGAGTGCCCGACTATGTATGCCCGACTATATCAGTCTGGTTTATCATTATGAATGAATAACAATTTATCATTATGCTGCACAGTTCTTTTTTTACGCTGGAAAGTTGATATTAGGGCAGGGAGCGTCAGCCATTCATGTGGCGAAAATTGCCTTGAAATCAATTACCTTGAAAGTTCGTCGGCATTCAGGACAACTATTTCTAAACTGTGCTTTAAACTTTTTGCAGGCTGATCTCTTCTATTTCTAATTTGGCCTATCCGTTAGCTAAGAAGGTGTCCCTTGACTTTTCAGGCGTCTCATGGTGTTTAACAAAAATCGAAACAACATACTTCTGGTATGAAAATACTTCTTACCAGAAAACATAGGCCATGAGTATGGTCCGAGTTGATTCCGACTCCAGTTTGTCTGCTGAGATGAGGGGAACGATGTCGGAAGTGTGGATGACGAATCGAGGTCCCTTCGAAGTCGTATCTTTTCGGGCCCTCCAAGGACATGCTCGGTTCCGAGATTGTCTGGTATGTGAATCTTCGCCATCATCGATGGATTCTTAGCGACAAGTTCTAGCGTTGAGAAAGAACGAGTGACCTCAGCAACAGATTCCTAGATGAGGTTGTGTTGGAAAAAAACATTTATACAAATGCAAAAAAGAAAAGAAAAGAAAAGAAAAAAAACCCCGATAATAAATATAGTAAAGACAAACAAAATCATTTATAATTCTGTGATTCTGAAATTGATAAGCACTTCAGTCTATTCTCATACCGATTTTTTGCCTGGCCCCCATATATCAATTATTGTGTACGCTTTTATGTACTGAAGGATCTCTTAGATTTTAGTCATTTTGCAGTAAATGACAGTATTTAATTGTACGCCGATGATACGTGCATCCATCACACTTCCAAAAAGTTGAAGAAATTAAGCAAATTCTAAATGAATTAAAAAAAACAACAACAATGCGTTAATGAATTTGATATAATGTTAATTTTTTAATGATGATCACAAGTACGAAAATTAAAGCATTGACCGATTATGGATTATGACATTTTTAGAAGTATTGGTGGACATCAAATAATATGGATACAAATTCGTAATAATTATCTTGACTAAACGTACACGTTGGAAAAACTGGAATTTACAAGTTTAAAAGGCCATTTATGTCAGAGGATTGATGATTAATACTTTAAAAAAAATATTTTGAACATTGTTGAATGCACTAAGCGCTACGTTTGCCGTGCTAAAGCCGGGGTAATAATTATGTCATGGTTATGTGCATTCTCGCCGATTGATCTATAATTTCTTTTAAATTTGACAAATCAGGGATTCCGTTTTGTATAGATACCTTGCCCATGAAATGTTTAAAGAAGTGCATATATATAGATATATATATATAATACAGTCATGTAACTAACCACAGTCTCAGGGTTGGGAATGTCCACTTTGTTATACCTTGCATAAAACAAATTATGGAAGAAAACGTGTCAGATACCGGGGGTCAAGCCATTGAACGTTGTTAGGAAATATACAGTAGACTGTAGTCATTACGCGTGAATTGAGGGTGGGTGAGTCAATGTGGTATGGGTAGAGATCCCAGGAGCGGGGGTAACCCCCCCCCCCCAAAAAAAAAAAAAAAAAAAAAAAAAATCAAACACAATAAAAAAAAACAAAAAAAAAAAAACAAAAAACAAACAAAAAATAAATCACACACACACACACGCGTGCGCGCATCAAACCAACAACTAAATAATAAAACAAACATACGTGCACATACCTGCAGGAACAAAACTTGCTTTTGAATTTCAGATATTTCATCTTCTTCTGTCTGGGTCACTTTGACTGTGTCTTGAATATTTTCCTGGTCAACAGCTACATACGAGAAGAGAGGGAGAGAGAGGACGAAAGGGTCAGAGATTATACTTTATATTATTCGTCAAGTATTATATTATACAGTATACTTTGACGGAGTAATAGAGAGAGAGAGAGAGAGAGAGGGGGGGGGGGAGGAGAGAGAGAAGGAGAGTCAGATTTACAAAATAGAAGAGGTGAGGAGAATTTGAAGAGTGAAATAGGTAAAGGTGTTAAAAATCAAATCAAATTTTGACCTCGGGTCGACCTTATGGTCGGAATAATTCCGTACAGAAAAGGGCAAATCTAAATTTGAAAATTACTTACAGCAAACAGCTTTCGCTAGTCGCTTGGTCGATACGATTTTTAAAACGATTGAGGTTTGCATTTGATTTAATATAGTATTATATTCAAAGGCACTAACTGCAAATACTACAAAAAAGGAAAAATACAATTTCATAAAGTGTTTTTTTTTTCTGGCATGCTGGATGTCTCAACAAACTGCCCCAATAGTTTGAAAGGAAAAAAAAAAGAAACTTTAGTTTACGAATAATGACACCTCTCATTTTTGTTTCGTGTAATTTCCTTGAAACATAACAAAATACGTGTTCCTTGTTTGGATACGAGATATGGATATCATACACTGAATACAATTTTTGTTTCAAACAAATCTTCAAGAGTAATGGAAATGGCGACAGACAACAAGTGGTCGTGAAATTGTAGAGTGATATGCAAATATGCAAAGGCGTGAAATCATTTTTTCCTATGGGTTGATGTAATTTGCATAGAATAGGTCATGTTGGTTAAAAATCTTAACGTCAAATGGAATAAATGAATTTGACGAATGTAAACGGTTTATCACTTTGACTAGATATAAGAAACCTAAAACCTGTTAAATATTGATCTTACAGCTTACGATAAGTACTTATTCGGACAAATGTTTTGGTTGGTATGTAATATCCCTCTAACTTATTAGTAAAATACCACATCATTGCTGTCATTTGACACGACATCTAGTTCGACACTAACTTACAAAATTTCAATTGAAGAAATTGGCCAAACCTTTGTTTAGAGAGATAATTAGCATCATGATATCAAAATAAGAAAAGTGTGTCATGTCTGTCAACATGGCCAAGGTATCTTACCCTTTTCATCTTGTGTATCTTCGTTTGAAACGGCAACGGCTTGGATGACTACAGCAAGACACTGATATGAAAACAGTACTAGAGTTATAAAGACGAACGCTTTCATTTTGATAGATGTTTTATGAGCTGCAAGAATCTGAATTAATCTTTGAAAATGAAGTTATATACGGATAGCTTTCTTTATCCCTCTGATAATAAGATGAATGTGTAGGCCTATACCTCCTGATGTGCCAGGGAATGGCGAGGGAATGGACTGTCTTTAGTATTTATAACAGTTATGAGTATAACTGAAGCCCCTCCCATATCTTGTTAAATTAGATGCAGATTAGGAGCTCTAGTTTGTTAAAATAAAGTTAAATATACGGCTTTAACTCCCCCCCCCAAAAAAGAGAAAATGAAAAAACAAAACCCCGAAAAAACCCCAAACCTCCAAGTCAAATTCACAGAGGACATTGACAGACAGAGAAGATGATACATCGCATAGGCCTACCAACGGAGTATACTCAAGTTACATTGACGGGTCATACCACGAACTTACTAATCTCCTTGATCGCACTTTCCGATTATCATGTTACAGAAAGCCATGTATCGGGAGATGAGAGTAGGCGTTGTTCGTGAAAAAAAAAATGGAGACTTGGAATGTAAAACCCAAATTTTTCGTCGAAATCAGTGGCGTGGCGTTGGCCTTGCCTTTTAGTAAGTGACTGATGTGATGGAGAGGGGACAACAGTCTTACCAAGGAGTTAGTAACCCATTTTCTTACTATACGTGAATGACATGCGAGCACTAGCGTACCCAAGGGAGGCAGGGGGGCAGAGTGCCCCCTGACAATTTTTGACAGGATTTTTTTTTTTTTTTACCTTTTGGGGTTTTTTTTTTTGCTTGTCAGAGAATCATGGAGCAAAACGTCTGATAACCCCCCCCCCCCCCCCGAGCGAGTTTTGGAGGGCTGGCGATAAGAAAAAAATACGGGTCTCCCTCCAAGCAGAATTTGACAGTTCACAAAATTTGCTCCCCTGTAAAAAAATCCTGGGTACGCCACTGCATGCGAGAGAACAGGGTCATCGAGTGAGAGGAGAGTATGGGGGAGGGGTTCTAAACTATATCATCTTCTTTTGATATTGACTCCCCCTCTCTTCCCCTTTCTGTCTCTTTCTATTTCTTTTTTTTTTTTCATTTGTCTTCATTCGATGAGGGGGAGAGCATTTGCCCCTGTGCCCCTAGCTCCTTCGCTGATCATAATGATTTCATTCATTAATTAACATGATTAATGTACAACATAAATTCTACAGTGTTATTCGTTTAACCTCCCCTGACGCGAGAATCCTAGGATTTCGGTCTTTAATGAGGACTAACTCTCGTCCCCTCGAATCTCAGTAAGCAGGGAGGTCTCTCTTCCACCTCCCTGCAATAAGCATAGCCTACACTATAAACGGGTACGCCTGTATACCCGTAATGTAGATTTTAGAGCGCTTTGAATATACATCATGATTTATCTCACTCACAAATTTATGTCTTCAAACGGAATGCGTACTATCTCCACAAGAGTGTCCCAATAACGAAAAACTTGATGCTTTGGAAGCAGATCTATTTTATCCAAAAAGCAGGGTGGGGCCTCAGAACAGTGCTTTCATAGCGCACATGCATGTGCGTATTGTTTTTATATGCTCTTGCCATATCATAAGGGGGAATTCCCATTAGCGTTTCGGCTAATAGTCAAGATAAAGTGCGGGCATCAAACCTCTGACAACCATGATCCATAAAAGGTGTACAGAGAGAGAGAGAGAGAGAGAGAGCGAGAGAGCGAGAGAGCGAGAGAGAGAGAGGGTGAGAGAGAGAGAGAGAGAGAGAGAGACGATGAAATCATGGAAAATAATAAATTCAAAATCTATAATGATTATAAAATTGTTACTTTAATGTGATCATGATGATGAAGGGAATTTGCCATGTTTTCATCGAACTAATTCTATTTCAAAATACAGCGTGGGACATCGACAATATGACAATAGCAGCAACGGATTCGAACATAACAAAATGGAAGGGGGTGTCGGACCAATTTTGCCCTCAAGTCGTCTTTATCTTCGAAATTAATATTTAGAATATGAAACATATTCATGAAATATTCTCTCATTAGCATAAATCTGGAAAACACTTTTTTTTTGGTCTTCCAAATAGGCCAAAAAGATAATTTTCATTCGAAAGTAAGTACTAAGTTGACTCTCTAAACTGGTATTCCCAGAATGAACTTTCCGTTACCTTTTAAAAAAGCCCAAAACATAAATTTCTGTTACTTGGAACTGTTTGTTGAAACATCAAGCCCAGGTAAATGCTCCATGACTTTTGACATCATAGGGTAATAACGGTGCCATGGAACGCGGTAAACATCCTGATTGGCATGACACCAAAGGGGTTTCTAGTTACATTAAGGAGTGCTATGATAACTCCTTGGTTACGTTAACAGACATTACTGTTATCACTGATTTAGTTTTTTCTTCCTTGAGATGAACATGATGAGGGGGCAAATTTTTCATTGAACAAAACAAGCGCTGATAATTTTTCCTGGAATTTCCAATGTGATCACTTATCAATTTCACTTTAATTTTTTTTTCCCAAAAATCTTAAAATAGGCTCACCATCAAACCGACACTTCATAGGATAAAACAAACGTGACAAGGGAAATCCCCGTGTTTCGCCAAATTCTGTTGCTGATTGAAGGTATACCCAAAGGGGCAATGAACTTCTCCAGCTGGCTGTGACAGTATGGGAGAGAGTAAGAGAAGGCGCTTGAGGCAACAGGCCTAGGGATGAGAACGAGAGAGCAGGAGAAAGTGTGGAAAAGCGGGAGAGACAAACAGACAGAAAATAGTAGAGAGAGAGAGAGAGAGAGGGAGAGGGGGAGGGAGAGGGAGAATCCCTGCCGGAAAGTACACAGTGTCCCACATACAGTGTGTTCACATAGTCGACTCTGTGAAGATGTGATTCACAATGTTAAAACGCTCGAATTTAACAGTGTGAAGATGATTTCACACTGTGGATACCCCCACAGTGTGGTTTACCACAGAATGTTCACATAGTGGTGTTCGATTTCACAGTGTGAATTTACTCGCTCACAATGTGAAGATGTGATTCACAATGTTAAAACACTCGAATTTAACAATGTGAAAATGATTTCACGCTGTGTTTCACACTGTGAACACACTGCGGTACACTGTGTTCTTTCCGGCAAAGATGGTGTTAAATAAAAAGAGGGAGAGGTGGAGAGAGTGTGCGTGTGTGTGTGTGTGTGTGTGAGAGAGAGAGAGAGAGAGAGAAAGAAAGAGAGAGAGAGAGAGGGCTCGTGAGGCAACAGGGATGAGAATAAGAGGGCAAGAGAAAAAGCGGGAAAGCGGGACGGACAAAGAAAATGAACAAAAATAAAGAGAGAGAGAGAAAGAGAGAGAGAGAGAGAGAGAGAGAGAGAGAGAGAGAGAGAGAGAGAGCAAATGCTAATATAGCATGACATTGGGTTGAAAGACATTCATAGGGTCAACGATCTTTCCGTTGAAACCTTGGAAACCGATAAACATTCTGAATTGATGTGGTACCAAAGGAGTCTTATCAAGTTACTCTGTATTTCTAAAAATAAATCGAACCAATAATTTAAAAAATAGCAAGAGAAATTCATAATATGGATGAGTTAGAATTTTTTTTTCGTGGGGTCAAGTATTGTCACCCATGAAAATCTGACATGATGCATGATTTGACATTGTACCAAAGGAGTGCTATCTAGGTACATTAACATTTCATCATTATTTCATCATCTCCCTAGAGGCATGATCTTTGTAAAGTCACTTTTAACGTTTCCATAGAAAGTAGTGTATGCTTCTCAGCACTGATCAAATCAGAAACTGACGTAATGATGATTGACTCTCTTCTCTGATCCTCAACCTTACAAAACGAAAAGCGGCATTCACAGGTACCTCGACAGAGGGGTGTTGGGGGTAAAACACTCCCCCATTAGAATTTTTTGGAAATTGTTGGGAAAATCGCAAAATATTTTATGGTGCTTAGTAGAATTTTTAAAAACAATTGTCATTAAAATGGAAAACATGGCAAAACTTTATTCGTTTTGTCCGGTCGAATTTTTTTTTGCCGACCGTTCGGCAAATTCATTCGGAAACCCTCCCCCGTTCAAAATGGTCTAGTAACGCCAATGAACACTCACGATGTTTTGAATTTATAATGATAATCTTAGGAAATAATAATATATACATAAAATATCTGCTCAAGTCCTGCGATAACTCGTTTTCAATGGCACTTTACTTTATAAAAATGCAAATTTAATCGTATTGCACTTTGTGATGGAGTTTTGGAGCTCCAAGAAATGTTCAATAATATGTGTTTGTCCCTATCTTTATTTGAATTTATCAATTTGTCATCTGTTTGGAAATGAATAAAGTTCCGAGAAATGTTCAGTGATATGTGTTTTCTTCTTTCTTTTATTTGAAATGATCAGTTGGTCATCCGTTTGGAAATGAATAAAATATAATTACATAATGATCATTATAATAATGTAAAATGTATAATAACATGATAATGTATAGATAAGGTAGGAAGATTGTTTCTGTATCCTTATATATAAGATACCCTTACTCTATCCGATAATTTCTTTTTGTGTTATACATGGATTAAAGTAACACCATTTTAAACGCCACTCTATATAATTTTGTGAATATCCATTTTACAGTTTATTTTATAATTTGTAACGGCCCTTTGTATCCGTAACATTTCTGTAAAGCCTCTAAATCGTATCCGGACAACTACCCCCTGGACTATTAACCCCGGACAACTACCCCCGAGCAAATACCCCCTGGAAACTACCCCAGGACAACTACCCCCAGGACAAATACCCTCCAGGACAACTACCTCCCTGACAGCTACCCCCGGATTCTGGGGTCCGGGAGGGGGGTTAATTTTTCTGGGGGGTAATTGTCTGGGGTAATTTCCCTGGGGGTAGTTGACCCTGGGGGGGGGGGGGGTAGTTGTCCAGGGGGTAGTTGTCCGGGGGTAGTTTTCCAGTGGGTAGTTTTCCTAGGGGGTAGTTGTCCTAGAATCACAATAAGTATGTTATATTTTTTGGCGTAGGAATGCATCAGTGACTGGCGCTGCCATGAGAGAGACATCATACAAAAAAGGCAAAGAGCTTGATGACAAACATTTAAAGGGGAATTAACCTCAAAATATAAATGTACTTGTAATCAAAGATGTAATCTATTCCTTCTTGTTGTCCTATGTAGTTTTGCATTAAAATATACGAGATGGGTATAAATCAAGATTTTATCAGCAAAATTTATCGTCTGATAGCGATACCCGGGGGCTGCCATTTTCTTGATGTGTACATAAAGATATTTTTAATCCCAATGCAAAATTGTCTTTCTTCCTAATACAAAATCCCATTTGAGATTTTATGTATTTAACAGATATATACTTATATTCTAAAAACGAAAATGTGTTTTATATTTCTTTGAAAATTACTATTTTACTAAATACAAATCTATCTTCTTGATACTATGACGTACGCGACGGAGAAAATTAATTTAAATTTATGGATGATAACTTTCCCGAGCGTCAATAGTGACAAACTATGCAATCACCTGCTTTAAGATAATGGACTTCAATAGTCAGAATGCGCGTTGTATAAATTATGTTATGCTCTGCCAGGCAAGCCCCCAAAATTGATTTCTATTTAGCAAAACCAGAGAATTTAAAAAGAAATCTATAAATTTCAAATTTTTGAATATATGTATACACCTGTTTTGTATTTTCCATCATATATGGGGATTTTTTGTAATGAAGAGAAGCAATTTAGCTCTATGATTAAAAATATCTTCCTGACCGGAACGGTTTCCAATGGTTCATGTACATCTCCATATCATCAAGAAAATGGCAGCCTCCGTGTAAAGTGCTTGCAGATGATACCGTGTGCTAGAATGTCTTGATTTAAACCCTTTTCTGATATTTTATTTCTAAGTGATACAGGCCAATGATTAAGAATGTATTACACCTTTGAACATAAGTACATTTTATATTCTGGGGTTAATTCCCCTCTTTAAGCTGTTCTGAACGAGGAGCCCGATCCCTCTCTCTTCACTCGGCTTATTAGTCCTTTTCAGTACTTCATCACGTACTCACGAAAGATACCTCTCACTCTATCTATCCTCTTTTAAATTTTTTTTAAAACCCAACAGTTCTCGTCAGAACTATCACATAATTATCCGTAAACCAAACCAATGCGACCCAGTTTCTCTTGAAATTCAAGTTTGCTAACAGAGTTTAGTAGAAGATTAAACTGATACTAAAATATATATAAATACCAGTGTAAAGAACAAATCCGGACAAATATCATGCTTAGTTCCAACAACATTTATTTGCAGATCCACAAATTTTCGGAAGCCTCTTCCTTTATGAAGTGGAGAACAGATATGATCAATAAAATATATTTATAAGATGGAAACGTGTTACCATGGATGTGCGAATGTGTAAAAATTTTGACGCTTGGTGTTCCAGCAGGCAGCAGCCCGCATCCTTGGATACACGCTTACGTAAATACTAACAACATAAATACCAGTATGTGCGTATATATATATATATATATATATCTGTATATACATATATATATATGTATATACATATATATATATATATATACACACACACACACACGCACACACACACACACACAGTATGAATATAAACTTATCACCTGCATGAGAGTCAATATGCGTTTAAAGACCCCAACTGAAGCAAATACAACCATAGATCGATGGAAAGCTAAGTAGACATAGAATACAAATACATGTGGGTTAACATCATTTTTCCTTTCAATTATAATCCACAAAAAAGCAGAAAGAACACCTCACTGTCCGCTCCCTCCCGGTTACGTAATAACAAGGGTTCGCTCGGCCGATACACTTATGACGTCATCTCGTGTAGACAACTCTGTGGCTGGCGCACGTAGCGGCGCGTAAACAATGGACAGTGAATAGCTTTCGTACAATAGCAAGTTACTTTTGTGCGCGGAGTTTGTCAAGTTTTGTGAAAGTTTTGATAGCTGATTTAACAGAGATGGCTGCCTCAGTTAACAAGGATGACGACCAAGATGAATTGATGGAATTTGAGAACGAAGAGGATGACAGCACAGGGGAAAGTGGTGAGGAAAATGACAGCGATGACGCAAGCCGTCTTATCGAGACATTCGTGCAGCTCAGCTCAGCTGAGCCTGCGCTGGGCCAAACACTCAAGACGCCTATATAATGTGTGTTTTTGTTACAAAATAATAGCTGTAACTTCGGTTTTCATTTCTGTAACAATGTAAGATGCAGTTGAATACTTTAAAACACCATATCGTTCATTGTAATGCATTTACAAACAATAATCATGACTTCCAAATCAAGAAGAAAAAAAAAACACACCACGTACCTTTCGCATGCAGACTTGGATCATTATGTTCGTGACGTCTACACGAAATGACGTCATAAATTTCAACCCCCCGCAGGCCTGTGATTATACTCGACGGCTGCCCATTTTCCAAGCCCTTCAATCCAAAGATTTGAGATGCTCTTACTCCTCCCGCAGGCAATGAAAGCTCATGAAGCTTGCATCGTTATATTCAGAGAATAAACAGCTTTCTGTAGATATATAATTTGTCTATTCCATTTTTGGCTTCGGTTGGGGTCTTTAAATGCAAACCAAAACGACATTTAGTCTACTACTGAGTTGGTTTAAATGAAATTAAAGACTTCTCAGTTTCAGAGCCGTGCACTTGTAATCATTTTGCCCTGTAGTAAATTAGGATTGGATTTTTTTTTTCATTTTTCGTGCGTGTATTCACACATGGATTACCTTCCTTGCATTGTTACACTCCCTATTCATGCACATTTCCATCATGAACTTCCTCCTGGAACTTTTCGTTTTTGGCGGTCTGTTTTCCGTCACAAATAAATTATTCCATCACCTAATGTAATTGGCTCATTTCCAAATATTCAAATATCAGTGAAGCCAGTTCACGGTTACAGTCTGCGCATGAGCAGATAAAGGTCATTGCAGACCAAATTGTGAAATACACGGAGACAAAATACTGGATACGTGCTCATGAAAGTTATGTAATCATTATTCATTTATGCACAAGCAGTGCACTCCATGATACACAGGTGGAAGTATTCTTTGAAAGGGGGAAACAAAGGCTATTGATTTATGTAGCACCTCCATCGCTGTAGGAGTGATTATTTCAAAATGTACAAAGTGGGACTTCTGCATGTTTTACTGAGATCTGTGGATATTCGGGGTCATTTGGGACATGTGCTAACCGTGAACTGGTCTATTCAATTAAATTCAATGAAGGTCGATGGCCCCTTCCCTGCCAGGCTGCGATTGAGGGAGAAAGGGGAAACACCCTCATCCGCTGGAAATTGTGGGTGAGAATGAAGAAAAAAAAAAGAGTAAATCTATACATGATTAGTAAAGGCTTTTACATGTCCGTCTAGTTTTGATAAACAGCAAGAAGATAACATTCTTAAAAGACAAAGATTAATAACAAAAACGAATGTATAGAGAAAAAAAATCACCTAACAGTAGATATTATTTATATTTTACAATGCAAATCGTATCAATTATGAAGCAATATTTCAAATATGATGAAGTTGAATTTGTTCTTCACATTGACTTGTACTAATACATGTATCCCCCCCCCCCTCTCTCGTAACTCACCAAGTCTTCAGTCATACCATCAAAATGTTTTTTTTAATGTTCCATTGTTGATGCTATAAATTGACTTGCGTCTAAAAAAGTATTCATCAGTAATGAATACTCGGCATACTATCTATTTGAAAATACATTCGTACTTACAATTCACTCAAATCCGAGAAGTTTGATACTCATGACGCAGGCTACTTCTTGTTATTTACCAAATATTGGCTGATTAGTATAAAAATAACCAAAATTCTTTTACGTATTTAAGTCTTTGGGGCATGCATCATACAAGCATTGCTTTCTCAGCATGCCCCCTCCGTTTCATTGTATATGTTAGGTCAATAATGATCCTTTTGTGTAAATTATTTTTTTGTACTCTTCTTAGTACCCTTTATCTTTGTATATTAGTTTGATATACTAAAGTTATTACATTTCTTTATGTTTAATCATTTGATCGATATGTATCATGTATAATTATTTTGAAACGGAAAATAAATCAAATCAAATCAAATCGAATCAAATCAAATCAAGATATTCTCGGCTCTAAATCACTCTTTTCCAAAATAAAATATTAATAAAGTGAAGAAAAAAATCAGCAGGTACATCGTAATATTCTCCATGAAAGTAGGCATTGGCTTTCGTTAAGTTTACTTTTACCATGTGTACTAGTACATGAGCAGATGGGGTCAAATATATTGGTAAGTATATTATTAGCGTATGTACATATTTTTTTCACTTGAGTTTTGACATCCTTTATACTTTTGGGAGGGGATGACTTTTCTTTCCTGTATATCAGCATTCAAATTTATAATTTTGGGGGGCGAGCGAAGCGACCTTGCCAAAAACCCACAAGCAACAAAACAAAACAAAACAAAAAACCTAAAATAACGCTTCGTCGGGGTAACACCATCTATGGATGAACACTATTCTGGGCCTTGTTTCATAAAACTTGTTATCAGTAACAAGTCACAGTGACTGTTAAACGCTACTAAAATCGTAGCATTTGATTGCCTGAGAGCAAATTTGTCATAGATCTGTTGCAATTGTTATTGGTAACAAGTTTTATGAGAGTGGGGACGAGATTGTTTCATAGGTTGGTGGCCCTACATAGGCGATCGCTAGCGTCTCGTAGAGGTTGGCCGGAGAGTCACTCCTACTGCTTTCGCGTGGCTCTGTACTGGGTCCGTCATCTTTAGGAGGGCGTTCAACATTTTCTGCTGTACGCGGTCCATCATTTTTAGGAGGGCGTTCAACATTTTCTGCTGTACGCGGTCCATCATTTTTAGGAGGGCGCTCAACATTTTCTGCTGTACGCGGTCCATCATTTTTAGGAGGGCGTTCAACATTTTCTGCTGTACGCGGTCCGTCATTTTTAGGAGGGCGTAGAACGTTTGCTGCAGTGCGTCTGTGGTAAAACAACAACATCATAAAAAAAAAAAAAGAGATGAAAGGAAAACCTATATCGAGGTTTTGTTTTTGTTCTTGTTTTTTTGTTTTTTTGATGACGTTTTCTAGTCTAAATAACTGTAAAGAAAATCCAACCTTACATGCAAGTTGTTCTGAAAGAAAACAGAAAAGTCAGAGAAGCAGATTAGTGAAAGTCTGAACGAAACCTGATGAGCAATAATAAAGTTATGAATTTTAAAAAGTTGTTATCACTAAACATAAAGAAAATATTACTGTACATATGTTGTTATACAAAACCTTCAACAACTGAGAACATGACAATTTATGAAATTTTCTGTACAAAGCGAATGGGAGAGGACCTCGCAAGATACGTCATGGAGTTGTCAACTTGTGTTTGATTAATTAGAACTTAAAACCAAATCGGATTTTGCTCGAACTTTCACTCATCTGTTTCTCTCATTTTTCAGCTTTCATTCAAATCAGCTAAATACCAGGGTGGACTTCCCCTCTTATAGTCCATTTGACGCTCCTTTACAGCCAACAGTGAACCTAGAAAAGTTCGGCTTACTTCGAACCATCGTGTGATCACGTTCACGTCACGTCGTCACGTTACACGACCTTTCGTGAATAATAAGCCCTAAATTCACGAAGGGTAGGGTGTAACGTTTGTGAAATACCCCCGCTTATTGACGAAGTGTCGGGTTCGAGACGTGATTATTCGTAGATTTTTAAAAAAAAAATTATTAATTTTTTTAAAAGCTTTTTTGCCTTTATTCAGATTTTGAATACAAATTATATCACATAAAAAGTACAATTATAAAGAACATAATATTAGTACATCATACATTACCTTACATTCTTTTTTACCAATAGTATTTTTTAACACAGCTAAATAATTTTATTATTTCATACATTATAGAAAATAATTCATTAATATACATAATATGAAAATTAATCAAATCACTATATATCAATTAGGTAATCTGAATAAAGATTTTCTTATAAAACAGAAAAGAAAAGGTGAAGGTACTATTTTAGACCCCCTAAATAAATCAGTTTCAAAATAATATTAAGACAGAAAATGAAAAGGCGCATTTATTAACAATTTCAATTTTTTGTTATTTCTAAATTTGTCATAATTGTTATCACGAGATTCTTTTTTTTTTTTTTTAATCTCTATTCAGATTATCAATACAAAGAAAATACAGAGAAAATTGCACAGAACTAAAAATGTGACATTATTTTTCATACATCATAAACCAATAAATATTTTTCATTGAACATATTCAATCTAAAACAGATAACAGAATTAGGTAAAAATGTACATTATATTCCCTTTCATTCACATATTCTTTTTTTTTTAAGCCATTGTATTTTTACTTAACTAAGATCTTTAATACATTGTCACAACATCAAAGGAACATAATATTTCGTGCAGTATACCTTGTGTTACACTCGTATTTCTATTTTTTTCTTTTTACGCAGACAAATAATTATATTTGCATACAATGTAGAAAAAAAAATTCATAGACAACAAATATACAATATGTTATAACGTTAATTAAATCAATACAGATTTGAATGAAGTCTGAATAAAGATTGTTTTATGGAAACAGAAAAGATTTACACCTTACCCTTCGTGAATTTAGAGCTTAGTGCTCACGAAAGGTCGTGTAACGTGACGACGTGACGTGAAGGTGATCACACGATGGTTCGAAGTAAGCCGCGTCAAACTTTGTCAGAGGGAAGGGGTATGACTATACATTACCAAAACACAAAAAGTGACAAAATTTTCGGTCGGGATGGGTTGTCAGACGGCCCCTAAAAATTGGGGCAAATTTTTCCCCTTAAGGCCCATGGGCAAATTTTTGTCAGAAGGAAGAGGCACGGGTGAAAATTACAGAAATATAAAAACTGACACAATTTCGATTGGGAAGGGGGTGTAACACGCCCCTTAAACATGTTAAAAGAACACCAAAGTGCCCCTAAACCCACTCACGGAACCATCACTATGTGGGGCTGTGTAAATTTTGGCGCGGTCATGACCTCTAAGTTGAAAAGGTAAATACGGCAATATAATCAGCAAAAATTTGAGAAAATACTACCTTCTACATTTGAGGATGATAGAATATCTGATTTCATGCCAGATTCTTCAATAGGATCTTTATCATCTTGATCAAGTGAAATTTTCTGGCTGTTTTTGGCCGGCGATCTGGCTCCTTTCAAGCACACATATGTGCTAGAGATCACACACTTGCTATGGGAGGCAATTCCTCGCGGTACGAAGGTACATAGTGCAAGGTTATCTACAATAACCTCGCATAAATGTGAGTGCCCCAAACCAAGCTTTGCTGCCCCAAATGCTCTGGATGTAGAGAAAAACCATTTTTAGGCATTCCAACCTTAATAACTCAAAAGTGTGTCATTCAATTCATTTCAAATTTGCATTGTACAATTTTGAGTATTGTAAATTTCTTGGGGTGCAATTTGGTGTCAAATGATCATTTCAATAATAAGTTATTAGATTGTGAAAATTGTATTGCTTTCTCAAAAGTAGTCAAATGATTTGTCAGGTTTATGTAAACACACCCATTGTCCATCTGCACCTGTGTGACTAGACGGGACTTGTTAAGTATCTGGGCTATGTGGCTGCCATGCTGAAATCTATACCATTCATGTGTTAATTACACAAATACCTTGCAAGCTTTCTATTCTGCCTTGTCAAACTGGCGCAGATGGACAATGGATGTGTTTACGTAATCCTGATAATATCACATGACTACTTTTGAGAAAGCAATACAATTTTTCACAATTTAAAAACTTATTATTGAAATTCTTATTGGACACAAAAATTGCACCCCAAGAAAGTTACACTACTCAAAACTGTACTATGTATATTTGACCTGAATTGAATGACACACTTTGGAGTTATTAAGGTTGTAATGCCAAAAAATGGGGTTTTCTCTACATCTGGAGCATTTTTGGCAGCAAAGCTTGGTTTAGGGGCACTTTGGTGTTTTTTCAGGGGCGTGTTACACCCCCTTACCGGTGGAAATTTTCGTCAGTTTTTATATTTTTTGTCATGTACACCGATACCTCTTCCTTCTGACAAAATTAGGTCCATGGGACTTAAGGATAAAAATTTGCCCCAATATTTAGGGGCCGTCTGACAACCCCTCCCGACGGAAAATTTAGTCAGTTTATGAGTTTTGGTAATGTATAGTCATACACCTTCCTTCTGACAAAGTTTGCGCATAACTTAGATGGGTTGAAGTCGACCCGACTTTGGGGTCCATTTTTTTTGGGGGGGGGGGGGGGCAAACCCGGCGGCTACGTTCGAGTGAATGACATAGATGGTCTAAGTAACTTTAAGGGGTCAAATCTCATATGTAAAATGGGGTGACTATTTCGGGACAGGCTCCTGGCATATAAGTAGTTAAAGAACATTTAAGCTTTGTTGCCCAAGGGCAACCTTGAGCAATTTGCATAATTTACATATCCAAATCCAGTGTGTTATTCATCCTTTTCAGCATAACCTGTGACACAAAGAACGGAGGAAATTGTATCACAGGTTTCATTGCACTAGATTAACAACACTGTTAACGTTGGGTGCGGGTGCAGCCAGGGTGCAGCGCGCACACTGTACGTAAGTTGTCTTGCGTTGCTTAACATTGCCTGTATATGTGACGTTTTTGATTTAAGTAAATTGTGCGAAATGCTCAAATTGTACGGAGTCAACATGGGATCACAAATCCACAAAAAGACTTCAACAGACAGAACTTTTCTAGGTTCATAAAATGTCAAGTCGTCTATTAGGCTTAAATTCAATGGTACTTACAGTAATCACGAAATTTCTTTAATGCTGTGACTTGATCAAATAACGTAAAATACGTCATTATTTGTACACTGTGAGGGTCTATCTTTATGTCTCACCTCATGCTGCGATAAAGGATGGTTATCACAGAGCTGTAAATCACAGAAATCCCAGAAAAGGCACCCAAAGACCATGTCATTGCTGCAGAGTCTGGGATCCGTTCTGAAAAGATATGTATATTATCAAAAATATTGATGCACTACTTCTATCTTTCTCTTTATCGTTCTTCGCTCAAGAACAATTCGAACAGTTTTGTTTACAATAAAATAAAATGCAATATTATGCAAATAGAATTAGTGTTCATTCTCCTTAAATGTGATAAGCCTATATAGGCCAGGAGCCTGTCCCGAAATAGTCACCCCATTTTACCCATAAGATTTAGCCGCCGGGTTTAGCCCCCAGAGCCCCAAAAAGAGACCCCAAAGTCGGGTCAATTTCACCCCATCTCCCCCATGCACCAAACTTTGTCAGTAGGAAGTAGTATGATTAGACATTACAAAACACAAAAAACTGACAAAAATTTCTGTCGGGATGGGGTGTCAGACGGACTATAAAAATTGGGGTAAATTTGTCCCCTTGAAGCCCAGAGACCAAATTTTGTCAGAAGGAAGAGCTATGGATGTACATTCCAAAAATATAAAAACTGACAAAATTGTCAATCGGGGAGGGGGTGTCAGACCCCTTGGAATGAAAACTCCAAAGTGCCCTTTGACAACGCTTTGCCCCCCAAAATGCTCTGTATGGAAAGAAAAATCTTTTTCTTACCTTCTGACTATGATAATTCAAAAGTGTTTTATTCACTTCGCTTTAAATTTACATAACATAATTTTGAGTATAATAATCTTCTTGTTGTGCAATTTGGTGTTAATTGGTCTTTTGATTAATAAATTATTAAATTGTGAAAAATGTATTGCTTTTTCAAAAGTAGCCAAAAAATATTGTCAGGATTAAGTAAACACACCATTGACCATCTTCATCTGTTTGACAAGGCATAATAGAAGAGCTTCAGGTATCTGTGGTATGTGGCTGCCAGGCTGAAATGTACTATTCATGTGTTAATTGCACAGATACCAATCAAGCTCTTCTATTATGCCTTGTCAAAAAAAAAACAACAACAAACGAACCAAAAACAAAGAAACGACCAAAAATAACAATAACAATAAAATAATTTCTTTTCATAATCATGCAAGTAAACTAAAAAACCCACTGCAGAATATCTTTGTCATAGATTGTATATTATGTCATATACATGTTGGTAAAGTTATTTTGCTATATGAATGTTTGTAAATGTAAGCAAAACAAATGTCCAAATTTCCATTGGACAATAAATTGGAATTGAATTGAATTGAACTAAAAAAGGTCAAATTTAAAAATCAGTCAATTCAAACAATATACAGCAAAATTTCACACTGTGCTAGGATCATGCTTGTAATATCTTCACAAACATTTGAAGACTGCAAATTTCTATTTTTCATAGGCCCATAATTCTTTTTCTATATTAACAAGGCAATTACTAAGAGACCATATTTGAAATCTTTAAAAAGAGGTTATAATCAAGCTTGAATATTATTGGGAACTACCATATACATGTACTAGATACCTGGTACCATTGCCGTTTGAGTTGAATCAGTGGTGGCTCGGCTGGAAGTAGTATCTGTCGTTGTCATATCTGAAAAACGTAATAAATAACTTTTATTAAATTTCATGAAGTCCATAAAATAACTCAAAAGGCGACCACCTACAATGTTCAGTTACTTTTGAGAAAAAAAATATTCCGGGATTAAGATGGATGGTTGATTAAAAAAAAAATTAAAAAGGGTAATAATCAAGCTTGAATATTATTGGGAACAACCATAAACATATACGAGATACCTGGTATCATCGCTGTTGGACTTGGATTAATGGTGGCTCGGCTGGAAGTAGTATCTGTCGTTGTCAGATCTGAAAAACCTAATAAATAAATAACTTTTATTAAATTTCATGAAGTCCATAAAATAACTCAAAAGGCGACCACCTACAATGTTCAGTTACTTTTGAGAAAAAAAATATTCCGGGATTAAGATGGATGGTTGATTAAAAAAAAAATTAAAAAGGGTAATAATCAAGCTTGAATATTATTGGGAACAACCATAAACATATACGAGATACCTGGTATCATCGCTGTTGGACTTGGATTAATGGTGGCTCGGCTGGAAGTAGTATCTGTCGTTGTCAGATCTGAAAAACCTAATAAATAAATAACTTTTATTAAATTTCATGAAGTCCATAAAATAACTCAAAAGGCCACCACCTACAATGTTCTATTACTTTTGAAGAAAATATTCCGATATTATGATGGATGGTTGGTTTTTTTTTTCTTCAGATAATTGTGAAATAATTAAACGGCCCTGAAATCAAAACGGGCTTAAAATTGAAAAAAAAAATACATGTAAAAGAGATTTTCAGAGAGATTCAGAGAGATTCCGCATATAACAATGATTTTTCTTAGATATCATCAAAAATTCTGGAATCTAGCTTTAAAAATGACGATTCAGACGGCTCAGAAAAGAGTCCGCTTTCGGAGCTGTATTACGCAAGAGGATTTGACGTCACTGCAGGAAAAAACATTGCAGGTACGCCGCTAAGCGCATCGAAAGTATACAGATAACACTAGTGTATGGAAAATTCTTTCCTCGGTTATGGAAGAATTTCATCGTGAAAGAAAAGGAAAAATGACTGAAGAAGACAGTGAGAGCGACGAAGAGGTTGTAAGTGATTTCAATGATCAATCAATGAGCCGCCTTTTACGGCAAAACCCAAACTGTTAATGCAGCCCTTCCTCAAAAGCATTCTCGGGGAAATGGTCACTGCAGATGACCGCCGATCGAGATTCGACGGGACCGGGGCCAATCCACTCGGCACGAGTGATCTTCACCCTATAGCTGTCCAAACCCTTTTTAAATGTTCATCTCTCGGGAAGTAATGTAGGCTTCCTCCGTCATTGTTAGTTTTGCCCGGGGGGAGGGGCACTCAACTAAACACAACAAAAAGTAACTCCCCCTTAATCCCTTAATCGAAATGGCGTAACTAATTAACGAACAATTTTTGAGCAAAATAACTTGGCAGGAGTCCCGGGGGACCACTCAACTATACTGCTCTACACAAGCGCGACCACAGGTTTTCCAAACACACCCTAAACGCGTTTTATCCATTCGAGTATTTTCGCGTGCTTTCTTGTAATTTTACCCCCTAAACAAGAGACTCGTCGCACAAAATCCAGACGAGTATTCGGGAAAAGATACCCTAAACGCGTATGACAAACCCAAACATACCCTTTCTTCCAATTTTTGACCTTTTTGACATCCTAAACGCGTCAAGCGCGTGACGCGCCGTAACCGGCAAAAACTACTTTTTTCACGCGTTTTTTTGGTCGCGCTTGTGTACAGCAATATTTGTTGAGTGCCCCTCCCCCCCCCCCCCCCCCGGCAGGAGTGTTCCTACACTTATTGACTAACTTTTCTGTGAAAATGAGAATGATCCATTGAGTCATGCATGAGTGAGCAAACATTAAAGGCAAAATTGTCACTTTTCAAAAGTCACAAGAGTCATTTGGGGGATTCTGTGAAACGAGATTTTAGCGAATTCGGTTTCTGGTGCATATTTATGTGTTGTTGTTGTTTATCATCGATCCATCGCCTGACCCCCTCACACCTATCCTGACATTTTTCTCATTATTATGGTTGGGTGAGCACAATTTAAAAAATAATTCAACCCTCCTGAATTTGAAATTGCAAAATCCATTCAGCTTATTGAAAAAAGAAATAACTCCAGGGCCCTCTTGCATAAAAAGTTGCGATTAAACGCAACTCAAAAAATTAAACGCAACTTGATTTTCAACCAATCAGGATCGAGTATTTGGGACTTGCGTTTAATTTTTTGAATTGCGATTAAACGCAACTTTTTATGCAAGAGGGCCCTGATATTTTTACCAAAATGTATCATCACATGTTATGTGAACATAAGAGGTTGTCATCGTGTCATGGTTGAGTGAGCACGCTTTAAAAATCTCGCAAGAAATGCTAAAATGTACTGTTAATAAAGCATAAAAAATGACCCTTGTGACATTTGAAAAATGACATTTTTGCCTTTAATGTTTGCCCACTTATGCATGACTCGATGGATCAATCTCATTTTTACAGGGAAGTTATTCAGTAAGTGTAATAACACTCTTACCAAGTTATTTTGCTCACAACCTTTTCGTTAAGAAGTTACGCCAATTTGATTAAGGGGGGAGTTACTTTTTTGTTGTGTTTATATTGCTGTACACACGCGTGACCACAGGTTTTCCAAAACACCCCTAAACACGTTTAATCCAATTGGTCAATTTCACACCCTATTCAAGTGTTTTCGGGTGCTTTCTCGAAAATTTTACCCCCTAAACAAGAGACTCGTCGCACAAAATCCACACAAGTATGGGAAAAAGGATATCCTAAACGCGTATTGAAACGGTTTTGGCCTTTTTGACATCCTAAACGCGTCACGCGCTTCACGCGCTTTAACCGGTAAAAAACTTCCCTTTCCAGGCGTATTTCTGGTCGCGCGTGTGTACAGCAATATAGTTGACTGCCCCCCCCCCCCCCGGGGGGGGGGGATTTTAGCTGCAACCAGCGACAACACAGCGTGACGGCATTTTCACGGAGAAATCAAAAATATATCGTGAAAAACACAAAAATCACGGCAGATTCCAGCCTTAGAATTAAAAGAACGAAACTAAGCGTAAGCACGAATGCAAACAAACAAACAAACAAACAAAAACAAAACATAAAAACAAATAATGACAAAAATAAACACCTTGTACTCTTTGCCCACTCGTTTGATAGTTTGTGTTCTAAAGAAAACTGACGCCAAGCTGACAAGAACGTGCACGCAAAATAATGAAAGGACTGTGGTACGAGTCTAAGCAAAAATCGTCTGCTCGCGACTTCTCGGTGAAAATGAGGGTTGATTTAGGCCTAAAAATGATTTTTAATAAGGCCAACAAAGATATTATTTGAAAAAAAGAGACATTTATCCGAAATATAATATGGACTTGACAATCCCAGAATGTTTCTGGCCATTTCGTCATTCCTAATTATGAATTACAATGAGATACTAAGATCCTTAGTTGAAAAATGGATTGTTATTTTTATTTTTTGCTCAATATAGAGATTTTCTGAAAAATCTTTAGCTGGAATAATAAGTAGAGGTGTATTCATGTTTTGAAAGGCTAAGTTAGTTGGGTTGTAGGGCCCTTTAATAGAGACTTCTTATATTTTCCGTGAGCCTCCTCCCCACAAATGTATTTACAAATTAATTCGAAGATTGTCTTGAGCAACCCATTTTGTCCCATTTTCATCACTTTATGGATATACACTACTTCTATTGCTATACTTCTATTGCAGTTTGTAGTTGATGTAGTATATAGGTATATTTTCATTAAAACCTGTAGTAGAAAGATAATAGCTAGTAATGAATAAGGAGTTTGGGATGAATAATAAGCCAATCAATGACCCGAATTTAGATGAGAGCTTTGTCATTTCATGTTTGGAATCTGTTTGATATAGACTCTTTTTACTTCGGAGTTCCTTATAGTGGTTGATGAGGGGAAAAAGGGGAGGGTGGAGGCACTACCCCCTGTAAAACCAAATCTAGCATATTTGAATTAAGCACACAAAGAAAAATGTGCCCACACTGTGCCACTATTTTGCACCGGCAGCGGTGTTTAAAGACCCCAAAGGTTACTTTTTGAAATCCCTGAAGAATGCCATTACTCCTTTTTTTTCTTTGCTTGTAGATACATAAGGACTTGTGCCCCCCCCCCCCCACGGCCAGAGAACCCTGAATCTACCACTGCATTATACATTTAATTAACAAAATACAGGCCGATTTCAATGGTTAGGAATTTTGTTATAATTACAACAACATGGAAATATATTATGTATCATACGGCGTTTGAAGTAAAAATGTTATCATGCTAACATGGTGGTGCCGGCATCTTGCAGATGAAAGACAGTTGCTCGTCGCAGTGGAGGTCGTTCCAGTGTTTGTTCCGGAAGATAAGGGCACAATGCCCAGGCTGTCCCATGTAGTCGTTGTCAGGTTCACCGCCACCTGTAAAACCAAATCTAGCATATTTGAATTAAGCACAACAAGAAAAATGTGCCCACACTGTGCCACTATTTTGAACCGGCAGCGGTGTTTAAAGACCCCAAAGGTTACTTTTTGAAATTCCTGAAGAATGCCATAACTCCTTTTTTTTCTTTGCTTGTAGATACATAAGGACTTGTGCCCCCCCCCCCCCCCCCTCATGGCCAGGGAACCCTGAATCTGCCACTGCATTATACATTTAATTAACAAAATATTAGCCGATTTAAATGGTTAGGAATTTTGTTATAATTACAAGATAGAAATATATTATGTATCATACGGCGTTTGAAGTAAAAATGTTATCATGCTAACATGATGGTGCGGGCATCTTGCAGGTGAAAGACAGTTGCTCGTCGCACTGGAGGTTGTTCCAGTGTTTGTTCCGGAAGATAAGGGCACAATTCTCAGGCTGTCCCGTGTAGTCGTTGTCAGGTTCACCGCTCTTCCAGTTGTAGTAGTTGACTGGGCTTGCGTCTGTATACACCCATTGTCTGTTATGCAGGTATAGTCCAAGCCACACTCCGTAAAATGGCGGATATTTTGGCCCAGGTAGAGGCTGAGGAGAGGGAATGTTGTGATTAAACAATAATAAAAAAAGAGCTAATATTTCACCATGAGCTCAAAATGTAGTGGTTATTAGGTTTACAGCCCAAATGTATGCTGTATTTTTAATTACAACGGCAATTAATATCCCCTATTTGTATTCATTACTAATATTGTTTATGTTGATTTAATTGTTTTCTATAATCCTTAAAATCATTTCCAACAATGATAATGATGATAATAACGATAATAAAAGTAATAATGATAATGTTAATAATTAAATTAATAACAATAATATTAATGATAATGCTAATAATATCAATATTGTTATCAACATTATTATTATTTAAAAAAAAGAAGTAATAATAATGTGGATAATAATAATAATAATATCAATAACAAATGATACTTGGTAGATTTTTCACAACGTATTTATTTTATAAACAGACTAAGAATAATTATACTAAATGCAGAGTAAGCACAAATTACGTAAGGAGCTTGCAATCTTTGATGATATCATCGTAGACACATTGCACAGGAGGCTCGAAATGATATGCAATCTAATGAACTTTGATTCAAATGAACTTATCCTCCAATGCCCAACTTTCTTCGGGGGGGGGGGGGGGCACTCGTTTTTCCGAAGGTTCGTATTTCCAAAGGTTCATAATTCCGAAACACGAATTCCCATGCCTGGGGGTTCATAATTCCGAACATTTGTTGCATTATTCCGAAGGTTCGTTTATCCGAAGGTTCATAATTTCGAAAATGAATTAGGGTTCATATTTTCGAAGGTTCATAATTCTGAAAATGAAAAAGGGTTCATAATTCCGAAGGTTCGTATTTCCGAAAATGAAAAAGGGTTCATAATTCCGAAAATGAAATAGGCTTCGTAATTCCGAAAATGAAATAGGGTTCGTAATCGCGAAAATGAAATAGGGTTCGTAATTGCGAAAATGAAATAGGGTTCATAATTCCGAAAATGAAATAAGGTACCTAAAAAGGAGGGAGGGGAGACCAAAACGACTGAGCAGCCCCCCCCCTCCATATCAAGGGTAAAAAAAAAATTAAAAAGGGAGAGAGATAAAAGAGGAAAAAACTATTACAGAATAAGAACCAGTGAATTATCTGGCGGCCGCCGGATTCTTTGCTAATGTTATTCTATGTTTTTATCCTTCTATCATTTCCTCTTTCTATCTTCATTATGTTATTCTTTGTTTAAGTTTCTTGTATCTTCTTCTCTTTCTATCTTTCCTTATGTTATTCTTTGATCTTATTCTATAATTTTCTCTATCTACATTCATTATGTTAAAAATAGGAAACGATAGGATTAAAAAAAAAGGAAAGATAGAAAGACAGGAAGATAGAAGGATAAAACAAAGAATAACATGAGGAAAGTTAGAGAGAAAAGATGATGGAAGGCAAACAACATAACATTGGTGGCCGCTAGATAAGTATTTGACACCCGCCAGAAAATTTCTTTCGCAATGTTATGTTGTTTTCTCCCATCATCTTTTCTCTCTAACTTTCCTATTTTTAACATAATGAACATAGACAGAGAAAATAATAGAATAAAAACAAAGAATAACATAAGGAAAGATAGAGAGAGAAGAAGATATAAGAAACTTAAACAAAGAATAACAAAAGAGGAAAATAATGATGATAGAATAAAAAAAAAAGAATAACATATGGAAAGATAGAATTATCTGGTGACTGCCAGATAATTCACTGGTTCTTATTCTAGTTTTCTTTTCTCTTTAATCTCTTTCCCTTTTTTTTTTGACCCTTGATAAGGAGGGGGGGGGGGGGATGCTCAGTCGTTTTTGTCCCCCCCGCCTCCCGCCTTTTTAGGTGGCTTATTTCATTTTCGGAATTATGAACCCTATTTCATTTTCGGAATTACGAACCCTATTTCAATTTCGGAAAAACGAACCTTCGGAATTACGGACCTTCAGAGTAACGAGCCTTCGGATTTACGAACCGTCGGAATAACGAAACTATCGGAATTATGAACCTTCGGAAATACGAACCTTTGGAAAAACGACATGTAACCCTTTTTTCACAGTTTTTTCTCCATCGACTGTATTTTCTTTCCTATAATCGATTACTTCTGTTGAGAGCCAGAAGGGCGTTAACCACTGGCGTAGACGGGGGGGGGCATAAGGGGGCCATGGCCCTCTATTCAGCCCCTAAAAAAAAAGCGAGAGCCAAAAAGCGGGGGAAGTGAGAGAAGAAAAAGTCTAAAAAGGCGCTACGAGCCGTTATATTTCTCTCAAAAATTGCTAAAACGTCAAAGTTTTCGGAAATAACTCTCCCCTCCCTGCACCCACCCGTGTTACATACAGTGCAGTATTGCGTCTAACTAATTGAAAAGCAGTCAGGGCGTCGAACTATAACTTTCCGCCTAAAAAATTGTTTGCTACGAGCATGGTTATCTTTCTCTCAAACAGTTTGCTAAAACGTCAGAGCTTTGGCGCTTCGCGCGGAAAGGGGGAAACTCCCCCTCCCTGCACCCACCCCTGTTACATACAGTGCAGTATTGCGTCCTAATAATTGTAAAGCAGTCCCGGCGTCGAACTAACTTGTCGTCTAAAAAAGGGTGCTACGAGCCCTTATATCTTTCTCTCAAATTTGCTATAAAACGTCAGAGCTTTATACAGTGCAGTATTGCGTCCAAATAATTGAAAAGCAGTTCTGGCGTCGAACTAACTTGTCGTCTAAAAAAGGGTGCTACGAGCCCTTATCTTTCTCTCAAATTTGCTGTAAAACGTCAGAGCTTTCGCGCTTCGCGCGGGAGGGGGAAAACTCCCCCTCCCTGCACCCGCCCCTGTTACATACAGTGCAGTATTGCGTCCAAATAACTGAAAAGCAGTCCGGGCGTCGAACTAACTTTTCCCCTAAAAAAAAAGGTGCTACGAGATGTTGTCTTTCTCTTAGATTTGCTATAAAACGTCAGAGCTTTCGCGCGGGAGGGGGGAAATCCTAGCTACCATGGCTACGCGGTTGGATCCTTCACGTTTGCCCCCCCCCCCCATTGAAAAATCCTGGCTACGCCACTGGCGTTAACTCTATACCTTAACACAGAGTTAACGCCATTCTGGCTCCAAACAGATGATTTGCAAAACTAGTAATCATATAATGATGTTCTTTCAGTAACTTGTGTTTAATTACTAAGGGCGTTCCCAACACAAGATTTGCTTTCCGGGTTCTCGCCTCCTGCTTTCTGAATTATTTACTGCATTGTACTCTATGTTCACTACACTGCTACACAGTCATGTGTCCTTTGTATATCACATTTTACCGATGAGACAGAAATAAATGTTAATTTCAATTATAAAAAAAAAAATCAAATAATACATGCGGTGTTTGGTGTTCAGTGACAATACTCACCACCCAATCGGGGTAATCCTCCACGCTAGAGCGGAACAACTCATACACGAATCGGTTCTCTTCCTGGGTATGGATTGATGCGAGGTGGGTATTATTCGAAATGGAGGTGGAGAAGCTATTACAGCGAGACTCGGCTGCTGCCCATGCCAGTCGTTCTCCGATGTAGCGGTAGCAGTTTCCCTTGAACAAGAGCCAGAATTTTGGACAGTCGTTGCTGGCTTTGACCGTTGATGTTATCGCAACAACGAGGAACAAAATGATCACTTTCATGACGTCATACTGTCAAATGAACACAGATTGAAACATGTATGCTACGATAAAGGTTAATTGTATTCTGGCATGAATCACTTTTCTTTCCAACATCCAATGCACGTAGAGCAGAGGAGCAGAGGCGTTGATAGAATAGGTTGATTGGAAGAGATGTGGAACTATCTTTGGCTTATTCTCTATAATCCTTCGTCCTATCCAGATCCACTCCATTATACGTGAAACTTAACATTGTAACCCCAGCAGTAGCTCTAATCCTGTAAAATGATTCTAATATTTAAATTTATTTATTATTCATTTGGCAACATACATCAAGATGAGACACAGTACCGATTGCCGATGTGTAAGACCAACTGACCAACGGGACTTGTTGAAATCGTGTTTACTGCACTAAACACTTCCCTGCTTGTCATGTCATGGGTAAATTGAAGCTCTACGCACTTACGCAGTATTTCTGTGAGTGTAGCAAAGAAAAATGGGGAAGGAAGATATTTAAATTGTCACACACTTTTTACGTGTTCCTTCTTCATGTCATCATTTGTTCTTTACATTTTTGATATGTACTTTCAGCTTTGGAAGCAGCAGGAACTGTAAAAGTTCACCCCGCCCCCTCCCCCTGAATAAGCAGATTTTGAATTTTGCCCAGGGCAAATCATTATTTTGAGAAGTCGAGTAGAACGGAGCCCGAAAATAATTGTCCTTTTGTACACTTCAACTTTGCATTTGGAGAACTTTTGATCAAACAGGTAAATCAAAGTTTGATCTCAATAACCACACCTATCTCCTTTCTCTTGATGGGTGTATGTGAAGGATAATATTTTTTTTTTGGTTTTCTAAATTTAGAATTGAATTAAATTAAAAATTAAATGTCTCTCATGGATCGCCGCCCATGCATTTTGTAATTTAGGCCCTATTGTGAGTTTGCATTCAGTTGTCTAGAAGTTGTAATCACAGAATGGATTCTCTGTAATATCTGCGATTTAGAGACCTTCTACAATATTTTAAAGTTGAAATATACTATGCGAGGAAGCGTAGCGACCGAGCGAGTAAATTTTCTATTTTTGAATCCTGGAACACTCCAGAGCATGAACAGTGTGATGCAGCATATACAATTTATTTTTGCGACATTTTTTGGGGGGTATTTTTTTTCTTCAAAGTTTCCGGGAGGGGACAATGTTCCGAGAAAAATTTCCGGGGGAAGGGGGACGCGATCTCCGCCCCTGCTAAGAACCTGTTTATTGTCATAACAAACCTAAATTAGGACAACTTCTTGTTTAATTTTGTGCACATAGCGGGCTGCGTAACTATAGTTTAGAGAGATATCTGCGCAGGAACCAATAAAAAATGTCAATTCCTCTCATTTTCTATTTGTTAAGACAATTAATTTACCTCTCATTATTAAACAAAAAATATAAAATAGTTTTCAGAATACCACCCTGATATTGTCCTACTCGAGAGCCACTCGCAATCATGGATAAAAATAATAGCTCTGTTCTTCTAACATGGATAAAATAGTTCTGTTCTTTTAACATGGATAATAAAAGCGCTATTCCTATAACAGGTCCATGCAGCTCTTCAAACCATTCCTCCAAAAGAGAAAAGAAGAATACAGTACATGTAACAGTAGAATACGCAAATATGACCATTATACATGGTTTCAGCTATGCATGGTTTGAACAGAAATCTTACAAAGTAGTTTCGACGATAACGTAAATATAACGAAGAAGTTGCAATTGTACCAGGTTCATTTGTCTATTATAAAAGTGGCAGGTTTCATTTAGATGTTCCACTTATCTGCTCTGATTGTTATGGACACACATTTCCTTTTCAGTCCGTCGAAGATTTAGATACAACTCATACGAGTCAATTAGATATTCCAGCTCTTGTTAGAAATCTTAACTTTGACCCATTTGATACACAAATAGGAGATACGCAAATCGGAAACGCCAACATAGACCCGGACAACAATTTTTTTAATGACTATCCATATGCAACATCTAAATACTATCAAATCGAAGAATTTGCTCAAAAATACACTGGCAGTGATGATTTTTTCTCCACTATGCACCTTAATGTACGTAGCATTTTAAAAAATTTTGATCCCTTTGAAACCTTCCTCCACCTTTTAAATTTTCCATTCGATATCATCGGCCTTTCCGAAACATGGTTAAAGGACAATAACCCTCTAATAAATATGGAGGGTTACTCATTTATTTCTAAACATAGACAAGCAAAACGCGGTGGTGGAGTTGGAATGTATATCCGTAACCATCATAATTTTGTTCGAAGAGATGACATTTGTATAGATGACGCGCTTTGTGACTCAATATTTATAGAATTACATAATGAAGATGACAAGCACACCATAGTTGGGACAATTTACAAACCACCCTCTATAAATCCAGACGATTTTTCTGATGCCATAGATAAACTCCTAACTTGTTTATCTAGAGAAAATAAGAAACTTTACATAATGGGTGATTTCAATATTGACCTCCTGCAACACAGCACAAACTCATCTATGAAATTTTTAAATGTCCTCTACAGTAACTCATGCTATCCGTTAATCAATAAACCATCGCGTATTACAAAATCAACTGCAACACTTATCGATAACATCATAACCAATCAAATCGAACCAATCGACTCGGGGTTATTCTTTTGTAATGTCTCTGACCACCTACCAGTATTTCAGGTATCTAAAATTAAATCATCTAATACAAGAATGAAAAAAAATCAAGATAGCTTCTACCGTGTTGTAAATCAAGAAAACATCGAGAACTTTAATAAAAATATCCAAGACATAGACTGGAGTGACGTCATAATGAATGAGGATCCTAATTTAGCATATAACACATTCTCAACAAAATTACGTAAATTGTATGATTTAAATTTTCCCCTAATACAAAAGAGAAACAAAAACAAAAAAATACAATGTTGGATGACAAACGGTTTATTACAATCTATAAAACATAAAAACAAGCTATATAAGTGGTACTTAAAAAACCCGACTCATCAAAACGAGTTGCAATTTAAACAATATCGAAATAAACTTACGACACTCCTCAGGGAGACAAAGATCAGATATTTCTCAGACAAACTCATGCGTAATAAATCAAATATTAAACGTACATGGGATACCATAAACAACCTTATTAAAAAGAAAGTTCATGAATGCCCAGAGACTGCCTTCAGTATTGATGATAAAATTGTGACTGATCCTTTAACCATAAGTAACTCATTTAACGATTTCTTCACAAAAATTGGTCCCACTCTTGCTAATAAAATACGACAGTGTAATACTGACTTTCGGACATACATGAACATTCCGCCTGATGATTCTCTATTTTTATATCCTACAGATGAAAATGAAATAAGTAATATTGTCAGCTCGTTTGAAAATAATAAATCTGCAGGTTTAGACGAATTCAGTCCGAGGGTAATTAAAGGTGCGATTCAGTATATATCTAAACCGCTGTGTCATATTTTCAATTTATCACTTAATAAAGGGATTTTTCCAGACCAACTGAAAATCGCTAGAGTCACACCTATATTTAAGACTGGGGACAAAAGACAGCTTACTAACTACAGGCCAATATCTGTTCTATCAGTTTTTTCTAAAATTCTTGAACGCATTGTATACACCAGGACTTACGACTTTCTTGTTAAACATGACATTATTTACAAAAACCAATTTGGATTCCGCCAAAAATTTTCTACAGCTATGGCATTATCTAAACTAACAAACGATATAATTGACTCATTTGAAAAAAATCAATATTCAATTGGAATCTTTATAGACTTATCGAAAGCCTTCGATACCATTAATCACTCAATTCTACTAAATAAACTTTACATGTATGGAATCCGTGGCATAGCATACGACTGGTTTGCCAGTTATCTTAGAAATCGCCTCCAGTGTACTAAAATTGACTCGGTTTTCTCAAACATGAGTAATATCACATGTGGTGTACCTCAAGGATCGTTGCTTGGTCCATTACTTTTTATTCTTTATATAAACGACATCTTCAAATCAACAGCAACATTAACTTTTGTTCTTTATGCCGACGACACGAATATTTAATGTAGTGGATCAAATCTTACCTCTCTGTGCAGTAATGTTAATCAACAGCTAAGCCTTGTATGCGAGTGGTTTAAGGCTAATAAATTGTCCGTCAATCTAAAAAAAAGCAACTATATGATTTTTCACAACAATAAAAACATTGATTTAGACAGCATTTCCATATATCTCGACAACGTACTACTATCTAGAGTTGAAAACACAAAATTTCTAGGTGTGCACATCGACAGTTCTATGTCTTGGAAAAAACATATTCTTGAAACAGAAAACAAAGTCTCTAAAAACATTGGCATCATTTCTAGACTGCGGCACATTTTACCAAACAACATCCTCCGTATGCTTTACAACTCTCTTATTCTACCATATCTATCATACTGCAACCTGGCCTGGGGGAACTCTACAACCTCCAAATTGCAAAAACTAATCACTCTACAAAAGAAAATAATTCGTATAACTACAGGTACTGCTCCCCGGTCTCACGTCGACCATTTGTTCAAACAATTTAACATACTAAAATTTACCGATATAAATAAACATCAACAAAGCATTTTTATGTACAGATGTACAAACAATTTATTTCCTGAAGAATTTTGTAATCTTTTTCAATTAAATTCTACGATTCATAAATACGAAACCAGACACGCAAATCACATCCATCTACCCAAGCACAGAACCCTATTATTCCAACATAATATCCGGTACTCAGGACCCAAGCTGTGGAACGTTATCCCTGACACAATAAAATACTCCGCATCTCTCGCTAGCTTCTCAAGAAGGATGAAAAAATATTTCACTTCATCTTACAAATAATATGGTTTAAGACACTTCCACACCCTCCGTTGTATCTATTCTCTCTATTCTTTCTTCTCTCTGCCTCTTCGTGAATATTTCTCTTTTCCGTACAATTCTCATGTTGCACCTCCATTCTCCCCCTCTTTTTCCTCTTTCCCCTTCTTTTTCTGTTCTTTTCTCCTCCCCCTTTTTCCCCTCCAATCAAGCTCAGCGGTCTCTTTCTTTTTTTGTATGTAGCTATTTTTCTTTTTATATATTTATTATGTAATAATGTATTATGTACTAAGGGCACCCTCGCCCCAAGCTTTTGCTTTTAGAGGTGTGTCCTCCAACTATGTATGTATCACATTAGTGTATATTTTGTCATATTTTTTGTTCAAAATATATGTACATTATTTTGCTCATTTATTAATTTGTATATTGAAAAGTTGGAAATAAATGTCTTTAAATTGAAATTGAAAAATTGAAGTCTATATCAAAAGGTTATTTACAAGTTCAGCTGATTACGCCAAATGGTGAATGGACGAAGTCCTATAACATTGAGGATTTAACTTAATACAGAGAACATTATATACAGGACATCCACTACCTCCTGTTCTCTACATTATTACTAAATTCACAAAGATACCGGGTTTGTTGTTAATGATAGGGTATGAATGCTTTATTTCTTTCTTCCTAACTCCCATCAAAATTTAGATATCAAAGAATAGTAAGTATTTAAATAGGTAATTAGGATAAAAGAATGTACGTTTAAAGTATTCACGAGTGTAGGAGGGGGGAGGGGGGTGCTGGGGACCGGAGCCTGAGAATGACTAGTCATGCCAGTTACATAGAAGAGAACTAATTGCATGAATTGAAAACAATACAAAAGTAATTACATGACCCAAGTCACTTAGCGGATGAGGTCCGGTTCCTTTTACATTAACCAAATGGACAAATGGTTGTGAAGAAATAAATGATAGTACATGTAATAACATTAAAATAGTTGCAGTTGTACATTACCAGTCAGTCTCGTCTGTGTGTTCCTGCAGAAATTATACCAGTTAAAAAATGTCCCGAGTCATACAAAATATTGTTTTCGATTTAATCTCTTCAGGTGAAGTGAGCATGTGATATTACAAGTACAATATGGTAAAACAGCAATATTCAAATGAGGACAAGCCTTTTAGAGCACTCTCGATTTCACAGGCAAATCCAAGGCAAATCGTTAAATCACTATTTACCAGCTTGAGCAAACCGCACTAAGCAGTGATCGCGCGTCCCAGTGTTTGCGCTTCCCAGTGTTTAAATCAGGTTTAAATGGCCTATCCGCACCACCCAAGGTCACTCCGCTAACTCACACGTGGTCGTGTATAATACATAACCCTAGAAAGAAATTCTTGGTGTGAAAACATGTCATGTAAATGTTACCAATTTATTCAAAGACGGCACTGTCAAATTTCAAAAGCTGCCATCAATCGACCACACATACACCATTCTCTGTATCTATTGCATTCACTGACTTTACCCCCAAATATAAAGTTCAGCAACAGCATTGAGTGCAGAGGTTAAAGGGTTATTTGGCATGGATTTAGGATTTCTTCATAGAGTTATGTATTATACGCGACCTCGTGTGAGTTCGCGCAGTGACCTTGGGCGGTGCGGAGACACTGCGAATCGTGATCACTGCTTAGTAGTACCATTTGTATATAGACAAAATTATCTGAAAAATACATTTTCTTATAAATTGAGAATAATTGTGCAGGCCCAGATACTTTACATGCAATATGGGTAGCTGCAGACATTTGGAGAGTAATTGCATTTCTTTGGTGGACTTACGGAAATTATAGGGACATTTTTGTTTTCCCTTTACTATACGAGTAGGCCTATAGTCTAACACATAACCGATATTGGTCTCTCGTTTAACCAGATCTCTGACACTATTATGCACATTTTCCCCCATTACAAAAAAAAGGATTCTTTCTGCAATCACTTAACTCACTGGTGTAGCTACATGGGAAGGGGGGGGGGGGGAAGAAAGGGGGAGGTGAAATGGAACATGAGAATAAGATGATAGGACCCCTCACACACCCTCCCCTCTGTCTTATTACTTCACATTCCATCTATCAAGTAAGACCGGTGCCCCTTCAATGGTGGGACCACATAGCAAATATCTTTGATTTTGCTGTTGAGTACGCTTTAAACCTGAAACAAAATAGATTGATGGTATATTTTACCTGACTGCTAAGAAAGCATGCATATGCTTGTAAACAAGCAGCCAGGGGACCGACGGCTTTAAGTCCTCTCCGAGGAACTTGGTCAAGGATTAATTGCCCTACCAAAGGGCATTAGCGCATCCACTTGGTCTCGAACCCGGGTGCTCCCAGTTACGAGACCAATGCTCTACCACTGAGCCATCATGGCCATCGCTTATAGAAACAAACAGTCTAAAATGCGCTATACCTAGGGTTCGACTGATTAAGATTGTAGACAGGTAACTTATACAAATACAATGATGAAATCAATGTCATTTTCCTCTCTGGCTAAGAAGTTTTTATTTGTCCCATCTGTTCATAGTTGTGTCATCAATATCACTTAACTAACAACCACCTGGTGTTTACACACACTCTAACACTCATTCATCATTAGCTTTATGTTGTAATTGAGAGCACCAGTCCTTCGAACTGACATGTTATGTTAAATATTTTCTTACCTACTCACTTTCATACAATAAGTCTGAAATAAAATCTCCATCACAACTGCATACACTAAAATTCTCTCTTTTCTTTCTAAGTGTAAATATAAGAAAGTTGTAGGTATTGTTAGATATTCCATGTATCTATGTAAAAGTTATCTCAAAACATAACATGTTTGATAACAAAAATCTGCTAATATTTCTCAACAAAGCTAAAGCAATTCTTTACCAAATTATTAAGGAAATTCTTTAAAAATGACTCAAAAGAATCCCTTTTCAAAGTCGAGTCGAAAAAAAAAAATAAAATGTATTTCCCAATTTTTTCTCCTTTTCTCCTTCTTCGCATCCCTATTTCTCTCTTTAAAAATTTATAACAAGTTCATTGCTCAATGTATTCTGTTTATGAGTGCTGACAAAACTGAATGTAATTGGAGAGATTAACATCAAACAATGCAATACCAATGATATTTAAAAGAATGAACAAAGGTTTTTAATATTGCAATTCAAAACTTAAGTGAGACAAATGATAATACAAGAAACACTATTAATAAAAGGACCAGTATGGAATTTTTCTTAAAATAGTACATTGAACAATAAAAAAAAAAAATCATGCAAATATGAAATCACTTAAACTAAATATCTTATGAACGGTATTGTGAGGGATGGAAATAAATTTCAGGCTCCATTAATGTGCAAAGTAAGTTCATCCCCAAAAGGATGTAAGATTTAGTAGTTCAATTCAATTCAAATTAACATTTATTTTCTTCCATTGATTTTGACATCATTCAACACCTGTTCAAATAGTACAATTTAAATGCATATAAAGTGATATCAATACAATGAAGAACTTGCAATGTTACAAGGAAGAAGGCGCAGTAAGAAAATACCATTAGCTCCGACACCCCCCTCCTCCAAAATACATGGCGCATGTTGCTAGTAAGATGCACCTCCCGAGATTAAATCTGCAAAGGCTGAATGGTTATGTCAAGAAGAAAAAAAAGTAAATTTTATTAATTTTTAATGACATCAACCATAGCTGAATTTTAGAATAGAGATTTGGCAAATGTAAGTTAAAGTCCTCACTGAAGAAATTATATGATTGCAGACTAAATAACAATATAACCAGTGGACATATGCGTGGTAGTGCATAGCAGATAGTAAAGGAAGAGAAGTAAGATAATAGTAGGAACTATTAGGGGGGGGGGGTAAGGCAAGGGGTACTGAGGTACTAGGAACTGCAAGGAGGGTGCGGTGACACAGGTGGTATTGATATTAGCAGATGGTGGACTGGGCAGAGACACTGCTATCTGAGAACGATGAATGGCTTTAAGTTCATTCCCTTCGACTCCCTCTTGTTCTTCAGAGCATCCTTTTAATAAGCTACCAGACTGCCTCTACTGTATATTCTTATGATTAATTTTTGTTTTACCTAAAACAAACAAAAAACAAAATTTAAAAAGATGTGAAGGGGTCATTTAGACTGAGACTGGGGTCTAAATAAAATGTCAAACTCTAGTAGTCTAGAGTCTTAGATGGTCTAAGTAACTTTGAAGGGTCAAATCTTATGGGTAAAATGGGGTGACTATTTCGGGAAAGGCTCCTGGCTAGCAGCTTCGAGAAAGTGAATTACAAGTTATGCGCCTGAACATGCACACAAGAATGGAATAGAACACACAATGTACACCCTGCATTGCATTATGAAACGCAGAATGCAATTTATTTGCTCATACCATGCATACCGACTGCAATAAACAAAACATAATTTAATTATCAAGCATTATGAATTGCTCACAAATAAGCAATCTAAATGTGGGTAGGAAAATTGCTTCTTGAATGAAAAAAAATCATCAAATATTTCTCGAGTTCAGGGGGATTCACATCGAACACGACAAACGACACACGACAGTGACGACACGCTACACGGCAAACGGCAAAAAACCAGTGGACACGCGGCCGCACACGACATTCGCTAAAAAGTCGTCCTGGAGAGAGGGTAATGTCGTCTTTGATGATGAGAATGTCGTGATAAAATTCATTTGAAATTCATCATTGTAGTCATCAAAATAATTGTAAAGATAAGAAATTTTTGTTTTCCATTTATGACGAGTAGATTGTCCATGGCACATAACCAATGGTGGTCTCCCATTTAACCAGGGGGGTGTTTCATAAAGCTGTTCGTAAGTTACGAATGACTTTACGCACGACTGGTGATATGTTCTTGTGCTAAATGAGATATCCCAGATTTTCTCTGGTGTTTTAACATGTGGGACTGAACTTCCAATAACCCTAATCAATTTTGACAAATAATAAACTTTGCATTCAGATCCTTGTTTAACAGCAAGAATTTTAATCCACAAAGATCGGATTTCAACTTTAGCTGATGGGAATTCAAAATGATTGAGAATCTGATTAGCACCCAAGAACAGGTACCAGTCGTGCGTAAAGTCGTTCGTAACTTTACAAACAGCTTTATGAAACACCTCCCAGATCTCTGTGACATATTAATATGCACATTTTCCCAAAACTTAAAAAAAAAAAAAAAATTCTCCCTGCGATTTGGTGCAGCTACAAGGGGGTGGGGGGCAGTGGCGGCACCAGGATTTTTAAAGTGGGGGGGGGGGGCAAATGGGGGGCAAAAGAAAATGTTGGGGGGGGGGGCAAGGGCGGACAAAAAAAATTTTGACACTTTTTGTAGTGAAAATGTACAGAATATTCGGCTATAAACCTACCCAGATATGAGGACATTTTGAGCATCTAGCTGGACTGCCCGATTATAAAGAGGTGTTAGTTATATACTGCGAGCGAGCGAAGCGAGCGAGCAAAAATTTTAACATTTTTCGTAGTAAAAATGTACAGAAATTACATATTCGGCTATAAAACTACCCCAATATGCATGAGGACATTTGAGCATCTTGCTGCCCGATTATGAGGTGGTAGTTATTTATTGCGAACACTTTTTTGTCGTGAAAATGTACAGAAATTATATTCGGCTATGAAACTACCCAGATATGAGGACATTTGAGCATCTTGCTGCCCGATAATAAGGTGGTAGTTACACATTGCGAACGGGCAAAAATTTTGAAACTTTTTGGGGTGAAAATGTACAGAAATGATTATTTGGCTATAAAACTACCCCAATATGAGGACATTTGATCATCTCGCGGCCTGATTATGTGGTGGGAGTTATAGGCCTGTATTGCGAGCGAGCGAAGCGAGCTAGCAAAAATTTTGACACTATTATAGTGGAAATGTACAGAAATTATTCGGCTATAAAACTACCCAAATATGAGGATATTAACACGAGCTGAGCGAACAAATTTGCCCCATGCCCCCCACCCCCACCTTGATGCCGCCACTGCTTTCCAAGTTTCCGTTTTCCTTCTTTTTCCTTCTTTTCTCCATTCCCTTTTCACTTTTTTCTTTCCTTTTCTTTTCTTTTTCATTTTCCACCCTTTTATTTTTTTTCACTCCGAAAATTATTGGGGGGGGGGGCAACTGGGGGGGGGGCAAAGCTTCTGACTGGGGGGGGGGCAAATGGTGAAGGGGGAGGTTGCGAGATGATAGGACCCCTCACACACCATCTCTTTCTAATTGGTCTTATTACTTCACATTCTATCTATCAGGTATACTCACTTCCATACCAATAGACCTGAAATAAAATCTGAGTCACAACCGCATACCCTCCAATTTTCTCCTTTCTTTCTAATTGTAATTGTAGGGGGAAAGTTATCGGTATTGTTGGATATTCTATATATCTATGTATAAGTTATCTCAAAACATACTCACGGTTTCTTTTGAGGATTAGTCCTTTCAGAACAGGAATTATTTAAGGGATAAATTGATCACATTTTGTTCTTCAAATTGGCAATAATAATATTTTTCTTTTAGTGCTGCATGGTTCTAATAAGGTGTGATGTTTTTTAAAACAATATTCATGGTTAAAAATTCTGTTGAAAAGTTGAAAAATTGCCAATTTTGATGAAAACAATGATTTTGAACCTCTCAATGTGTTGCCAATTTAAGGATTTTAAAGCTTATTCTTGTTTTAAAAATTCCTGGCATCAAACGCAATATGGTCATGAAATAAAAATACATTAGTGTGTGCAGAAATTTTTGCTCTTTCTACTCATGCATCTGGTATATTTTCTAGAGCTCTGAATCAAAAGTTATTGAGCCAAACCACAAAATGTGGTCAATTGTCTTGAAAGGGTTAAGTAAAGTTATTAGATTATCTCTACTTGCATGTGAGTAGGGAATATTACCTGAACTACTTATTCTATCTATTTGGGGATCCATAACCGCATTGAAATCTCCTCCACTTATCAATGTACTCTCACTAAGACCTTCTACATTTTCCCAAATATCTTTTAAGTCAGACCAAAACTTGACTTGTTGTTGGTAATTGTTTGGAGCATAGATATTTGTTAATAAAAACACGTTTCCCATTATTTCTACCTTCAGTATGATATACCTCACTTCTTTATCAACAATTCTCCGTATCGCATATAGCTCTCCGAATGCGAACGCATGCGGCGCTCTAATTTTTGGGCATGTGATTGCTGGCAAGTGAGCTTCCGGGTCCGGCCGGAGCGTCATTGACAGTGTGTTAGAAGACGTGGTCAGCCTAGCAAAAACTCCCTTTTGTTCCTAATTTAGCAAATAATCGTGTTTTTATACAGTTGATATTTAAATGGGATTCTTCTGTGAAGCCACCCAATGTGGGATGTTGAGCCGAAGATGCAAAACGTGTTTTCAGCAGAACAATCACGCACGAAAAAAGCAAGGGAATATCAGTGTATGCTCACTATAGACTGGAACCGGAAATATATGTGCCAACATCGTTGTCCCCGATATCGGCGTCGGGAGCTGATATCGGCTGATATCGGCTGATATCGGCTATATGCGATAGGGAGAATTGAATTCTGAATCCTTTGATCCAACCCTTCCCTAAAACAAGTAATTACCCCACGGCTAGTATTCGTTCCGTGGCTGAAAAAAAACGGTACCTTTTATCTGGTACTTCCAAAACACTTCTGTATCAGTCGTGCTGTGTGTTTCTTGTAAGTATATTATATCAACATCTTTATCATACAGAAACTTGAAAACTTTCTTTCTTTTTTCGAACTCTCTAATTCCTCGGACATTTAAACTCAGCAATCGCAGTTTCTTATTCATAGATTAGGGTAAAATTCAATAATATCTGTTCCATAATCACGTTTCGTTCAGTTACTTTTTCTTTTTGTGTTTTTTATTGGCCTTTTGCTTCCTCTTTTTGTTTTCTCTTTCCTGTGTTGGCATTTTTGCGATTTCCGGCGATTCTGGCATTATTTCTGATTCGCTACTGCTGCTATCTTTTCCTTCTGATGTATCTTCCTCGTCTAGCGTATCTTCTTCTTCTGATGCATTTTCGTCGATCACGGAGTTTGCCGTTTTCCCGAAGAACACTGTGATTTTTGCTTGCGATTTGGTATCATCCTGATCGTTGTTCTGCGGCTTTTGGCGAGGTTCTGCTCTCTTAGATTCTCGGAGGATAGACGTGGTCGATGTCGTCGTCCCTTTCGATGTTGCGACTTCGTCATCTTCAGGCTCGCTATCGCTGATCCGCGATTCGCGTGTGTGTGAGCGCTTTCCGATGCCATTCTTCTCTTTGCGTCGCACCGCTGTCTCGTTGGCTATATCAGCGTTGCTCGGTTTCCTGGGTTCCTCCTTTCCAGCTGCGGAGGGGCATGTAATTTGCAATATGCCCTACTTGTCGACAAAGACGGCATACCTTTTCATTCGTACAATGCGATTTATGGGGACCATCTTGGAGACAATTTGAACAAACGGGGCCTTGGGATGAACTCTCTTGCCCATCATGAAAGACTCGCGCTCTGAACGAATGAAACTTCATAAACCTCGGGAGGGGTTGTTTTGGTATAGCTCAACGAAAACCACTCTATCTCCGGTTAGACATTGAGTTAGTTTTCCATCTACTCTGAGCCTCTGGTATATCATGGGCCCATGTATCTTACACTTCCTATTTTCCAACTCCCCTAGAATGATGCTCTCATGAACTGAAAGTGGTATGTCCTTGATGAGCACACGGGTTGCATACTCATTATCATATGCTAGGAAGGGATTTCTATCATGAACTTGTAGTCTTGTACGACAGCATTTCTAATTTTTAGACCTTCGGTTATTAGTTTGATTCTATTCGCTCGATTTTCTATGTACAGCCGCCACAGCTGACCGATCTTTTGAATCCCGGCAATATCTTTATGAGGCACGGCTGTGCCTAGAGCTTTAAACATATCTTCGGGTTCAAGGCGCCCCCCCCCCTCCGTTAATGTCGTCATGCTTTATGAACACGGGCTTACCTCGACTACTATCATCAGATGTTGGTGCCGCAGCTCTGGCGTAGTGACCTTGCTCTCGATACTCACTAATTGCCATCGTTCTGGCTGTTGTACAGCACAATGAAAATTCCTTTTCCTGTGACTTCTCCTTAAATAATACGCAGAATATGGTAACCAAGTTACCGGTAATGGATAACTGCTTTACCAACTGTACAATTGATCCTTTGACTATTTTCCAAATTGTAGAATTTCGTCCCTTTTCCAAGAGCTACTATAAGAAAGATGTAGCATGTATCGTAATCACGTGACCCAGCTCACGGTTGATTAAAAAAATATCTGCTGACATTTTATCAACAAAGCAAAAGCAATTATTTACCCCATATCACGGAAAATCTTAAAATGACTCAAAAGAGTCCTTTTTCAAAGTTGCATTGAAAAAACAAAAAGAATATTTTTAAATGTACATGTAATTCCCCATTTCTTCTCCCTCCCTCTATTCCTCTCTATTTCTCTCTATTCCTCCCTCTCTCTCTTTCTCTCTCTCTCTCTCTCTCTATTCCCCTCCCCCTCTCTCTCTTTCAAAATTTGTAACAATTTCAGTGCCCATTGTATTCTGTTTATGGGAGCTTAAAAACTGATTGTAATTGGAAAGATTAACATTAAACAATACAAAAACCAATGATATTTAAAAGACTAAAAAAAGGTATTTAATATTGTAATTCAAAACTTAAATGAGATAAATTACTACAACAAGCACCTTTAACAAATAGACCAGTATGGATTTTCCTTAGAATAGTACATTAAAAAAAATAATGCAAATAATTATGAAACCAAATAAACTAAAAATGTTAAAAATTAAGGTATTTTGAGGTATTTAAGTAAAGTTCAAGCTCCATTAGAGTGCAAATTAAATTAAGGAGGTATGATGTAGTAAGCAAATACAATTAGCTCTAACAACCCCCCCCCCCCGGCCCCCCTTCCAAAATACATGGGACGTGCTGCTAGTAAGATGCACCTCCCGATATTAAATCTGCAATGGCTGAACGATTATGTAAGTGGTGAAAAAATTGATATTCAATGACATTAAAGTGAGTAACTTTGTAGAGGCTTGATAAAATCTGAGTTGCCTGGCCTTACATGCTATCAGTGTATGTAATATGGTGTAAAAATGAAGCCCAGGAAAAAAAAAACACTTCAAAATCATCAGGTGCTTCACAAAAGTAAATATATGCAAGTGACCGGAAATGCCAGACTCATTTTTCCCCATAGACTCAGTGTTAGACTAAAGCGTATGGCCATACGCTTTCGTAAATGGGAGTATTCAGTCATAGATATCTTAATAAAAGCATTATATATTTGAAAACCTTTCTATGCCTGGCTGTTTATTTATCCTTCTGAACATCATTATACAACACAGATATCAAAATTCAACAATTTATTAAATCAAGCCTCCCAAAGTTACCAAGTCCCTTTAACCACAGTTAGATTTTGAAATAGAGATTTGGCAAAAATTAAAAGTCCCCACTAAAGAAATTACTTATAATTGCAGACTAAATAACATTCTAACCAGTGGAAGTGCATAATATGTAGTAAAATTAAGGAAGAGAAGTAAGATAGTAGAGAAGTAAGATAGTTGTAGGGGCTGTGAAATGAAATTCTTCATGGGAGTATGACTGTTATTCTGAAATGAATGAATTCTGTCAACTTCATTTTGTTATGCCTTTGGTGTGTCCTTGCACACTCCATTGTGTTGTGACACAGGTAGTATTGATATTAGCAGATGATGGACTAAGGAGAGACACTGCTATTTGAGAACGATGAATGGCATCAAGTTCATTCCCTTCAACTCCCTCTTGTTCTTCAGAGCATCCTTTTACATCAGCTACCAGGTACAATCTCTCGTAGATGTATAAATGCCCTACAAAATGATAAAGGAATTAAACAATGATATAGCCTTCCTAACAAGCATTACATCATAGCTACAAAGTGACTTGTACAGTTGTATAACATTTTTGAGATACAATTCACAAAACACATACATCAAAGTTACTAAACATTTACTTGAATGAACAGAAATTAGCACCTAACACAGCAAGGGACTATAACCCAAGCATGCATGATCAGTGTGTTATGAATTAAATGCTATGGTTTTGTAGGACCATGACTATTACCTATTACTATTGTATTCACTCAGTTTCATGTTACACTGTATCTGTATTTTAACATTCTCCAGTTTCATTTTCTTTGTATGTACACAGGGCTCTTTTTTTAAAGCAGGCCTATAGGCTCTGAAAAGACTACCCTGTTTTTAAATAAAACGTAATAAATAAATAAATAAATATGACAAAGCTTATGTTAGTAATTACAAGATTAGGGTATGAATTATTACCCTGTTAAAACAAAGCAGCACAACTAATTGACACGACTTGGAATGAACACCCATCCCCAATTTCCATGACTTGATGCATTGGGAAAACAATTGGATTTTACATGTACTGTACTATGAATAAAATTTTACTTACTCTCTTAAGAAAGGACGTGAAATAAACAATACTAGTATACATTAGTAAGTGTTTTTCCTTGAGGATGGGAAACAGGAGTGTGATGACCTGAAATGATGATGGCACCAGTTCCACTTCTCTTCCCTCGTTCTTCCTCATGTTCTTGTACTGCATGGAACAAGCATGTATGTTGACCAAACTACATTCATATACCATGGGATGACCACTGAAATTCTCACTTTTCGTGGTCCGTGATTTCGCCCCACCTAATTTCATTTTGTAAATGTTACTAAAAATACAAAAACACTAATGGCATATGTTACCATTTGCAAAAAAGTGCAATTTTGTGCAAAAATGATTATTTTGTAGCAAAAACTGAGCTCCATATCTTCTTGACCACATGGATTTCAGCCACAGAGTTCAGCACAACATTCCCACCACGTAGTATGTGCTGTGTTTGTGTGTCTATGAGAGTTTGTGTACTGTGTGTTTGTGTGTATTATGTGTATGGTGTATAGGGAAGTGCCAGGCCCTTTCAATTACATTGACCTGGCTGTAGAACAACATAGCATGGCCAGTGCAAGCTACATGACAAAAATCTATGTTTTTTATCATTTGATTCATTTAGATTGGGGAGCTTAAGTCTATTATGAAATAGAGGAAGGGAGAGGAAGGACTGAACCTTTTATGAGGGGAAATGTGAAAAATTGTTTGTTACCAGCTGTTTTTTAGGGGGCCAATATCAAAGACACTGTAGAAAGTGTAGTCTGCTACGGCAAATGTAGTCTGCTACGTAGTGTGAACACAAACTGCACTAGCAAGCACTATTGTAAAGGATGATGTATTTTGCACTGTGTCCTATTCAGTCGAAGGAAGATTCGCAGCAAAGAATCATTGTGCCTACCGCTCATGAATAGGAAAATCTAATGCATATTAATTCAATCAGTGAAGAAAAAGTGAGAGTTAAAGCCTCTGATATTCACATGAGGTGAAAGAAAACAAAACATACAGATATCCCACATCTTGGTGTTACTCAAAAGTGACAGAGAAGTGAATGAGTTCCATCCTTTGGCAATCATGCATGCCAATTAATACAAAACACTGAAAACTATTAACAAGTTAATGTGGACTGTCATTTTCTTAAACATGAGATGTATTTTTCTGTGATGCAGCAGAATGCAAGATTGTGCCTCATGTTGAGGACATCACATGTGCACTGCTCGCAGCAGACACTTTGAGATTCAGCACTCTAAATTACCTGCGATAGATTTTGGTAGATGTGCATGAATTTACATCAGGGGCGGCGCCAGGGTATTTAAATAGGGGGGGGGGGGGCAAAATGACGCGTATAGCAACGTCGCACGTCGAGGGTCTTGAAATAACAAATAGGACTATAACAGTTATGTCATAATTGCATGGCCTAGCCTTCTCTTCTTCATTTCCCCTTCTCTTTCTCCTTCCCCCCCCTTCTTCCTCTTTTTTTTTTGTTTTGCTCGCTTGAAAAATGATAGGGGGGCGGCCGCCCCCCTGCCCCCCCTGTAGCGCCGCCCCTGATTTACATACATAGGCACTGATATTACAATTTACACATTTTATGTCTTGGAAATATTCATATATGGAATATGCAATTGCAAATACTTCTTTAAAGACCTACTAATCTTCAACTGCTATAGCACTGAGTTTTATCCATAACAGAGTCCATAACAGAGTGGATTTTGCATGAATTTGCATAACTGGAATTAACTTATATTATGTGATGGTTTGGAAATGTCCCACATGGCAGCAATCATAGGATTATACACATTGCATTTTGCACCAAAAGTTACTCTTAGCATATTGCCTTTCCTGTGATTTGATAGTATAGTGTTTTCAGCTCAGCCAAATGCACTGATTTACATATTGAGGCCTAATTTACATAATTAGGTACCAATATCATAAAAGGGTATATACATTTATTACTACAAAATATTCAAATTCAGATGATGCAGTCCGAATTAGAACTAAATATTAAGTTTTGATTGATATGTTAGCTGTTCAGTGCACCAGTGGCGGATTTGGGGGGGGGGGCGATCCCGGCCCGTATCCCCCCTTTGAAAGAAAACTGTGCATTGTGGCCCCCTTTTTTTGATTGTGCCCCCCCCCTTTTAGAACGGAAAAAACATTTTTTTGGGGGGGTTGCTTTTTGCTTTTCAAAGAATAATGGAGGAAACTGGACCCCATAACCCCCCCCCCCCCCCACTGAGCGACTTTTGGAGGGCTGGCGAATTTTTTTTTTTGTCGCCACCCCCCACTGAGCGACTTTTGGAGGGCTGGCGAGACCCCCTAAAAATACGTATCTCCCTTCAAGCAGTTTCCCAAAGTTGTCAATCCTGCATTTGTGTGCCTCCCCCCCCCCCTTATACAAAATCCTGGATCCGCCCCTGCAGTGCACTACAGTATTAACAGTGAGGTTTGCATTAATATGTATAATTAAACCTCATTATACGGTGACAAACTGCTAGTTTCAAAGCTAGGCAACAATCATGTTGACAGACAGATGTAGACCTATACCTAAAACTTAGTACCGGTTTTTGGCATGACAAGGGAATAAATAATATAGCAGAAGCCTTTGATCAAAATCACAAAAATTTGCAAATACTTCATTCAAACTTACATACAGAAAGACAGAAAATGCAAGTACATTATTTTGTTCCAATCTGCACCTGTAGGCCTATTTCATACGGTATTAACGTCTTCATTATCATCATCATCGTCGTCGTTGTCCAGTCGTTATCATCATTATAATGATGATGTTAATTATCATCATCATCAGCAGCAGCAGCAGCATCATCATTCTATCATATTAATCTAAAAATTTGTAAAACATTAACCCGTTCACGACGGCATTGTTGAGCTTGTAATACTCTCCTGAAACGAGATTAATTTACAGAGAGCGGAAGCATTGTTGTACCCGCGCGTGCGAGCGGCTTGATCATTCAAGCGTTAAGCGTGTCCGTACGCTGGTCCCGATTTCGCGCATGCGCATCGGCATTTAATTCATGCTCTTCGTCGAATGAACAACCTTCTTCCGCGAGCGCTGTGGCGTGCCGCTCATTTTCGTGAAGCGCTATATATACTTGTCTATACTTGTGACGAACACAAGAGAAGAATGTTCTTAGAATGTTCTTAGAATGTTCTTTATGCGCCACAGCTAATCCAAATATCAGCAATTAAATGTAATTAAATGCGGTTCATATTTATCTTATCTATCCTGAAAGAGTCGCATCATTTTTCTTTCGACTGCTGCTATTTAGTATATAGTAACTCTGTCATCTTATTTGACCTCGGCCAGATGGATTATACATATACATATATTTTTTTCCTTTTTGCCATTGACCACCTTTCACAATAAATTATGATTCCCCTGATTATTCCAAACCATGAAACTCTTAAAAGCTTAATCAAACTGAAGGAAATCATTTCATGATTGGGCACCTTCTATATTTCCATGTATGTCTGGATAATCATTTGTTTGACAACTTATTTTACAAAACAGTCTAATAAAAACGATCCCAAACAAATATAAGAATACAGTGGTGGCACTGAAATGAGGTGCAGAGAAAAGAGACCTTCATTACTCCTTTCTGTTTGTGTTCTCTCTATTGTCTGTCATAACCACCCCCGCCCACCCCCTCCCCCTCGATCTCTCCCTCTCTCGTAAATAGTTTGCTGCACCACTTTCGATTCACCAATCTCTCTGGGAATGCAGTGGCGGATTCAGGGGGGGGGGCAATCCCGGCCCGTGCCCTCCCTTTTGAGGGAAAACAATGCAATGTGCCCCCCCTATTCGCGATTGTGCCCCCCCCCTTTTCGACCAGAAAACCTTTTTTTTTTTTGTTGCTTGTCAGAGAATTATGGAGGGGAACTGGACCCCATAACCCCCCCCCCCCCCCCCCCCCCCCCCCCCCCCCCCCCCCACTGAGCGACTTTTGGAGGGCTGGCGAGAGACCAAAAAAATATGGGTCTCCCTCCAAGCAGTTTCCCAAAGTTGACAATCCTGCATTTGTGTGCCCCCCTTATACGAAATCCTGGATCCGCCCCTGTGGGAATGTATTATCATTTTCTGGTATGAATAGCTAATACTTCTTCTGCAGATACAAAAGAACAGCACTGGCCCATTTGCAGCGATCATTATTCACAAAAGGTGAACTCAACCGTAGATCCCCTTCTTTGAGACACTACCTGGTTACCATTGTTCCCCTTTTAGACGACATATTGTCCCATTTGAAAAGAACACTTGTAAGCGTTGCCACCCAGTATTAGCACCCCTCTTCGATATGCCTCAGCTATACAAGTTTGAACGTTATGGTACAACAGTAAATTTCGAAACAAATAACACATTTGTGATGGGAAGTTTTTTTTTTTTTTTTGGTTTATTTTTATACTTATAGTATCCAACCAACTAAATTCAGAGGGTAAACAATTAAAATGCACATTTTCGCAAGAAGAAAAAGAAAGTATAATAATTCTATACTAACCACGAATTTCACTGTACACATAATTAAGTTATAGAAAACGGTGCCGGTGTTACACTGTTCAGAAGCAATAAAAATACAAGCAATGTAACACTATTTCATATTCATTATGAAAATAAACATTTTTTAAAACCTACATGATAATGAGGCCTATAACGGTGTATGCCAAAACGAAAAGGAACACATTCGTCAATATAATATGCGTGGAATTTACGGTATGATCATTATTCATGCAAGATGCCAAGTAGATGTTTTACTCCACCTCCCCCCCCCCCCCGGCCAATGAATTAATAATACTGATGATGATAATCATAGTAATAATAGTAATAATAATGATAATAATGGTAATAATAATAACAATAATAATAATGATAAAAAGAGCCTTTACGGGGCTGACAATGACGAATCTCGTTCCATTGGGGTTGTGGCGCAATGGTTCAGGAGAAGTGATGAAATGATAAAAATGTTGTCACATCATCCAATAAGATAAGGGCATATTTTTTACGAAAATAGGCCTAAACTACCAACACATTTATAACAATGTGATAGGGGAGGGGTGTTTTAGAAAGAATTTTATTCACCGGAATGTGATATTTATGTTTTATATCTAGATCTACATCATTGCTTTATTTTTATTTGAAGTTCATGCAGGCCTACATCTTTAATACGAGAATTACTGAAACCAATAAACAAAATTCGTCATCGGCACATCCAGCGGTAGTGTGCCAAAGACCCATTCTGCTCATATTAGTATCCGTAATTTTGTAATTTGTAATAATTGAAAGAGAAAATAGCGCATTATTTTCTTGTCATTCGTTATCTGCGTGTTCGCTAGTTGAAAGTGTCAGCCAGCCTGCTGTATTCCTCTTTCATCTTTCTCAAGTCCATGGTATCGTCCCGTTCCCAACTTCCTTCCCCAATTCCTTCCCGAAAATGTAGTTGATCAAATACTGCACAACCATAGGGAGAGGGGGGTGTCTTATTTTCCTTTCTTTTCTTACTTACTTCACTCGTTCGCCAAATTTAGAAACTAGAAAGTTGATATAAATTATGCGGGCAAGAGACTCTTTAAAGATGCACATAGGTATGTAAGGTATAAAATTCAACACCAAAACACATTTTAGAGAGGTGATAGGGGGAAATATCAAGCTATTCATTATTTACTTCAAGGAGTTACATTTTTCATCGATGCATGCATGGGCTTCTGCTTCACAAGGACGAATCTCGAATCGTAAGAAAGGGGAGAGGGTGACAATTTTCCCGACAGTTTGTGCAAAGAACATGACATCATTTATCACACTGATGTTCAAGGCACTATCGGGGGATGGGAGGGGGGGGGGGGGGCATTTTCATCGATGCATGGACTTAACCTTCACAGGGACGAATCTCCAATCGTAAGAAGTGGTGTGGGGGGGGGGGGGGAGCAAACATTTTCCTGATATTTGTGCAAAGGATATCATAATTTCATTTATCCCACCGATTCTCCAGGCGCCATCTTGGGATGGGGATTCCATTTTTCATCGATGCATGGGCTTCTGCTTCACAGGAACAAATCTCGAATCTCAAGAAGGGGTTGGGGGGAGGCTGAAAATTTTCCGGACATTTTGTGCAAAGAACATGATTTCATTTACCCCACCGAATCTCCAGGTGCTCTTGCACTGGGGATGGGGGGGGGGGGGGGAAGTATCCCACCGGCCTTACCAAGGCTCAAGGGGCCATGAAATCTTTTTACCCAGAATAATTTATGAGAATTATTGTTTTCCCATTATATAAAATTTTTATCCCCCGCCAATACCCTTGCTAAATTCCCAAACTATCTGTTATGGTGATATAGTTTTAAAATGATTCTGATGAAGCTGTGTCGGTCTTGAATATTTTTCACATTTCACACTTCGTATCTTTAGCATGTGAAATGTTTCTACACTTATGTGTTCAGGTATGATACACCTTGTCCGATTCATTCTGTTCGTATTTCAACTAAGCGTTTCATTTCCCGCGATAGGAAAAAAATCACAAGTCTAAACGTAAAATGAAACGTCGGTAATCTAACATTCTGCCGTGTTTATGTACTGACAAATACCATTTTTGAAATAAAGACAGTACATTTATTTTCAATTATTTCCATGTTCATTTCTATAAAAATAAAAAGTGCATTCTTTTCGAGCATGAAATTTAGATTTACAGAATAAGCAATATGAAAGGAAGTAAAAGAATGACAGTTAGAATGGCAACATGACTCGGAAACAGAGTTGCAATAAAAAGAAATACATACAGATGACAATTCACTGATAAAAAAAAGGGGAAAAATTGATCAAATTTTGTTGCACTATTTTGCTTTCTATATGTACTATACTGCGACCTTTCCTGATTAGTAAGCCTACTCCTACAATATCTCTCGCTCATTCACTTCCCAGTAACTAATATCCTGCTGAATTATTTTTCTTCTTAGAAATTAATGGACTTTTTTTAGACAGCGCTGGGTGGGGGGGGGGGGGGGGGTGAACACATTTTGTGTCAAAGCTTAGAACATGTGGGTCTCAATATACAATTTAGTTATTTCCAAAGACGGCACTTTCGTGTACATTTGCAGTCATCGCTACCTTACAAAGATGAATTAGTCATCCTATAATCCTCCTCTTTTGAGAGTCGGCGAGGTGGTTACCAATGGTTACAGTTACCATTGTTCCTCCTAAGCTAAGCGAACCTATTGTCCAGTTTGAAAAGAACAGTGTCCATAATCGTCAAACATTGCTTATTGTTAGCTATAACTATAGGACTAATGCCAACAGCCTAAATCTTAGTTGGAAACTGGCGTAGTATAAGTTTATAGGAATACGGGTTTAACTTCTTTACACGCATAGCAAGCACAGTACATACATGTAGCAAGCAAGCTCAAGATTTTCACTTCCGGTGTTCGTTGGCTTCCGCGCGTGTGCGCCACAGAACTCCTAAAGACGTAGAAGGCTCATACCCATTCCCAATGCACAGATCGCGGTATAGCCGTCAAACCCGCTGGAGGATTCGCTCGAGTGCACACGCCGCCATATTGCTTAGTCCTCGATCTTTTCAACTAGCCCACCAGACCGTGTGCTTCTCAATGCCTGTTTATGTTATATCGGATCTTCTCTATCAAAATAAATGGTCTTATGTCTTCTTCACTTGAAATTTTGAAGTTGGCTTTTCCACTGAAGTTCAGTTGCTTTTCATACATAAGTAACGTCAACTAATATCATGTACATTTTTTTGGAGGGGGAAGAGGTTGGTTCTCTTTCAATTAAGACACAAAGGTTAATTTTTATTCTCTCAAGTTCAAGATAATATTAAACAGTTTTTTTTCTGTCAATATCATTTTTAGTTCTCTTTCAAGAAGGCAGCCTGAGTTCAGTAGTTCACCGTCATTCTCGACACCCCCTCGGAAAAAAAAACAAACAAAAGCAAAACACATTTTCTTGTAGGCCTACACGTTAAAAAATTTATACTTCCTCTTTTGTATCATGTAGATGACTTACTTGCATAACGTTATACTTTTTGTACAGTGTTATCTGGTATAAAAAGGCCTACAAATTTGTTTTGATTTAAGGGTTTGTTCAACATGCTTCTGCCATGTTTCTTTTTATCTTTGATGATAATCCTTATATAAGTCAGGTCTTTATCGACTAAAGCATAATCATCATAGAACCTCAACTTCTACCACTATTTTGGGGACTGCCGGTGATTTTGAATACAAGTACAGCACTTGTGTAATAAATTGTGATTTAGTGTTTTATATGTACAATAAGAAATATTGCTGCAAATTTCACGTGTTAAATACCATTTTGGCAAAGAATTAGTCGAAAAATCAACTTAAGGCAATTTCAATAACCATGTCCATTGCCTATTGAAATGAGCGAACATTACAATGACGTATTACGTAATCCGAACAGGGTATTGAAATTGCTCTAAAGTTGATTTTTCGAAATCCTTTGCTGTCGATACTTTACATCAAATTATAATTGTACTGACTTGTTTGCAGTTAATTCATGGCTCTCGAATTTGATTGGCTGGGCAAAGATAAATGATTAAATCTTGCTTCCAATTTGGCAGTTGTGAAAAGCGCTTCGTTGGGCTTGATGTATTTTTAGTGTTCTTATTTAGAGTGGGAATCCAACCAACCTTCTACAAAACACAGATATCTGGATCATAACAATGATCTGTAAAAACAAGAATTTTCTTGAGGGCTATACATGTATATTGAAACGTACTTAAATGAGCACAGCTCATATCAAACTCTTACAAGTAAAAGACTTGCATAGTCAGGAGATGCATACTATAATATAAATTTCCGCTTTCAATAAAGTTATTTGCCAAAGCCATGAGAACAAGAGGGCAAGTTAAGAAAATGGCCAAAAAAATTGATTTTCTTGTGATTTCAGTCACCAAAATTATTTGAAATAGTAAATAAAATTAATGTAGTACAGAAAAAAATATCAAAATGAGCAACAAGAGTGGATGATGACTGCACTTCTGTAATATGCATGAAAATGCCAGAAGCAACATTTGATAACACTCCTGGCAATTTATTTCAAGTATTACAAGAGAAATTTCCCCCTCTCTCTCTTTTTTTTTTCTTTCTTCAATACTAGCATTAAGAAAATCGAGAAATTTCAGTAAGATCACCCTAGTGTTATATTCCAACGATCAAACATTTTATACTGAATGTCGTTGACGCGACGAACTGCATGAATCTGGAGAGCGAAGGACTAACCAAGATGGCGGATATCACGTGATCACGTACGAGCGATGGCTACAATTTCGCACCCGCACGAGCCTTCTACGTCTTTAGGAGTTCTGTGGTGTGCGCCCTTCCCCACAGAACTCCTAAAGACGTCTTTGGGAGTTCTGTGGCCCTTCCCAGTGGCGTTCGTTCGCTATTTTGCGCTGCTCCCAGGAGTTATGAAGCACATACAATAAATGCATGTCCGAGAGGATCTGCGAAACTGAAAATCTGAGAAACCAGGGACGATCGTTAATGTGCACTAGTATACGCAAATTTTGTCGATGGATGTACGGGAATATTTTTTTGAAATGCTTCAAAATAGTGAGAAATGGTATGTGATTATCAGGACTTCACGGGAAGGTGTAGTTTATTTGGTAAACTTAATGCTGATATTAAAATGGGTGCAGAAAAGCCATGTTAAAAGGTGTATTTAAAGCGTTAAAAATAATTTGCAAAAATAGCAAAATTCCATGTGCATTGAAATGCTTTGAATTTTCTGGAGATGATAAAGGCTTGGAACCCTCAAGGCCAAGGCCAAGGCATCCAAGTCCAAGGTCGAGTCATTGAAAAAAAATGGCAAAGGCCGAGCATCAAGGCACTTCAACACTGGTAAATATCTATTTTACCATTTATCTTATGATTTCTAACGGCGCTTTGTATCTGTAACATTGTTGTAATGCCTATGAATTGTCCAACAGGGAAACTGCCCATTGCATATAAGGCGTTGTATTTGCTGCGTCCGTGGCTGGGGTTACCATGAGAGAGACCTCATACAAACAGTGCAAAATTTAAGCTGTTCGGAACGTCGAACCTCCCTCTCTCTTCACTCGGTTTACTAGTCCTTTGAAGGACTTCATCACCCACTCACGAAATATTCCTCTCACTCTATTTATCCTCTTTTAAAAACGCAACAGTTCTTGTCAGAACTATCACATATTGATCCCTAAACCAAAACAATGTGACCCAGTTTCTCTTGAAATTCAATTTTGCTAACAGAGTTCAGTATATGATTAAACTGATACTAATGTATATATCAATACCAGCGTATTTATATATTGTCTGTTCAGAGCCAGAAGGGCGTTAACTCTGTGTCAAAGTATATGAGTTAACGCCCTTCTGGCTCCAAACAAATTCATCAGCATCTTTTTAGGTATTTTGCACCGAATATACAGGATAAAGCTAAAGTAGCACTTGCAGAGGTTCAACATTTGAAAGAAATCTAACTTTCCTTTGCCTTAATAAATTCCTCGACAAGAATTATCCTAGTTATTCATGAAATTGTTGCCCTATTTGAGAAAACCGTTTATCAATGGTCATAATTCAAAACTCTACACGACTTGATTGCAGTGCTCCTTGGCAAATTTTCTAGGGTTAAGTGGAAAGAAATTGCATTTTTAGGATTAATAATGAAAAAATATACTTCTCAGTTGTAAATTTACAACATATTTTGTTTTTTTGTTCGGTTTTTTTCTTATTGTTGTTGTTGTTTGTTTTTGTTTGTTTTTGTTTTGTTTTGTTTTGTTTTTGTTTTTGTTTTTGTTTTTTTTTTGGGGGGGGGGGGAGGGGGCAATTTCATTGTTTGGTCTGAGTGCCAAAATCTCAAGATGCACCACTAGAGCACTAGTTCTTGTGCAACCTTGAATGAGACCTCTCACATCTCGTGCCTTTTTGCAATGACCCCTCCATCCATTTGAAAAATGTTCAGCGACCTCTGCTGTCGTTTGGTTCTTGAAGACAGTGCATGCCTACTTTCCTTTTTTATGTGAACATGGTGAACCTCTATATTTGTATGTTCCATTTCCCCCTCCTTTCTTTAATAATGCTTTGGCCTTGGCCTTGAGGTTTCAAGCCTTGGCATTAGTCTTGGCCTTTAGGGTTTGGGACTTCACTACAACACTGACTGATAAATACAACACTACAAATATGCGCCCGAGAACGCCCGCAAGGGCCCTTTTTGTAACCAAGCGACGCCAGGATACCGATTGCATCATAAATATTCATGATTGAAAGGTTTTGTGAGATGCGCAGTACCGCTATATATCGCCATAAATTATATACCATGCCTACATTGCGTAGTGCTCTGTAGGATTCAATTAATTCTGCTTGCCCAATTTTGAAGGATTTGTTGTTGTTACTTTAATTGCTCTTGGTAATGAAAGTAATAATGACAGTAAAATGATATTAAAATAATCTTCCTTAACCCTTTCGAGACAATTGACCACATTTTGTGGTTTGGCTCAATAACTTTTGATTCAGAGCTCTAAAAAATATACCAGATGTATGGGTAGAAAGAGCAAGAATTTCTACGCACATTGTTTCCATTTTTGTTCCATGACCATATTGCGTTTGATGCCAGGGATTGTAAAAAGGAGAATAAGCTTCAAAATCCTCAAATTGGCAACACATTGAAAGGTTCAAAATCACTGTTTTTTTTATCAAAATTGGCAATTTTTTCAACTTTCGACTACGTTTCTAATGATGTCTATTGTTTTCAAAGACATTACATTTTGTTAGAACCATGTAGCACTGAATGAAAAATATGAATGTTGCCAATTTGAAGAACAAAATGTGATCAATTTACTCCTTGAATAATTCCTGTCCTGAAAGGGTTAAACTATTTAATTCAAAGATGGAAAAATTATCATGTGGAATAGATTAGTATTTCATTCATAACAATCGGGCACATGTGTGTTGGTCGTGTCCAATGTATGTGTGTACGTACTTGGCCACTAGCGAAGCCGAAACTGAAAGAAACAGAAATGTTTCGATGTGTTTGAATTTTATTTCCATTAAAATACATGCTTGATACACTTTATCACAATCATTCATCATTATAAATCATGCCTAATAAATGAAAACCGTACAGAAAGATGGCAGGGAAAAAAAACTAAGAAAGATAAACAACAACAAAACAGACAGACAAATCAGGAATGCGACCAAACTCTTCGCTTCCATAGGATATAGAAACTTTTTAGGAGTAAACAGAGAGTAAATTTGGGACAATAATATTATATATATATACATATATATATATATATATATATATATATATATATATATATATATATATATAAACAGTGCGTATAAAAAAGTATACTCAACTTTGATAGCCTCAAAATAAAAAGCTATAACCAATGTGATCTTGAAATCTATTTCAAGGCAAAGAGTAATTTCTTGTCTGTCGAATGATACATTATTCATGACTTTTCTGCCACGGATGACTGAGCACCAGCGTTTTTAAAAAGTGTCGTCAAAATTTCCTTTTACCAAGTTTGGGATGATGCAAAGAATGTGGGTCAAGCCATACGAATGTGTTACTTCAGGCTAAAAACCTTTTAAAAGTTGAATTCTCTTTTGTACCTCGATGCTTCAATGTTTAAAGCGATCCAGTGTCTATAAGCTTTCACATGACTTTATTTCAATCGATATGATAATCTCAATTTATTTTAACAGCCTTCTAACTTCTTGTCTCAAGATAACTAAAAACTCGCTGTATTGCACCATTTCACGTGCGTAAGGTGCATTAAGGTGTTTACCTCGAATAGGGCATGAACTCAAAGGTTTGCTGACTTTTAAGACTGCAAAAATACAAGGAAGGATACATGTGTTGAGAATTACCAAAGTAATAATTGATAGTAGACTGTCATAAAAAAAGGCTTTGCCCATTTTGAATGACTCAATAAGAAGGCTTACCTTAAATAAAGGATGCGAATGAAACCGAGATTGTGTCAGCATGGCAAAGAAAATATCATAAATTATGTGTTGTAATAAGCATATACTTTTCTATTCATATGCAAAAAATCAATTGAAATAACGAAACAATTGTTTTCAAAGTGGAATAACATATCATTGGTTTTGGTTTTGACCCACATGCGTTGCTTCAGCCGGAACTTGGTACAAGAGGATTTTGAAATACTTTTTTTAAAGCCTGCTGCTCATTCATCCGTTGCAGCATGGTTATGAATAAGATATCATTTGACAGAATGTATAAGTTGCTCTTTACTATAAAATAGATTTTAAGCGCATAGAGTTTATAACTTTTTGATTAGAAGCTACCAAAATTGGGTATACTTTTTTTTGATACGCACTTTATATATATATATATATATATATATATATATATATATACACACACACACACACACACGCCCACACAACACACCCGCTTTCACACACACACACACACACACAAAGTATAAATATAAACGTTCAATTGCATGAGAGGCAATAATGTGTAATGCAAAAAACAAACAAAACAAAACTACATGTAGTCTATTATTGTGTTGATTTAAATGAAGTTAAAGACTTCTCAGTTTTAGTGCCGTGCACAAGTTATCATTTTTGCTATGAAAGAATTTCCCTGTTGTAAATGGAGATTGAATCTTTTTCATTTTCGTGCTTGGATTCACATGGATTACCTTCCTTGCATTGTTACAATCCCTATTTATGCACATTTTCATCATGAACTTCCTCCTGGAACTTTTCATTTTTGGCTGTCTGTTTTCCCTCACATATTATTTATACCATCATATAATGTAATTGGCTCATTTCCAAGTATCAGTGAAGGTCCAGTTCATTTAAATGCATTGATGTCGTTGGCCCATTCCCGACCGGGGGTTGCCATTGAGGGAAACGGGGAAGCACCTTACCACTTGGAAATTGTTCCTGAAGATTAAACCCGCCCCCCCAGAAAAAAACAACAACAAGAAGGAAATGTATACATGATTAGTAAAGGCTTTTATATATCAGTCTAGTTTTGATAAACAGCAAGAAGATAACTTAAAAGACAAGGATTAACTCCAACAGTAGATAGCAAGTAAATTTTAAAATGCAAATCATATCAGTTATGAAATGATTGATCTGACGTAATATTTTAAATATGATGAAGTTGAATTTGTTCTTACACTTTTACTTGTACTAGTATATGTATTTTCTCCCTCTCTCATAATATACCAACCTTATCAATTCTTTTTTCGTTTGACTGTTGTTATGAACTGGCCTGCGTCTAAAAGAGTATCAAAAAGCAATAAATGCTCGGTATGCCATCATTCTATTTGAAAGTACTTATAATTCACTAATAGAATATAAAGAATAATGAGAATACTCGCAATAAGAATACTTGCAAGAACTATTGGTCTATTTCTGTTTTATCTGTGCTTAGTAAAACATTGGAGAAACTCATTTATAAAGGAATACATCTTTCAATAACATATATTCTATATTGTATAACAAACAATTTGGTTTTCGTACTGGGCATTCGACATATATGGCCTTGCTTGAATTTATAAACCGTATTATTTCTGCTTTTTAAAACAATATATTTGCTGTGGACATCTTTTTGGACCTTTCAAAGGCGTTTGGGAATTTAGATCATGATATCCTTTTGAGAAAGTTATGTTATCATGGTATACGAGGCATCGCTTTAACATTTTGTAAGAGTTACTAGAGTTATCGATAGCATTTTCTACAGATCAATTATGTAAAATATACGTCTCAGAACGTCTCTGTTGGTGTACCACATGGTTCACTTTTAGACCCGTTATTGTTTCTATCATATCAATCATGTGCAATTTGTTAGTAAATTCCTTTTCCAATAAGTTTTGCAGACGAAACCAACTTTTTTACGACCGCGAAAAATTCCACTCAAAAGACGGAAATATTGGACAATAAAAAATACCAATTAATAAATGGTTTATTGTCAATAAATCAACAATACATTCAAGTAAGACTAATTATATGATATTCAAAACCAAAAATAGAAAACTAAACGATAAGCTATGCATATACTATTAAATAACCAACAAATAAATAAAACGTCGATGACTAAATTCCTTGGAGTCTTTGTGGACAAAATATAAGTTGGTCAAAACACATTGGGGACATCTGTCTTAAAATTCCATGTGCAATAGGTGTTTTATCCTGCTTAAGACATTTTATACCGTTTAATACTTAAATCAATTTGTATAGTACTTTCATATTGCCATATATTCATTATTGCAAAATAATCTGGGGCAATTGCTACGATAGTTCCACTTTTAAAATAGACCGATTTGCATCATTACAAGTTCTCAGCCCAGAACTCCACGTAAGGCACTATTCACTAAATAGAATATTTTATCCATTCACGATATATTTAAATTACAAATTGCATCATTTGTGTTAATGTTTTCTCTCACAAAGTACCTGCTGTTTCTAATATTCTGTTTACTCTGAATTCAAGCTACCATTGCTATAATACAAGACACCAAATGTCTATTCATATACCTCTTTTAGAATATAAAACATCTAGACAGTGTGTTAATTTATATGGTCCTAAACTTTGTCATACTGTATCCCCAAATATTAAAGATGCTCTGTCACTTGCGTTATTTATCCCCCCCCCCAAAAAAAAAAAAAAAATCAAATATCTTTTCTAAATTCTTGAACTGAATCTGCATAATACATATATCTATAACCCAATTTGTAATTTTTTCATTCCTTGTTATTTTTTTATTATCATGTATGAGTATATATTTCGTATTTGTTCATCTCTTGCATTTGTATATATTTTTGTTGCTGTTTCTTGGTTTTTATGAGTGGAAATAAAACTTGAAACTTGAAACTTAAGTTTAATGCTATTTGTGACGCTACTTATCAAAACTGGACTGACAGTTTTAGGATTAAGATATTCTTGGCTCTTTACCACTCTTTCCCGAAATGATTATATCAATAAACCGAAAAAGTAGCAGATCTGTCCCAAAATTCTCTATGAAAGAGGCACTGGTGTTCTTTAAAGTGATTTGGTAACTCTGTACAGGCTTGATAAAATCTGAGCTGCCTGGCCTTACATGCTATCAGTGTATAATATAATATGGTGTAAAAATGAAGCCCAGGAAAAAAAAGCACTTCAGAATCATCATGTGCTTTACAAAAGTAAACATATGCAAGTGACCGGAAATGTAAGACTCATTTCCCCCCATAGACTCAGTGTCAGACTAAAGCGTATGGCCATACGCTTTCGTAAATGGGAGTATTCAGTCATAGATATCTTAATAATAGCATTATATATTTGAAAACCTTTCTATGCCTGGCTATTTATTTATCCTTCTGAACATCATTATACAACACAGATATAAAAATTCAACAATTTATTAAATCAAGCCTCCACAAAGTTACCGAATCCCTTTAAGTTTATCGAGTGAAGTAATTTGCGAAAACAGATATAGTTAAATTATTGCTGGCGATCCGAAATTATATTGAACAAAATATACGTATATTGTACTGACGTACAATCTATTATTTTTCATAAACTATACAGTGTGAGTCAATAAAAAGGAAACTCAGATTCAATAATAAATATCGTTGCAATCAGTAAATTTAGATTTAACCTAAGATAATTATATATTAGCCTATCATGTTTCTTTTAATTTGACACATTGATAATCTAAAACTGATCATGGACAGCTGAACCAGGGAAATTTTCGTGGCTGAACAATAACATTTTTCCTGATTCATGTCAAATTTGCCTCTGCCCAAGTTTTGAATGAAATTGACGGTCAACTCAAGGTTTATTGAATAATTTCCATTCCAACTGAATGCACTCACAAATAATTAAAGTAACTCCTGAACGATCAATGAACCTAAACTTGTGCAAAGACGATCCTGACATGCTTTTTTAAAATGGCCAGTGATTAGTCATCCATGATCGCATTTTAGTGAGCAGTTTTTCAAATTAAAGAAGACGTTATCTACTATCATGAAATTTGAATAATGTTTGTTTGCTTAATTATCCGTTATTCTTATCGTATGTACATATTTTTCATTTGAGTTTTCACATCCTTCATGCTTTTGTTTCATGAAAATTGATTTACAATGTCAATGAAGTTTCAAAGAAAATTTGAAAAAAAGATAAGAAAAAATGAGTATGCCCTGAAAGTATAGGGAAATAAGTCCGTCATACAATTGCACCCTCTTTGAAATTACATTTGACGTTTTGTATTGACAAACATCGTAATATTTTTACACTCACTAAAGCTCCTACGCTCTCAAGATAGTATTACATTATGTAACTTTATAAATTGAGTACAACTGTGTATATAATAAGCTTATACAAACCATAGTTAGGGCACCAATCACCAAAAAGTATTTTGCTCTGTTTTTTTAAAGGTTCCATGTTCGCTATATACTATATTCAAATTTTATAATTCATTATAATTATAAAATGATATGTAAACTTTTTGTAATTTACAATATTATTTAATTTTGATTTTTCTCATTTAAAAAAAAAAAATCTATTTTTATTTCAGCCAAACAATTTTGTTTCATACTGTTATCTCTTTGATTTTTAATGTTTACTTGTAATATGTACTTTGCTTGATTTTCTTCAATGCCCGAATAAGGGTTACATTAAAAAAAAAATGATATCCATTGCCCATTGTCCATTGTGATGACGTAACGCAACCAGCCAGGATGCACAGCTGAGGTGCACACAAACATAACTGAGCAACATCCTTAATGATTCTGGTAAACTGGGGATGAGATTGTTGCATAGGTTGGTCCTATATAGGCGACCGCCAGCGTCTCGTAGGGTTTGGCCTGAGAGTCACTTGCACTTCTTTCCTTGAGCTCTGTACACGGTCTGTCATTTTTAGGAGGGGATTCAACAATTGCTGTTGTACGTCTACATAATGGAAAAAAAGAATAAGAAACAAGAACAACTCCCCCAAAACAACAAAGAAACAAACAAGCAAACACACACACAAACTTTTCAACATAAGTTTAAAGAAAAAAAAAATATATCCGCAATATATTTTTTTTTATCAGTGACGTTTTCTACTCTCCAGGAAAAATACTTTGAAGGTATATCTAACCTTAATAGCAAGTTGTTCTGAAAGAAAGCAGAAAATACAGAGAAGAAAATATTAGATGAAAGTTACGAATTTTTAAACGATGTAATCACTACACATACGGGAATTTTTTTAAAAATTAAATATTTAATTGCTTTTCCTCCGTGTAGAATAATATTAATCAGCTCCTAATACATTTCTTTACCCAGGGGCGTAGATAGCGGGGGATGGGGGGGGGGGGGGGGTATGCATCCCCCAACTTTTCAGGTGGGGGGGGGGGATGGTGTGTAAAACATACCCCCCAGATTTCACCCCACCAAAAAAAAAAAAAAATGGTGGAAAATATACATTTTTATTATAATTATGCTGTAAATAAATATAATTTTACATATTATATCTATCAATATTATTCAGATTTCTCTATTCTTTATTTCAATATTGATATTATTTATTTATGTACAATATTGTAAATTTATTTGAATTTATTAATATTTATCTACAATTCTGTCGTTGCTTTTGATTTTTCCCGCTATATTTTTACACTAGTAGAAAGTGAAAACCATGTACAACAAATTATACAACATGGGTGTTGATCTGGGAAAATATTGAAGTGGGGGGGGGGGGGGGGTGGCGTGTGTTACTATCCCAAAACATATTTAGAGGTGATTTTTTTTCAAAGCCATAATGCAGAAAAATTATCTAGATTAAAAGTATATGTAATTATTCTGGATTTAGAGGGTTCAGTCGGTATCTTTCCTTTATAATGCAAGTTTGCCACACTCATGTTATTAGTAATACTAACAATTTTTAAAATTGAAATGAAAATATAGTCACAGGAATCGAATGTGATGGGGAAAGAGGGAATATATGAACCCAATATTTATCGAGGATGATGACCTGTGTCATCATCACCCACTTATACATAGAAGAATGATGAAATGACAATCGTAACATGTAGACCCGGTCACAAGTACCGCTCCGGGGGTTGCATTTGGGCACAGTGCCCCTACTTTCCCTTTAACTTCAGATAAGTACCCCCATTTATCTTTCGAATAAGTTCCCGTTCCATATTCTTACAAGTGCCCGTTTTGATAATTACACCTCATCCCTCACCTTACCTTTGATAAATCCTCCTATTTCAACAACAGCATTTATCCCTTTTAATCCCTTTTAAAGGTAACAGATAGTTTTGGGAAGCTCTCAAACACTTTTCGTGAGATTTCTTTGATTTTACTTAATAAATAGCAGGGTACTAACATAACTAAGATGCTGTGAAGTTTTTTCCTCCTCAAGTGAAATATTCATCGAATGAGAGGTGAAAAGTAATAAAAATCCCTGGCCCAAAAAAGAGGGGATGTAAATTCAAACAACGGCCACACACATTACGAACATGGGAATTGCTGTGTGTTATAGATACGCTACACACAGTGCGAAGCGCTGGGTATATTGTGCGGGGAACCTTCGGGTGGATATGGTCTTAGCGTGAGGCAGTGAAAAGCCGTTACCAAGCGTTTCTTACAGATATTTACACTAAAAATTGTTCGAAATCGGGAATGGAATGTTAAATAATCTCGTACATGTGTCTTATGATAAAAGGAGAATAGTATGTGACTATGTTAGATAAGTTTCTTGCCAGTTTTTTTTTGCTACCAAGACTGTTTGTGAGCTTTAATGTAAGAAGTCACTTTTTTTCTTTGTAATGTATAGAAACTGATTTTTCTACTTTATAAGAAATTTTTTCCGTTCCTATAAATGCCCCTTTTCAGGGGTGATTAGTGCCCCTTTTCACCTCTGATTACTGCCTTTTCTACCTTTTCTATTTTCTCTAAAGAAAATATTTGATTATACATGCACCATAGATATGATCACTGCCCATATATTTTTTTTTTTTTACAAAGAATCTGCATGAAACAAATCTATTCCATTCTCAACAACTAAAAACATGAAAATTTATGATTTTTTTTTTTTGTACAGAGCAAATGTTAGAGGACCTCACAAGATACATCCTGGAGTTGCCAATTTGTATTTGATTAATTAGAACTTAAAGAAAAATAATAACTTTCGTATATCTTATCGGAATTTGCTTAAACTTTCACTCATCAGTTTCTCTCATATTTTTTAAAAATATAAATCAACTAATACCAGGGTGAACTTCCCCTTTTAGGATAAAATTCAATGATTCTTAAAGTAATCACGATAAATTCTTAATGCTGACTTGATCAAATCACAACATTATTCTTACAATGTGGGGTGTATCTTTAATTATGTCTCACCTCAGCTTGCAATAAAAGATGGATATCACAAAGCTGTAAATGACGCAAATCATAGAAAAGGCGCTCAGAAACCATGTCAATGGTGCAAAGCATCGGATACGTTCTGAAAAGATATGTTTATTAGCAGAATATTGATGCCTCCCTTCTCTCTCTCTCTCTCTCCCTTTCTTTCTTCACCTGAAGAACAGTTCGAGCAGTTTTGTTTACAACAAAATAACATAGAATATTAGGCAAATAAAAGAAATGTTCATTCTCCTTTAAAGTGATAGGCCTATATATTCATGGTTAGGGTCAGATTTATTTTGGTGTGTGCATCTAGATTGCCTAAGACCAAATTGATTAACAATATTATTATTATTATTATTATTATTATTATTATTCTGACAGGTTTTAATGCGATAAAAGGACCAGAAAATATGGGTTATCTGCCCGAGCGGTCAAATGTGTTTACACATTCAAAATCAAACAAATATTTCATGTTAGAATTCCCGATTGTATTTTTAATGTTGGGGTTTATCAAAGTACATGTAATCCTTATACCATGATTAATAAAGTGTGTTCTATATAGCTTTATATATTATAAAGGTTGAAAAATCATGGAAACATATTTCACCCCTCCACTTGTAAAAACACTGTATTTCCTTTAGACATGTGGCTCTGGAAATGTCCCCTTTAAAAGCAAAGCAAAAACGAAACAAAACAACTGCACAAACAAAAACAAAACAAATCAAAAGCAAAAGGAAAGACAACTAAGCAAGACATCAACCCCCCAAACCCCCCCCCCCCAAAAAAAAAACAAAAAAACAAAACAAAACAAAACAAAAAGGAAACAAACCCAAAACTCCCCAAAACAAAGAAACAAAAAATATATAAATAAATAAATGAATAAATAAAAAATAAAAAAAATAAGTAAACTGAAGTAAACTAAAAATATCGAAGAATGTCTTTGTCATATATGTCATATATAATACATATTGGTTAAGTTATTTTGATATATATATGAATGTTTGTAAATGTAAGCTGAACAATTTTCCAAATTTTCATTCATTGGACAATGAACTGAAATTGAAATGAATTTAATTGGAAAAAGGTCAAAAATAAAAACAGTCAATTCAAACAAATACAGCAGAATTTCACACTGTGCTAAGATCATGCTTGTAATATCTCCATAAACATTTGAAGACTGCAAATATTAAAATGATTTTCATCAGCCCAAATTTCTTTTTCTGCAATTATTAAAAAGTCAATTAAAAAGAGACCATATTTTTGGAAAAGAATATTCCGAGAATAAGATGGATGGTTGATTTTTTAAAAGAAAGGTGATAATCAAGTTTGAATATTATTGAGAACAACCATATACTAGATACCTGGTACCATCGATGTTGGACTTGAACTTTGGAGATCAAGAACGTCAGTGGTGGCTAGGCTGGAAGTAGTATCTGACGTTGTCAAATCTGAAAAACCTAATGAATAAATAATTTTTATTAAATTTCATGAAGTCTACAATAACTAAAAAGCCACCACCTACAATGTTCAGTTACGAAAAAAAAATATTCCTAGATTGTGATGGTGGTTGAATTCTTTTCCAGATATCTGTGAAATAATCAATGGAGACTTCTTACATTTCCCATGTTTTCCTTGCGCCTCCTTCCCACAAATGTATTGACTTATCAATTTGAAGATTGTTTTGAGTCACCCATTTTGTCCCATTTTCATCACTTTATGGATATACACTACTTCTATTCCTACTACATCAACTACATACTTGCAGTTTGTAGTTGATATAGTATATAGAAATATTTTCATTAAAACCGGTAGTAGTAAGATAATAGCGAGTAATGAATAAGGAGTTTGGGATGAATAATGAGCCAATCAATGACCCATATCATGCATATTAAGATGAGAGCTTTGTCATTTTATGTTTGGAATCTGTTTGGAGTTCCTTATAGTGGTTGATCAGGGGAAAGAGGAGAGGGTGGAGGCACTACCCCGGTAAAACCAAATCTAGCATATTTGAATTAAGCACACAAAGAAAATGTGCCCCAATTGTGCAATTATTTTGCACCCGCAGCAGTGTTCAAAAACCCCAAAGGTTACTTTTTGAAGTTCCTGAAAGAATTCCATAACTCCTTTTTTTTCTTTGCTTATAGATACATAAGGACTTGTGCCCACCCCCCCCCCCCTCCTCACGGCCAGAGAACCCTGAACCTGTCACTGCATTATACATTTAATTAACAAAATATTAGCCAATTTCAACGTTAGGGATTTTGTTATAATTACAACAACATGGAAATATATTATGTGTCATACGGAGTTTCAAGTAAAAATTGTATCATGCTAACATGGTGGTGCGGGCATCTTGCAGATGAAAGACAGGTGCTCGTCGCAGAGGAGGTCGTTCCAGTGTTTGAGAGTGTCAGCAGAATCGTTGTTCCGGAAGATATGGGCACAATTTTCAGGCTGTCCCATGTAGTCGTTGTCAGGTTCACCGCTTTTCCAGTTGTAGTAGTTGACTGGGCTTGCGTCTGTATACACCCATTGTTTCTTATGCAGGTATAGTCCAAGCCACACTCCGTAAAAAGACGGATATTGTTGCCCTGGTAAAGGCTAACGAGAGGGAATATTTTGATTAAATTTAAAACAAAAATGAGCTAATATTTAACCATGAGCTCAAAATGTAGTCGGTACTAGGTTTACCGCCCAAATGTAAGCTGCACTTTTAATCACAACGGCAGTTGATATCCTCTATTTGTATTCATTACTAGTATTATTTATGTTGATTTAATACTGTTTTCTATAATCCTTTGATACATTTCCAGTTATGATAATAATGATGATAATATTAATGATAATAGAAGTAATAATAATGCTAAGAATATTAATGATAATGGTAATAATAACAATGATATTAACAATTATAATAATATTGATATTGATACAGGAGCGTGATATGCTGATGACAAACATTGATGCCTCAATATTTTGAAGAGTACAATGTATATTTCAAGAATACGTATCCGTTATCCTAATCACTGCAGAGTTGTTGTGGTCTAGTGGATACGTCTCCGGAATGTGACCGCAAGGTACGGGGTTCGAGTACCTGCGACAGCACTAACATTTGGCAAGACATTAATCTGCATTTGCAACACTCGACCCAGGTGATGTAAGGGGGTTCCTGGTAAGATTTCTTCCTAAAATGCACTGAGGGCTACGGTTGCCGGAGCTAAATTTGGCGTGAAATATGAGGGATTCTAGAAGCCAGGCTTGCAATATTATTGTAGATTTCTTCAAGAATAAAAAAAACAGTCTTTGACATTACTACATGTATATGAGAGATGATCTTAAGAAAACATTTTAAAAAAGAAAGAAAAATAATAAAACGGGGGAGACGAGGGGTAGAGTACATAACTAGGGAGCTATAGGATGGATTGCGTTAGTATTTAAGGGGGATATTTTGAATTTGTTTTTAAATGTATACAGTAAGCCGGTCTTAGTAAAGTCTTGGGAGAGGTCATTCTACATTCTTTGTCCTGTAAATATAAGTGTATTGTGTGCAAAAGCTGTTCGACTACGTGGAAGGTGATAAGAATGGTTTTATCTGACTGGCTGAGTGAAATGAATAATTCATAACGAACCTAGAAGATACAGGGTATGGAAGTTCATGCTTTGTGAGTTGAAACATGAATATTCCTAGTTTATATGTACATAGTTCATGAATCTTAAGAAGGTTACATGAGTTGAAGAGTGGGGTTGTATGGGTACGAAAAATTGTATTATTGATTATTCTAAAAGCCCGTTTTTGTACAATAACAGTTGATTGATAAAGGATTTAGCACTTTTTCCTAATGCAAGGATTCCATAGTAGTGCAAAGTAGGATAAGTGTAGGATAAGTGTAGAATATAGAGAGAGAGTAAGATATGAGTAGGAAATGAAGCTTTGAGTTTGCCAATGACTCCTGTATTTCTCGACAGGAGTTTACTGATGTTATTTATAAGTGTTTTCCAAGTTAATTTGTTGTCGATGTATATTCTTAAAAATTTGGTTGTTTCAAACTTGAACAAGAATTATGTCAGATGATCTTTGAAGGTAGAGGTTTACATGGTGGTACTGATAACGTTGAGGAGGCGTACGGTTCACCATGTGGTTAGTCCTGAAAAGGACTGTTGAGTAAGAAGAAGAAAGTGGGGAAGTTATTAGAGGAGAAGAAATGGAAAGGCGAGATAGACATTAACACAGCAAAAACGCTGTTTAAAATTTCGCCGTTTAAAATTGTGTTGTTTAAATTTTAAACAACGTTGTTTAAAAAACGGACCTTGTATTTTAAACAACTGCTGTTTAAGACATCAATGATATTGTAGAATAATCTTTTAAACAACGTTGTTTAAAAAGATTGAAAATTTGCACTAGACGGGTTTCCTTCTAATTCTCCGCCAAACACGGCCGGGCTTCATCATGGCGGATGACTTTGTGGTTGACATGTTGCAGAAGTTCCAAATGCCGGAGCTGATTGATGCATTCAGAGGTAAGCATTTAGACTAAATATATTGTAATCTGATCGAGTTTATACTCAAGACATATTTGTGCTGCCATGACATCTATATGATATCTAGATCTAAGCCACAGTCACATAATTAATTATGATTTAGACCTGCAACTTTGCAAGTCGCCCTTCCAGCGTAGCGCAGCGCAGTTTAAGCTGCACACAGTGAACGCGCGCGTGGGTCCGGTATACTGTGTGCAAATAACTTAAACTGCGCTGCGCTGCAAAGTTCCAGGTCTACATAATTTATTTTGTGGATGTGGTCTAGATCTAGACATCATGTAGATGTCACCGCAACACAAATATGTCTTGAGTATAAACTCGATCAGAATACAATACATTTAGTCTAAATGCTTACCTCTGAACGTATCAATCAGCTCTGGCATTTGGAACTTATTTGTGTGCAACAGCCTTAAACAACCGTGTATGTTTAAACACATCTGTAGGCCCTATAATGTTTGAAACAATTATTTTGAACAATTAACTTTGAATGTATTTTTAAACAACAGTTGTGCAAAAAGTTTTAAACAACTTAATTTAAACAACCTAGATGTTTTAAACAATTTTTTTTACAATAACAAATATTTTAAACAATAGTTGTGAAAAAGTTTTAAACAACTGTGTGTGTTTAAACAACTTAATTTAAACAACCTAGTTGTTTAAAAGCCGTTGTTTAAAAAAAATTGTTTAAAATTTTAAACAACAGGCTGTTTAAAGTTTAAACAACCGTAGTTGTTTAACATTTTAAACAACAGTTGTTAGAGTGACCGGCTTAAACAGCGTTGTTTAAAAATATATTTTACTGTGAAGAGAATGGAGAAGTAATCTTTCTTGAAAGTGTGAAGTCCTGAAAAGGACTGTAAACCAGATGAGAAGGCTGAGTGTGGAGAAGACTCGACGTTTCGGACAACTTGACTGTCCATCTTGAGGAGTCGGACAGTCAACCTGTCAACCAAGAATTGTGTCGTTTAATAGGATTGGTCCTGGTAGATTTTCAAATGATTAGCTGAATAAAATGATTTTGTTGTTGTTGTTATATTAAGTGACAGTTTGTTTGCTTGGATCCAGTTTAAAACAAAGTTTACTTAGTTATTTACAGTAATCAGGAGGATTTGGGGATTACGATTTGAGAGAAAAATGTTGGAGTCATCAGCAAATAAAAGAAAAGAAAGATTATTAGAACAATTCTGAAAATCACTGATGTAGAGTATGAATAACAGAGGACCAAGTAATGATCCCTGCGGCACTCCGGATATAAAACTTTTCATTTGAGATTCCTGACCATCTATATAAACATACTGCTTACGGTCTGTAAGGTAATTCCTGAACCACTCCAAGGCCATCCAACGAATTCCATTGTGGGAAAGTTTATCGAGAAGAACATTGTGATCGATGGTATCGAAGGCCTTGGAGAAGTCCTGAAAGATACCGACGGTGTGCGAAAAATGATCAATAGCTGTAGCTATTTTGTTAATAAACATTAAGTAATGCATGGGTAGTTGAGTGTTTTTTCGGAAGCCAAATTTGGACTTAAACAAAATGTTGTACTTATTTAGGAATTCAACAATGCGATAATATACTATTTTTTCGAGAATCTTAGAAAAAGAAGTTGAGAGTGAGATAGGGCGATAGCTTACGGTATCTTGCTTGTTACCTTTTTTATAAATTGGAATTACTTTAGCTATTTTCATTTCATCTGGAACTATTCCGTTTGTCAAAGATTATTTAAATATGTGAGCTAAAGGACTGGCAAATTCATGGATAATTTTTAGATTAAAAAATCGTAATACCGTCACAGCTAGAACTTTTCTGTTCTTTTCATATTATTAACGATGTCAATGAGTTCAGTAGTAGTAACTGGAGAGAAAAACATTGTGTGATATTGTGCTTTATTTAAGAATGAGTGGAATTTAGAAGTTGGAATATCAAGCGCAAGATTTGGGCCGATATTTACATAGTAGTTGTTAAAGATTTCAGCTATCATTGTTGGGTCCTGTATGTCATTTTCATTAAAAGTTATTTTAGTAATAGAAGGTATCTTGGATTTGTTACGTAGCACATTATTTATGACCTTCCAAGTATCTTAACATCAGATCTATGGATTTGGAATTGTCTGGAAAAATAATTATTTTTAGCTACCCGTAGTAGTGATGTAAAGGTGTTACGATAGTTTGAGTATTTTAGGTTTTTTTTCTTTCGGATTTCGTTTTCTTATATTTGTAGTACCGTACATACGTCTTTTTTCTGTTAATGGATCTCAGAAGAGAATTAGTAATCCATGGACTTTTCGGAACCTTTTTGTATATCTTTCGAGGAGATTGTAAGCGAAAGTGATTGTCATACAGACACATGAATATGTTAATAAAAGTATTGAATGAATCACTTGCATCTAGTTTGTTGTACACCTGGGACCAGTCGGTATGGGCGAAACATTCTTAAAAGTTCCTATATTGTTATCCGAAATGTTTCAAGTCAAAGTATGGTTAGAACGTGCATTAGGGAGAGGGTAGGCCTGATTACACTGAGTAATCACTTTTTTTTCTCTCTCTCTCAGAAGAAAGCATTGGTCAACAGTATATGTAATGTTGAAATGTAAACTGACATAATGTGTACAAAACTGGTGATATAGCCTTTTTTAAAGTAACGTCAGAAATACTTCCCAGAATTTATATCCAGCGTAATGTTATGTCTGCTTTTCAAAATTACAATTACACAGTCACCTGTACAATGCAGTTAACATTTTATTTATTAACTTCTGCTGGAGTCAACACCTGACCTCTTTCCATTCTTCTCGTAGGAAAGGGGATGGGTGTTTTCATCGAAACCAATTTACCAGATTGCTAAGATCATTATGCAAATGGTCAATTTGCGTGTTTATACACACATGTCATCGATAAAACTATATGTTCTTTCTTTGAAAATTTCTAGTTTGTTGTAACAACGTTTTCATAACCTTATGAAACCCAAGTTTATGAAAATGAATTATATCTTATATTGTGAGCAAATTGCTACCCTCGAACGATAGATTATAATTCATCTTATGAAGAATTTTTTTTCCTTCATTTTTTAATCCCCTGTTTTGCTCAAGATATAATTACCAACTTTATTGTTACTTTTACAATGCGTGCCTCACTCATCAAATAATTCTGAGGCAATCGTGCCTGTTTTAGGAATAGTCAGGTTCACTATGTATTTTTGTTCAAAATTTTTGGAGATTAGCAAAACTATGAATTTTTGGAATCGGTAGAACATGGGGAATCCCAAAATTGATGTTGGCATTTGCACAAAACCCTGACCTAGCAGCCATTTTGGATTTTCAAAATGGCCGCCATATGTAACTAGTATTGAAAACTTTTGAAGAGATTTTTGTAACAGAACCTCATTCTATCATTTTTGTGGTAGCATATTAAAGGGCATTACAACAACATGATCATGATCTCTACAACATGACACCACATTCGATGGGTTTCGTGATGATTTGTATAACAATTTTGGGCAGAAAATGTGATTTTTATCATTTTTTTTTCAAAAATATGAATTGCTTCAAAATACATATATTTCTCCATATTTCAAAAGTCCATTTCACTAATGACTTCCAACTTTACAGAAAATCAACCATATATAGGGTCAATATCATATAAGAATTACAAGTTCATTGCTTATCTAACAAAAAAGTTATAGTACTCTAAAGTTCACACTTTGATATTTGCTAAAACAGAGAAATAAAGCCAAGGGCTGCCTTCTAGTCAGGTTCACTATATATTTTTGTTCAAAGTTTTTGGAGATTAGCAAAACTATACATTTTCGGAATCGTTAGAGCATGGATAAGCAAAATAATGATGTTGGCATTTGCACAAACACCGGCTTGGTGGCCATTTTGGATTTTCAGAATGGCCGCCATAAAATACATAATTTGCCTTATCTCGGCTGCTTTTAAAGGTATAAACGTAATGAAATTGGCCAGTCCTACTATTTATGGGTGCAGAAAACAAATGGTGACATCTAGACATCTTCTTCTACCGCTTCCTCGCATATGGAGGCCATTTTGGATTTTCAGTTAAATGGCATACATGTAATATATATAAGTTGCCTTATCTCTGCTTCTGGTCGCCCTATAGGAACTTAGCAAAAATATTCTAATCCTTTTCTTGGTCGATAAAACAATTGGTGACATAATTAGACTTCTTATCTTAATGCGTCATCGCACACGGCGGCCATTTTGTATTTTAAAAATGGCACACATATATACGTATGTTATATATATATATATATATATATATATATATATATATTCAAGTCAACCTATAGCAACTTAACAGAATATGCTAGTACTTTGTTTCCTGGGTCAGGAAAACAATTACTGACATAATTAAACTTCCAATCTCAACGCTTCATTGGACCTGGTGGCCATTTTGAATTTTCAAAGTGGCCGCCACAAATACATTTTTCCCCCTACGTCGGCTTCTTTTCAACGTAGAAACTGAATGAAATATGCTAATCCTACGTTTCTTGGGTCGAGAAAAGAATCTGTGACATTACTAGACTTCTACTCCTAACGCTTCATCGCATATATGGCGGCCATTTTGGATTTTCAAATTGGCCGCCATGAAATATTATATTGCCCTATCTCTGCTTCAAGGCAGCCTAGAAACATATTGGAACATTCTAATACTATGTTTCCAAGGTCAGGAAAAAACATTGGTGACGTCATTAGAGTTCCCATCTCAACGCTTCATGTGGCTTCCATCTTGGATTTTCAAAATGACCGACATAAAATGCATATCTTGCCCTTTCTCTATGGTCAACATAAAAACTACATGAAATATAATGCTTATGTTTCCTTGATAAGGGAAATATTTGGTGCTATCACAAACTTATAATCTTGATTCTTCCTTCACTTTAAGCATTTGGGGCGCTCGGAGCCCTCAGACAAATTTCATTGCGTCTCTAAACTGAAACTATGCCACGTTCTGGCTTTTGTCCTTGAAGTCTTGCACGGGAGCCCTCAGACAAATTTCATTTCGTCTCTAAACTGAAACTGTGCCACGTTCTGGCTTTTGTCCTTGAAGTCTTGCACATATTTTAACACCAAGTTTAGAAAAATTATACAGTCATGCTATATTTTGGTTTCTAATTTTCTTCTCTTCAGGCAAGAATTTATATTTTTGTACAATTTGAATGAAAAACAGCAATTTGATTTTATTTCTTTGTAGATCATTTGTAATTTTTTTTCTTTTATTATCCCTTTCTATCTGAATATTGATTCTGAAAAAAAGACCCTCTAATAACAGCCCTATAAAGCAAGGTATATGGTTGAAAAACAATTGAATGCAAATGAATAAAGTCACTTTTAACGACTTTTGTTTTTCAGTCTACGAACTTTCCCATCGACTATCATCACTGGTCAGTCCCCCCCCCCCCTCCCCGGATAACTACCCCTTGAATTAAATACCAAGTGCGGTTATTTAGCTGTATCATTGTAACCTACTACTCAATTATACTGTATCAAACTAGAGACAGACTTCCTGTTCTAATATGTCGACCAGCATGTGCAAACTAAATAATTGTATTTTACAGTACAACAAATATTTATTACATACTTTACTTGGCCCAAAGACGTTTTAGGGTACTCCAATTAGGATAATCTATTACAATTGTATACATGTAGGATCACGCCATTACATGCAGCACAGACAGCTCACAACCTTTAAAATGCTCATTTCCTACATGTCATATTGTTTTTTAAAAACTTTATTTACTTTCAGTTCTGATTTTTAAGGTAAATAATAAAAGCTTAATAACATAAATAAGAGAAATAAAGATATACAAATAGAATAAGAAATATTGCGTTTTTAACCACTTTGTACAAAAACAGAGAAAAAATCTCGAAAGGTCACATTTTTTTTTTTAGCTTTCAGTTCTTCTATTTAAGGTAAATAGTAAAGCTTAAACAAAAAAATAAGATAAACAGTGGTAGCAAGAAATATTGTGTTAAATCACTTTTTACTCAAAACGTCATCTAAGTTTAGAAGGATCTTTCGTGGCAAAAGATTTTTGCAATGCTGAAATGAAGAAAGTCAAAATTTAGAGAGGCGTGAAATGCGCTGATTGAGACCAACCGATGAACTTTATCTACAACTGAGCCGTGGGGGGGGGGGGGGGGGGGGGGGGCTGACGCCTCTTGCCAGAATGTAAACTTTACTTTCAGCCCCTAGCCCCCACCCCTCCACACCTCGTAAGACTATGCTCGTTTTAATATTGAAAGTGCTTGGAAATGTTACAGGGGACCCAATTTTGGACGTCAACCAGACTTGGATTGATGGTAAAAACTGTTTGGCATCAATATGCCCTCCCTGTACAACTGAAGGGGGGGGGGGGGGGGAGAGGGGGGAGGGGGTGCGGGCGCAAGTTTTGAACCCCACCACCAAGTATCTGCATGTTTTAGAGTGTAAATCTTGTCTATCACGTGAATACAGGTCCCATGTTATTTCACTGATGGCCTCAATTGCTTCCTTGTACCAATAATACTTGTAGGTATTGTTTTAAGATAAATTTTAGAGGGGAAGAAGGGTAAGGCATTGGCAGATATTTTTCCAGTAACCATGAGATTTTAATTTACCATTATCCAAAGTACCTTATGAATATTACTTTGTACCAGTTTGTCTCGTTTTAAAAACAGAAAGGGGGAGGGGAAGGCATGGACATGTAGGGGTGCAAGTTCTGTACCCTATAATCTAGTATATACGTGTGTTGGAGTGTGAATCGTGATTATCACTTAAAACCAGGTTTCCTCATATATATTATTGGACAGTTAGCCTTTTTATTTCTCAACACATATCATCGGTTATTAGGCACATTTGTATCATAGCAACGGGAACTAATAAACAATTGTATATCACTGAAATATGATCGTACTGAATCATCTGACATCACACTTCCTATTAAACTATTCATCTGCATGACAATAGCATGTACTACCGAAATAATCCATTTCACGTCTCCCAATGTTACCATTGTCAGGGAAAAGGCAGCACTTAGTAACCACTTTTGTTATCGATTCTCTACTTTAGCTAATATCAAAGTGTCAACTTTAGAGCGCTGAAACTGTTTTGTTTGATAAGCAATGGACTTGTAATTTTTATATGATATTAACCGTACATATGGGCAGTTTTCTAAAAAGTTTAAACTAATTAGTGAAAATAACTTTTGAAATAATGAGAAATATGTATTTTGAAGAAATTCATATTTGTAAAAAATTATGTAAACAATCACATTCTTGGCCAAGAATTGTATCGCAAATCATCACCAAACCCATTAAATGTGGTATCATGTTGTAGAAAATTTAATGCCCTTTAATATGATGATACATACATGGTAAGATGAGGCTCTTAAAAAAATATCTTCTAATTTGTTCAAACCGAGTTACACATAGCGACCATTTTGAAAATCCAAAATGGCCGCTATGCTGGTGATTTGTGCAAATGCCAACATCAATTTTTGAATTTCCCATGTTCTAACGATTATAAAAATTTATAGTTTTGCTAATATCCAAAAATTTTGAAAGAAAGCGCATTTTCTTACATAGTGAACCCGACTAGAAGCGGAATTACGCTATTTGCAGGGCTGAACTCCAATGTCTTACAGTTTATTTCAAATCAATCTGCACATATCCATGTACGTGTGGTTCTGTTTAATACAATGTTTACTTATATTTCTTTCTCAATGTATCTCCACATGTATGTTTGCTCCTCTGGTTCTTCACTATTCACAGTTTGAGCTTCAGTGCTTCATTTGCTTTTCGGACGAGCTGTATTCCTTAACCTTATATTACCTTGTATATTTATTACCATGTATTATATACCTCATACATAGATTCTTATTCACTGATTGGTCAAAACTATATCACATGACACGGCGCATCTCGATCTATCATGCGTCAGTATACTATTAATACATGGTTGGGAGTGTGTTAGTGCGATCTGGCAGCACAAAGGTTTTTATCGTGGTGTACTAACGCACGAGGCGTAGCCGAGTGTGTTAGACACCACCATAAAAACCTGCGTGTTGCTGGATCGCACTAACGCACGAACTCACAACCATGTATTAATAGTTTTATAAAACGGGTCTACAATCTTAGTGTTTGATCCGGATTAGCCGTGCGTTAGTCCCCTCGCCGTGCGTTAGTACTTTTTTTTTGCACGGTCACGTGGTGTTATTTGACCAATCAGGATGGCTACATTCTTGAACCCGTTTTATAAAGGGTTTTGGCGTTCTATCAATTGACCTAAGGTCAAATGATAGAAGGCCAAAACCCTGTGATAGAACGCGTAACCCCTCTGCGACTTTTGCACACACGTGCGTACACAAAATTTGGTTCAGGTTTTAAGAGCGCTTTCGCGAGTTGCTAAGCTACGTGACTGCGTTCAATATACGCGCAGCGCGTAAGAATTCAACATGGCGAGTGACTTAGCAAACGAATCAATAAAAAGGATGAGGTATATAAAACAAATATGGACTGCTCTGTAATCGGATGGTGGTGGAAATTATCTCTCCCTCGGTAGTGTTCATACCGGCCCTTCTATCACCCCCTCGGCTTCGCCTCGGGGATGATAGAAGGGCCGGTATGAACACCACCTTGGGAGTGATAATTTCCACCATCATCCTCATGAGCAGTCAATATTTGTATATTATTACACTACCCGTGCGCCATGGCAAATTAGCAATATTGTCCCAGACAATCGTAAATGGAAATGTTCTGATTTATTTACGATACAAACATTTGTATATGCATTGCGTTTCTAATGTTAATTCTCTTGTCTATCACTATGTAACATGTAAATCGTTTGTCCACCAAGCTGTGGACCTTCACTCAAATACCTCTGTTGAACCTGACATAAAATGTATATATATATCTTATGTGTAGTACCCAATCTAATGCACACTCCGTGCATGTAAATGCACCCTTTGTTCAGTTCCTTGACAACAGCTTGAATACCAACTCCTTGCTGAATCACGTAGGTGCTGAAAATATCCATACTGATGAAGTCTCACTCAATATCGAAACACCTGAGTTACGCTTTGATTTTGATTCAGAAGACGCTCCAACAGACTCTTTTTCATCGGATTATTTAACTGAAAAGAAATTCTTTTCGGGTATAACTTAAGCCCTAACAATGACCTATTACTCCTACATTTCAATATTAGAAGTCTCCACAAAAATTTGATCGTCTTGATATTTTTACGAAGCAGCTGAAACCCATGAAATCAGTCATAGGAATCTGTGAAACATGGCTCAACGACACTGTCTCCCCCTTTTTACATTGAACGGCTTTACTTTTGTTACAAATAATCGAACTGCTAAAAGAGGTGGTGGAGTAGGTTTATACGTTTCGGAAGAACTGAATTTCGAAGTTGAAGAAAATTTAAGCCTCATTTCTAATGTAATAGAAACCATCTTCATCGAAATAGAATTTAAGGAAAAGAGAAACATGATTGTCGGTGTAATTTATAAACCACCACATTCTAACCCAAGAGAATTTATTGACAACCTACAACTAATCTTATCCTTACCCTCACTGAACAATAGGTCTTGTGCTATAATGGGGGACTTTAATCTCAACCTACTGCAATGTCATGAAAGTCCCAACTGTCAAGATTTTCTAGACCTCATGTTATCTAAATCATTTTCTCCAACCATAACTAAACCAACTAGAATTACAGAGTCATCGGCCACTCTAATTGATAATATCTTTATAAATGGAACGTCTAATGTCAAGTCCGGAATTTTAGTATCTGATATATCTGACCATTTCCCCGTTTATACTCTGATCTCTAACGCAACTTCTAATTTTTTACCCAGAACTAAGAAACAAGCAGGAACCCGTGATTTTTCTGTAACCAACCTTAATGAACTTAAAAGTGCACTTGACGCTAATGATTGGTTTGCAGTGTATAATACTAGTGACGTTAATGTTTCCTTTGATAATTTCATGGATATACTTATGTCCAATCTCAACTCTTCTATCCCACTCCGCAAGCGCAATTTTTCAAATTATAAAAAATGCCCCTAACTCCCTTGGATTACAAGATCTCTCCTGAAGTCCATCAACAAGAAAAATAATCTCTTTTATAAGTACAGAAACAATCCAAATTTCCAAACCAAATCTAAGTATACTCGTTATCGTAACATATTAACAAGTTCACTGCGACTTGCTAAAAAGAACTTTTTTACATCTCAATTTAATATTCACAAAGGTGATTAAAAAAAAAATACATGGAAAGTGATTAATGATGTTTTAAAAACAATGACCCTACGCCCATCTCTAAAATCTTGGTAAAAGAGACCCTTATACAAGATCCTCTCGAAATTGCAGAGGAATTTAACAACTATTTTGTAAACATCGACCCAAATCTTGCCAAAAATATCCCTGAACCTGACCTAAATTTTAAACACTTCTTAATAACCATGATAACGCGAAATCCTCACTCTTTTTTTTTAAAATCCAATTTTAGAGTATGAAGTAATTGATATAGTAAACAACTTGAAAACAAACAAAAGTGCAGGATATGACGGTATAACAAATTTTTTACTCAAACAAATAATTGGAGAAATAGTGTCCCCTCTGACACATATTTTTAGTCTATCTGTATCCCATGGTATAGTACCTAACAAGACCAAAATTGCTAAGGTGATCCCAATTAAAAAAAAAAGGAAACGCTCAAGATACCGGTAATTACCGCCCCATTTCGCTTTTAACTTCTCTTTCTAAAATTCTGGAAAAGTTAATCTACTCTCGTACAGTGAAGTTTCTTACAAACTTTAATATCCTATCTGACACAAAATTTGGATTTAGACAAAACCACTCTACAACTCATGCTCTACTCATGTTCCTGGACAAAGTAGCCCATGCTATCGATAATACTTTTCATACTGTCGGTATATTTCTGGACTTCTCCAAGGCCTTTGACACCATTAACCATGATATCTTACTGTACAAATTATCCCATTATGGGATTCGAGGAAAGGCCTTGGAGTGGTTCAGAAGTTACCTTACGGATAGAAAACAATATGTTAGTATCAATGGTCAGGATTTCTATCAACGACATATATCTTGCGGTGTTCCTCAAGGATCTCTTTTGGGCCCCTTGTTGTTCATTCTTTACATTAACGACTTCCAGCATTCTTCTGAAATCATGTCATTTATTCTTTTTGCTGATGATTCTAATATATTTTATTCGCATCGCAACCCCCAGACTCTTCTTAACACTGTTAATAATGAACTAAAAATGGTCCAAACTTGGATAAATGGCAACAAGTTATCTTTAAATGTCGAAAAAAAGAACTTCATGCTCTTTAGTAATTCTCTAAAATCACTACCAGGAAATATACTTGTACAGAATACTAATTTAGATCAGGTCAAATCTACAAAATTTCTTGGCATTTATATTAACAGTGATTTGTCTTGGAAAGTACATGTGAATTATTTATGTAAACTATTGTCTAGAAACGCAGGTATTCTAAATAAACTAAAGCACGAATTTCCATGCCATATCTTATCATCCTTATATTCTACTCTCATATTACCTTACCTTAATTACGGTATTCTTGCTTGGGGTAGCGGGGCGAAAACCCTGATTGACAAGATCTTAGTTATCCAGAAACGAGCAATTAGAAACATTAATCATGCTGGTTTTCTTTCTCATACAAGTCCACTTTTTATAAAGAACAAACTTTTACGTATTGCTGACATATATGTCTATAACATTGGAATATTTATGTACCAGTTGTCCAAAAACGAAATACCTGCTGTTATTGCTAAACTTTTTGTAAGAAATAGCACTATCCACCAATATCCCACCCGTCAAAGTAGTCTCTTCCATCTTCCTCGTACACGAACATTGTTTGCTCAAAGAAATATTACTTTTGGTGGTCCCAAGTATTGGAATGACCTTCCAATTGAACTTACTAAATCAACCTCATTATATGTTTTCAGAAGCTGAAATGTTATCTACTAAATGAATATGTATAACAAGCAGAGGAAGACATCTGATGCACTCATCAGTGCATCAGATGTTTTCCTCAACAGTTATGTGATAGAGTCAATCTAATCCATTTATTTATCTTATATTGTTAAAATTAAAATATTGATGCCAACAGATCATACTCAGAATGTTGAATTATTTCTATTCATTCCTACTTTTCTTTTTATTCATTCAATGTAATATCGTGATCTTGCCGTCATATCTCAGCTCTTTTTGCTGAAGTGGTTAAATGTAATTACTATAAAAATCACGACAAAACTTCGGTATGACTCACGACTTTGCCATTGCGCATGGGTAGTGTGTTCATTATAGCGATTATACAATTATCAATCTCATATCGATATTTATGCTCTTCCGTGCTTAAATCCATTCTTTTTCTTATTTGCACTTCAGTATCCTTCGCTGATTATTCTTTCACATTTGATGAAACTTTAATAATACGTGTAGTTGTTTTACTTAAACTTAACTATAACTGTTTCTTGTTCTTTTACACAACCCTGTAAGACTTACATTTTATTGCTCTCTGGAGCCTATAACCAACAAGCTCTGCTTTTACTTTAGGCTCCTTCATATCCCCATTTCCAATTTTGTTAGTCATTCTTTTAAATTACGACAAGTAACCGAAACTGATACAATATATTTTTTATGTACTCATGTTTATTACATAAACACTGTATTATTTTTTATCGTTATTAATTCTTGTTAACGAACCTACAACCGACAATAATGTATTAGCATTGAAATGTGAAATGTGATTATGAAATAAAGCGAACTTGAACTTGAACTTGAACTTGAATACATATATTTGGAAGTGATCAGACATATTATCACTCATTTATCATTATACCAGTATTCATGTGTTCAGTGGGGTTAGTGAAAATGTTGTCTATAAGGGTTGATGAGTTATTGGACATTCGGGTGGGTTTGTTTATTACGGGTATAAGCGACTTCTAGAGCATCATATCACAGAATTGTTGACAATGATTATACGTGTTACATTTCAGGGGATCAAGGTTGAAATCTCCCATAATAAAACAAATTTTTCTTTCAAGAGAAGGTGCAGGCAATATGTTTTAAGTAGATTTTTTTTTGCGACATCTGCCATATGATTTAACTCTTCTATTTGTTCGATGTATATGTATATCCCTACACGACCCCTTGATTTACTCACTATATTACTTCCCGTGTACGTATAGTTATGTAATGGATATATTTCCTCCCCAAGCCAAGTTAACCGAAAAATCGAAAGGAAGCTTGTCGAGGAATGTCTTGGTTTTTATTAAGGCTTCTTATGTTGAAATGGAGAAGGGAAAAATTGTTGTTCGGAGTAGATGACTCTTTTATAAATTGATTTTTTGTTAAGTACTTAGCTTCTGAAATATGAGGTGATATATCATTCGGGTCCAAATTTATAGGGAAAAAATGGTTTCAGAGTTAAAGGATTCAGAAATACTTGACTCAAAATTATCTGCACACTCTCTAGAATCTACACGCCAAGGGTGTTCTTGCGAATCATTGAAAAATGTATTGAAATAAATATCATCCAAAGCATGTAAAGGAATTACACCAATCGAAACTGCATGCAAGATTGATATCAATCGCAAATTATTTATAATCAATCGCAACTCTTTTATAAGACGAGGCACAGATGTCCTAAAATTCCTATACCAATACCAGTGGGCTCCAGCATAGTAAAAGGTGACTCATAGCATTCTATGTGACATGTAATAAACGCGGACGTTATTCGAGGGCAAAAGTGAATACAAGGAAGTTTACAAAAAGGAAAGTCAAACAAGTAACAAAAACTTGAATTTATAAGCTTCTATAGACAAAATCACATGAAGAACTCATTCACTTTGCTTCTCTCTCCCACCGTCCTGTCTAATATATGATCTTCTAAATAGGTACACTTTCCTAGATGAAGGTAAGGTTTCCCCCCCCCCCCCAAAAAAAAAAGAAGAAAAGAAATGGGAGTAGGAACATTCTCAGTTATTATATTTATACCAGTTCATACTCGACTGCATTTCGTCTGATCTTGACCATCTAGCATGAAGGAAATAAGAGCAATAAGAGGAAATGTTTCTGTACAACTTCAGAAACAATCTGAGTAATAAGCAGTAAACATTAGTTTTAAAAAAAATCAAGTCATGTCTTCACAAGATTGTTTGGAATCCTGTTGTAAACATTGTAAATTCACACCAGATGAGTTGTAAAAAAAAAAAATGTTTTCCCACTATGTGAGAACAAATTACAGTTTTAGGGTTTTTGGCATTTTATAATTGATTATACAATAGAAAGAGAAAGGCTCCCAGTTACCAGACAGTTATTCTGTTAATCTGATTACACATTATATTTTTTTTACTTGTAGAAAATGCCTGACCATACCCAACTGGCATGAATTAAATGAAAGCAGTAATATATATATATATATATATATATATATATATATATATACACATATTTTTTTTTTTACAATTTGAGAAACAAGTATAACACGTAACGAACGAGAACTCAGCACTAAGTCATATGTTGCCCCCCCCCCCCGAGTACCCAATCCTGTGATCAATGTAAGTTGACTCTAAGCGTTTATACCAAGAATTTTTTTTCCACTGAGGAAGAACAAAATCACAGTTTTATGTTTTACTTGATTAAAATAGGAAGCTGTTCCATGGGTCAGACATCAATTATTTACTACTAGAGTACAGTCGCTACATACAGTGTTTTGCTTTGTAAATTTAGCAAGAAGGAAATGATAGCAGTAATTTTTCTCCATCTACTGTATTTTCTTTCCTATAATTGATTCCTTCAGGTATATGCAAAACTCGTACTCATAACGATGTTCTTTAAGTAACTTGTGTTTAATTGCTAAGAGCGCGTTCCCAAACACAAACTTTTTTCGTCTCCTTCTATTTTCTGAATTATTTACTGTATTGCACTCTATGTTCACCACATAACTACACCTGTATCCTTTGTTTAAAAAATTATCATATTGTACCGAAGAGAAAAAAAATTCAAATAATACATGCAGTGTTTGGCGTTCAGTATTAACAATGATATATACTCACCACCCAATCGGGGTAATCCTCCACGCTAGAGCGGAACAACTCATACACGAATCGGTTCTCTTCCTGGGTATGGATTGATGCGAGGTGGGTATTAATCCAAATGGAGGTGGAGAAGCTATTACAGCGAGACTCGGCTGCTGCCCATGCCAGTCGTTCTCCGATGTAACGGTAGCAGTTTCCCTTGAAAAACAGCCAGAATTTGGGGCAGTTCTTGTGGGCTTTGACCGTTGATGTTATCGCAACAACGAGGAACAAAGTGATCACTTTCATGACGTCATGCTGTCAGAGGAACACAGAGTGATATGTTATGATAAATGTATAAAATTATATTCTCGCATGAATTACTTTGCTTTCCAACATCCAAGGCACTCAGAGGCATCGACTGAATGGGTTGATTGGAAGAGATGTCGAACAGTTTTTGGTCTATTCTATATAATCCTGCGTCCTATCTACTCCATAACATTGTAACCCCATAATATCCACACCTATCTCCCTTCTCTTGATTGGGGTCTGTGTAAAATAAAAAGTTTTGGTTTTCTAAATCTAGAATTGAATTGAAAATGTTAAATGCCTCTCCTTGAAATGTCGAGAGGGTCTCACGGATCGCCGACCATGCCTTTGTAATTTAGTGAAACAAGTGAAAATAGTGAAACTTTGCATTCTGGAACACTATAGAGCATGAACAACACGCAGCTTACAAACTTTATTTCTGCGACATTTCTTTTTTTGGTATTTTGTTTTTCTAAGTTTCCGAGAGGGGACAACCTCCCTGGAAAAATTTCCAGGGGACGGGTCCCCCGTCCCCAGAGATCTCTTCACCACCTTAGAACCTATGTTAATAATTTTCATAACAAACCTAAATTAGGACAAAATTGTTTAATTTTGTGCCCATAGGTGGTTGCGTAAGCGTATAGTTCAGAGAGATATCTGCGCACAAACCAATGAAAATGTCCATTCCGCTCATTTTCTATTTGTTACGACAATTAACATACCTCTCATTATTAAACATAGAAGATGAAAATAGTTTTCAGAATATACCACGCTGATATTGTCCTACTCAGAGCCACTCGCAATCACGAATAAAAGAGCTCTGTCATTTTAACATGGATAAAATACATGTAGCTCTGTTCTTATACAGGTCTTCAAATCATTTCTCCATAAGAGTAAAAGAATAGTATCGTACATGTATTCAGAAGAATACGCACTAACGCAAGTATGACCGTTAGACATGGTTACTATGCATGGTTTGAACAAAAATCTTACAAAGTAGTTTCGACGATAACGTACTCTCTATATGTAAAGGAGTGAATTTGCAACTCTACATTAAGAGTGAAGGATTTTTTTACACCAAATGGAGTGGTAAAGCCAGGGGCGGATCCAGGATCCAGGGGGGGGGGGGGGGCACACAAATGCAGGATTGTCAACTTTGGGAAACTGCTTGGAGGGAGACCCATATTTTTTTGGTCTCGCCAGCCCTCCAAAAGTCACTCGGAGGGGGGGGGGGGGGGGGGGGGGGGGGGGGGGGGGGGGGGGGGTGGGCTGTGGCGACCCAAAATTTTTTTTTTTCGCCAGCCCTCCAAAAGTCGCTCAGTGGTGGGGGGGGGGGGGGGGTTATGGGGTCCAGTACCCCTCCATAATTCTCTGACAAGCAAGCAAAAAAAAAAAAAAAAAAAAAAAAAAATGTTTTCTGGTCGAAAAGGGGGGGGGGGGGTACAATTGCAAATAGGAGGGGCACAATGCATTGTTTTCCCTCAAAAGGGGGGGGGGCACGGGCCGGGATTGCCCCCCCCCCCTAAATCCGCCACTGGGTAAAGCACTCCCTTTTGAGTGAGCATGCCGATATTCCTTCATCAGCCGTCTCACTGACAGAGTGAGCCTGTGTTCCGCTCACTATCGTATGCAGACTGAATTATTTTCACTCGTGAGCAACGAGTGACGCAAGGCAACCAATGACAAGCCGTTTAAAATTGTGTAAAATTGTAAAATTGTTAAATTGTTGTGAATAAAACTGCAGGCACCACTCTTGAAAAAGAGTGATTAATACTTTAACGAACCAGAGCTAAATATTTAAAAAGTGACAGCACATCGGTTACAACATGCATTCCAGCAGAAATTACAACATATCAGTAGTGGTTGGGCTTCAGGCAGAAAAATTAGCATAATTCGCATATTTAAATGATTTGTAATGACTCATTTTGATAGATTAGTTCTTGATTAATTGGTCTTGCCAAGAATCAGTGGTTACATTTGATAATTCAGTATGGATTATGTTGTTTTAATGAAAGTGTTAGTTTACTAATGTTACGTCAATGATTTGTTATATGGATAGATAGTGTAGTACATCCCCAAACTGATAGGAGGAGGAATGTGTGCTTCAGACTAGCCATCACACTGTTTCCGCCCCAATTATGACCCGATGGATCTCACCGACGTTTCATCTGGCATTTACTCTGCAGCCTAGCCTATGGTCTATTCATAATTAGGTGCTGCAGTCCTCTGTTGCTTAGAGATAATAATTAAAGATGCTACACATCTAAGCGCAGCGACATGCAAATATTCAGAGCTGATCGATTGCCATCGACGGATGAGTGATCTTGCTGGTAGGCCCGGTGGTGTGCAGTAACTGACGGTTAGTGATTGTCGAGTGCCGGTAACTCCAGGCATCAGCAGCGCGCGATCATACATTTTGACTAGATGGGCGGAGAGCTCGGCCAGGCACGGGGACATGCTGATAACCGTGTCAGCCGGCGTGGCGAACCGTACCCGTCACAACACTCTTTAGACCGAGTTTGATGATTTCACTCGGAAAGGACTGAATTATCTCCACTATGTCCACATGAGTGATAAAATTTTCACTCTTTAAAGGATCGGTGTTTCACTCTTTCCTGAGTGAAATAGTGACCACTCTTTTTCCACTCGAAAAAGGGTTGTCCCTCATTTAACTCCTTGTGAGAATAGAATTTCACTCTCTTTTGAGTGCTTTTTCACTCTTTTACATTTAGAGAGGAAGTATAATGAAGGAGTTGCAATTGTACTAGGTTCATTTGCCTATTATAAAAATGGCAGGTTTCATTCAGATTTTCCGCTTAAGTCTATATCCAAAGGTTTTGACGTACGTTAAGGACGTTCATCAGTTATGTTTGTGCGCACCTCAGCTGCGCATCCCGACTGGTTGTGTTACGTCATCACAACACCGGGAGAGTATTGCGCGCAGTTGAGACAATGGATACGCACATTAAACACAATGCTTAATAATGGGTTCGCAAGTGTGTGCAGTAACAAGAACCCGGTAAAAATAGATGAAATCAATAATTCTGTACCTGTGAAAAATATATATAACAAATATTAACTAGCTTGAGCTAGTTAATATTGCCCCCTCATGAACTTTCTATAGGCAAAGTTAGTCGTATAGGAAAAATGAAAGGTAGACATGGTAGATGTAATTTGGAATTCATAGTCATGGTCATCTACCTCCCATTTTAGTACAATTCCTTAGCACAAAAAGAGAGCTGCAGAAAGAAAGTCAAATATATGCCCAAGAATCATTTGTCTATGCCATATGATTGTCTAATGATCATTATCCCTGCAGTCAAAGACATGAGCAAATAGAATAATGAATAAAATGTCACTCAAAACGACTTACAATTTCCTTCTTTTTTATACACTGGTTCGAAAGTGTGCGTTAAATATTGACAACTAAAGCTTATGTCGTTACCGTGATTATTATGTTTGAAATACTAGTAGTCGTGAACAGGTGCGCAAAAGTAAGGGTGCCTTACTTTTTTTTTCTGGGGAGGGGGGAGGGGGCAAACAATCTGAGGTGCCCCACCTCACAAGAATATGGGTCCACTTCGCACGCTTGCTACCTGCTTACAGCCCTACCCCCCCCCCCCTCCCCCGACCATGCAAGCACATCCCCGCACCGCCTTTTCTTCTATATTCCGATATATTTTCAAAGTGCGAGGTTTAGAATTTTTGATTTAAAAAAATGGAATAATTGAAACACTGTAATCATCCATTGTTTTTCAATATCCCTCCTTACACCTGAAAAAGGGTTATTTTGTTTCTATATTTTGTGTACAAAATTTTAAACACTTTTTGGTATACCGGCACCTCGCTGCCCGAATATGAGGATATTCAGGCTACTCGCTACCAAAATATGAGGATTTTCGGGAACCTTGCAAAATTATTTATTATAAAAATGCGGGGGGGGGGGGCGCTGCTAGCACAAAAACCAATACATGGACCCCCTTTTTTCAAACTCTCTCCTCCTTCGGTATAATTTTCTCTACAAATCTGGAAACTTTGGTGAAAATGACATAGATTTTGAATGTACAGGAGAGTTATTTTGCACCCATCCCATTCCTAGACAGGTTCCCAGCCAGATATGCGCAGTTTTTGAGAGTTTTGCGAGTTTTTGACTTCTTCTGCCGAATGGGGGCCCTGATAGCACAAAAACGAGTGCATGGACCCCCTTTTAAAAACTTTCTCCTCCTTCTGTATACTCTTCTCTACAAATCTGGAAAAATTTACGAATCTGGCATGGATTTTGAATGTACAGTAGAATTTTTTTGCACCTATCCCATTCCCAGACAGGTTCCCAGCCAGCCATACGCAGTTTTTGCGAGTTTTGCGAGTTTTTGACCTTTTCCGCCACCTGAGGGCGCTGCTATCACAAAAGCGAGTGCATGGACCCCCATTTTTAAAACTTTCTCCTTTTGCAGTATATAATTCTATACAAATCTGGAAAAATTTACGAATCTGGCATCGATTTTGAATGTACAGTAGAGTTTTTTTGCACCTATCCCATTCCCAGACAGATTCCCAGCCAGCCATGCGCAGTTTTTGCGAGTTTTGCGAGTTTTTGACTTCTTCTGCCGAATGAGGGCCCTGATAGCACAAAAACGAGTGTATGGACCCCCATTTTTAAAACTTTCTCCTTTTGCAGTATATAATTCTCTACAAATCTGGAAAAATTTACGAATCTGGCATGGATTTTGAATGTACAGTAAAGTTATTTCGAACCCATATCATTCCCAGACAGGTTCCCAGCCATCCATGTGCAGTTTTTGCGAGTTTTGCGAGTTTTTGACTTTTTCCGCCAGGTGAGGGCCCTGCTAGCACAAAAACGAATGCATGGACCCCCATTTTTAAAACTTTCTCCTTCTGCAGAATGTAATTCCCTACAAATTTGGAAAAATTTACGAATCTGACATGGATTTTGAATGTACAGTAGAGTTTTTTCGAACCCATCCCATTACCAGACATGTTCCCAGCCAGCCATGTGCAGTTTTGGCGAGTTTTGCGAGTTTTGGACTTTTTCCGCCACCTGAGGGCGCTGCTAGCACAAAAACGAGTGCATGGACCCCCTTTTTTAAAACTTTCTCCTTTTGCAGTATATAATTCTCTACAAATCTGGAAAAATTTACGAATCTGACATGGATTTTGAATGTACAGTATAGTTTTTTCGAACCCATCCCATTCCTAAACAGGTTCTCAGCCAGTTCTTACGAGTTTTGCGAGTTTTTGACTTTTTCCGCCAACTGAGGGCGCTGCTAGCATAAAAACGAGTGCATTGACCCCCATTTTTTAAAACTTTCTCCTCCTTCAGTATACTTTTCTCTACAAATCTGGAAAGTTTGACGAATATGACATGGATTTTGACAGAATAATGGGGATTTGTATATGACATTGGGAATTCTGAGGCCTATCAATGGCCAAAAACCTGCGATGACGTCATTCTACATGACACCCAATCATGGCACAGTTCAGTGTCCCATAGAAAAAAAGTAAGCACATGGACCTATAATTTTCTATGCGTATTTAGGCTTGTCATGGACCAAATTAACTGTATGCAAAGTTTGGTGAACTGGTGAAAATGACATGGATTTGACTTTAACTGTGGAACGTGACACGTCCTTAAATACAATTTTATGATTTCCGCTGATTACACCAAATGGAGAATGGACGAAGTCCTGTAATATTGAGGATTTAACTTGATACAGAGAAGATTATACACATGACATCCACTTCCTCCTGATCTCTACATTATCACTAAATGCACAAAGATGCCGGGTGTGTTGTTAATGATAGGGTATGAATGCTTTATTTCTTTCTTCCTAATTCCCACCAAAATTTAGATATCAAAGAATAGTAAACATTTAAATAGGTAATTAGGATAAAAGAATGCACGTTTAAAGTACTCACAAGCTACACATTAAAAAACAGTACTCACAAGCTTAGGAGGCAGGGGAGGGGTAGGGGCTGGGGCTGCAGAAAGACTAGTCATGACAGTTATATAGAAGAGAACTAATTGCATGAATTGAAAACAATACAAAAGTACTTGCATGACCCTAGTTTAGTGAAGTCCGGTTCCTCTTATATTAACCAAAAGGACATATCAAGTTTGTTAACAAATATATGGTAATACATGTAATAACAGTAAAACATAATTATGCAGTTGTACGTTACCAGTCAGTCTCGTCTATGTGTTCCGGTAGAAATTTCCGATTCATACAAAATTATTGCGCTGTGTTGCAAACACTAGCGAGTTTCATCTATTCTCTGACCTTGGACCTTGTATGACGTCATTTATGTGAACGAAGTGTCAGATAAGGACGACAGAGCTTCAAAATGTGGCTATCTCGGACCAGTCGACTTTGTCGACGCGCAAACGGAAAGCTCGCTATTGTCAACAGTCAAGTACACTATGGAGAACACTAAACGACTAGTTCAATGTAGTAATCGGTTGCATGTACTTGAGGACAATAGTTCCAGTTTGGTAATAATGACGTAGACGAATAAAGTGGGCATCAAGCTGAATATATTCGAGCAACTTGGTTTTCATCACTTGGCTGCTATTAAAACCTTTTATCATGTTTATAGGTTCTTAGCGCTCAATTTAGCAATTTGATTATTCAATTTAATTTCAAGAGCATTCAAATTCACCATAGTTGTGATCGCCACGGCAAATTGTCATTCGAATTCATTTTCGTTTGTTCAAGTACGTTATTCATGCAAAAAGCTCTTCAAATGATCAGGTCAATTTAAATGAGGAGCATACGACTTAACGAATGGTCATTAAATTTAAATTTCTCTCGTTCGAATTCGTTATCCGTGCAAAAAGTTTTTTTCAAATGAATCACCTGAATTCAGATAAAGAGCATGCAATTTATAAAGGGATGGGCATTCTAAATAATTTTCCCTCTTTCGATATCAGTATCCTTGCAACAAATTTTTCAAACGTGTCATTCACTTTTAAACTAACAGCATAAAATTGAAGAAATGGGCATTTATAATCAGATGCCGATGGCCCCGGCTTTTCTTCAGTCATTCAAATTCATGGAAGGGCAAGCATGTTTGAAATAAGTGCATTAGATTTAACATAATTAAGAAAACATACAAAAATGTCTTGCAGTGGATTAAAATAGGCCCTGCAGAATATATAACGAAGACACTGATAAAAACAAACAAGAAATTAACAATCATACTGTCATCATAGGCCTATAAATCATTAAAAATGTGAAAAGTTTTGAAATCTGATGACTTGTGTAATATGAGGCAACAAGAAATCCCATAACAAAAAGGGGATATATGACACATCAAGCCTATGCAAGTACATGTATGTATCTTACACACATGCAAAAGCATACATAGATATGGCAATAGAGACCAAAAAAAAGAACCAAAAAACAAAACAACAACAAAAACAACAACAAAAACAACAACAACAACAAAAATACGCACACACGACACATAGGTCTACAAACATACGGAATCCATGAAAGTAATTGAAAGAATCAGTAAACTGAATTCCCCAAAATGAAATTGAACGCCCAAACAGGTTCCTCAGGCCTACTGTGCTAATTTGAATGCACGAACCTAAAAATTTAGAGCTCTAAATTTGAAATCGTACGTAAGCAAATTATGTCATTTCGGCATTCTTTCCGCGCCAGACGCGGAAAAAGTGTGTGAATCATCGTTTCTTGAGACATTACTACGAATCTCTGCGTATAGGAATCAACCGGGAAGGTCGCGAAATGCCGCGGAAAATGCTGATCGTAGCAGGACAGCGTGGACACATCTAGGATCACACCGGGAGTGGTAAAATCAAGGACTAGGACAGTCAGGAAGACTTTCTCACAAAAATTTAGATATGCGGACAATATCAGGAAATAATGCAAGGTTATAAATTCGGTATCGACTTTTTTTTCCCTCTCTCATATACCAGCTAGTCGTCATTCGCGAAGCTGCCCGCGATTCTAGGACAACTACACCCTGGACAACTACCCCCCCGGACAACTACACCTAGACAACTATATCCCCCCTCCCCTAGGACAATCACCCCTAGGATACTACCCCCAGGACAATTACCCCAGGAAAATTACCCCCTCCCCATGCAATGACGAAACCTCCAAGGAAGATACCCCCCTGATATTTGATCCCCAAGACAACTCCCCCCCCCTGAACAACTACCTCCAGAATCCGGGGGGAGGGGTTGTCACGGGGTACTTGTCCAGGGGGTAGTTGTTCAGTGGTAGTTGTCCTGGGGTAGTTGTGGGGGGGGGGGGGATTGTCCAGGGGTAGTTATCTTGGGGGGGGGGTTGGTAGTTAGCCTGGGGGTAATTGTCCGGGGGTAATTGTCCTGGGGGTAAATGTCCTAGGGGGTAGTTAATTGTCCAGGGGTAGTTGTCCGGATACGACTGCCCGCACCGTGGAGGCTTTTAGGAGCGTTTGTGGAGGAGGCGGAAGCGTTAAAGAAAGACGGGATGTCCTGACGATGTCCGCACGACAATGCAGAAAAGTTGACGAAGGTGTCAGGAAGTTCATTTCCGCGTCCAAATTTTGGTCGAGACCAAAATTTGGACGCGGAAATTTTGTCCTCTCCCGAAAGTGCGGAAGTGTTGAGGAATGATAAAGACAGTGAACGGAATCTTTCAAGAATATGGAGATAGGTTGCTGAATGAATGCGGATTTACTAATTTTGCATTCCACGTTTTGTCCGCGCCCTAGTGGACGCCTGGTTTTAGGCAACTGAATGTTGATCTTGATGAGCTTTCCATTTCAAATGAAATCGAGCGACTATGCAACAATTTGGCTGCTGTTTTGATGAATTTGATGAATTCGATTTAATCTCTTCAGGTGAACCGAGCAATGTGATATTTTCACATGACAATATACAAGCACAAATATGGAAAAATAATAATATTCAAATTAAGACAAGGTTTATCAAATTTATTTTACATTATTTTTTTCAGAGTTATACAACCCATACAACCCACTTAGTCATAGTCTTAATCTTAGATTAAAGGCCACCGCACACTACACGACCTGAGGTCGTACGACCTTCCGAACTACGGTATGACGTCACCAAACACCCAAGTTTCAGGTCGTAGGACCAGGTCGCACGATCAGGTCCCAGGTTTTGGCATGTTGAATTTTTGCGAGGTCGTGGACTAGGTCTTCTACGTTCATTTTTATTTTTGTTTAGTAATCAGTATAACACAACGTAATGAGTTGTTACACAGATTTTGAATGGCATAAATGATTAATTTTTCCTGCATTCATGGCACGGGCGGCAAATTCCTGTCACGGCCGGGGTGTGTGTGTGTGTGTGTGTGTGGGGGGGGGGGGGTTGTGGCGTTGCATCCCACCGCCCAAGAAGATTTCGCATTTCGACGGATTCCTCAGAAATTTCTTTTTATTAATTTTGGCTGTGGGAGAAAATTTTGCGGTTTGGAACAGCTTTTTAGAGCATTTTCGATCACACAGGCAAATCCAAACGTTAAATCACTATTTAAAATTTCTAATTGTCGGGGGGGGGGGGGGGGGGGGGGGGGTGGCGACCCCCTCGAATAATTCCAGGGAGAGGCGTCTCCCGTCCCCCTGAATTGCTGAACTGCAGTCGGTCCTATAGGGAGCTTTTATAGTATATTGTAAAACACATGTAAATCTCTGCCTAAATGATACCTACGGTTTAGAGATCTTCTGCAATATCATACAGTTTTAAGTATTAGTACTCGAGGGAACGTAGCGACCGAGCGAGAAAATTTCCCATTTTGAACAGTGAAAGTTTACACTTAGACCACTTAACTGTTTAAGAGCTTAAAGAGGGTGCTTCAGGCTTGCAGCCTTTACTCATTACTTGCTATAAATTTATTTATGGTCTTAAAAATTTCCGGTGGGGGTGGGGGGGGGGGGGGTGGTCCTCAACCCCCAGAAGAAAAAAAAATCTGGGGGAACGGATCGCCTCCCGTGATTCATGGGAATAGTAAACAAACATGGTTCATTGTAAAAAGAAGAAAATTAATAAAAATAAAGAAGACATTTCATATAATAAACTCGAGGGGCCGTCAAAGGCGGCAGACCCACGCCTTGGCGGTGCTACAGAGTAGTTGCAATACTATACTATGGGGTCAAAACTGAAATCTACATTGGGTGATTTCACGCTCGGTGTTGGTGTTTGTGGTTAGTGTTTATTTTGCCGCGAAATCATGATCTAACACCGACTATGAAATGATTAAAAAAATCAGTCGGTGTTAGGTGTTGACCTCTGATTTTCTGACGTAGTTCCAGTTGCCGGTGTTTAATTTTTGTCAGATGTTGTCTGCTGAACCGAGCTCGGCAGCCGGTGTTTAATTTCATGTACAAAATTCCGTTCACTAACACTATAACCTAGGGATTAATAAATTTTCATTTCACGTTCGGTGTTGGTGCTGGTGTTGCTACTTGTATGCTAGATACGGGAAATTTGGGGGATTAGCCGTGAGAAATAAAGTCAGTAGGCATCATTCGAAGTGTAATTTTACAGGTGTTATGAGGTAGTATGTTCATATAGGTCTGAAATTAAATCTAGGCCAACATTTAGTCCAACGTTCGATCCGTAGAGCACATGGAAAGGAACTAGATCTACCTTTGCTTAAGGGGCGGAATGAGTGAATAAAAAATCCTACCTAGTTTTTTTTCCAGATAGATTTGATAAATATGATGTTCGATATTCCGTTGTAAAAGACCCAGAGAATCCACATTATTAACTAGGATGAGTTCTAAATCAACAATCACAATGCAAAAGTAATGAAACTTCACGGCTAATCTGAGCCGATGCCCGAAATTTGGCCGTTTGCCATGTACGCGCTGGGCCGTCCGATCAGGCGTCTAGCTGCATTATAGCTACCGCAGCATTTTCTGCTGCAAGTGAGAAACTCGAGAGAAATTAAATCTAAACTTACTGTTCCTATCAATACAATCCATTTCTGTGAAGTTTCTTACCGGTCTCTTTCCAGATAGATTTGATAAATATGATGTTCGATATTCCGTAGTAAAAGACCCAGAGAATCCACATTATTAACTAGGATGAGTTCTAAATCAACAATCACAATGCAAAAGTAATGAAACTTCACGGCTAATCTGAGCCGATGCCCGAAATTTGGCCGTTAGCCATGTACGCGCTGGGCCGTCCGATCCGGCGTCTAGCTGCATATTGGCTACCGCAGCATTTTCTGCTGCAAGTGAGAAACTCGAGAGAAATTAAATCTAAACTTACTGTTCCTATCAATACTATCCATTTCTGTGAAGTTTCTTACCGGTCTCTAGATCAAATAAGGATTGCTTTTAGAATCACCGGACTACTCGGGCAATTTTACGATATTCTAGACTAATAAATCAGTAGTTAAAAACATTTTTTTCTTCTTCGTTGAGAATGGTGCTGACGCCATTACCAGTGTTAAGCTATCGATGCGCTTTGTTGGGATATCGGTATCGGCTCCTTAAATTAATGGAGGTGCCGTGGTCCAGTGGTTTAAGGCGCTTGACTGGAGATGCGAGGATCGGGCGTTCGATCCCGGCACGGCACTTATGCCCTTGAGCAAGGCATTTTATCTACATTGCTCTTTTATCATACATCAAATAAATGAAGTGCTAAAGGCATATTGATACCAGGGTGTGCGTGTGTGTTATATAAAAAAAAAAAAAAAAAAAAAAAAAAAATCTGATACGTGCGAAACGGTGATCTTTACATATACTATACTATAGAGTCAAAACTAGAAAGTCTCACAGAATTTGCAGGGATCAACCAATCATCACCAAAATTTAATCGATTCTTTCCTGTCACTATCCAAACAATCCCTGAAAATTTGGTGCAAATCCGTTCACCCGTTCTCTAGTTATCTTGTACACAAACAAACAAACAAACAAACAAACCACAAACAAACAAACAAACATACGGAACCCTTTACATAACCCTGCCGATTTCATCGGCGTGGGTAACAAACAAACATACAAACATACGGAACCCTTTACATAACCCTGCTGATTTTATCGGCGTGGGTAATTACGATTGAGGATGCATTGTCCTAGTGAGGAAATGAGAGAGAGATAGACAGAGAGAGAGATGAAAAAGCGAGAGAGAGAGAGAGAGAGAGAGAGAGAAGATCGAGAGAGAGAGAGAGAGAGAGAGACGGCAGAGAAGGGGAGAGTGTAAGATATGGGGCAGAAAGAAGGAGGGAAAGGGCAGGAGGAAAAAGAAGAGAAGGGATAAAGATGAACTGGGTAATGGTTGTTCCCTGGATTTTACAATTTAGATACACCAATCGATTAATGGAACTTTATATATGTTTGAGAGTTAAAAGAAATGCTATAGTAAAACAAATCAATTTGTACTATAATACATTACATCTGAACAGACATGAGAGGCGCACATTATTCTGTTAAGTATTATTGTTGAAAATTCTACAGTGCATTTAAAGAGGGAGTGAATTTTGAAACGAAAGTTTCTCTTTCCGACCTCTTCTAATGTTGTTGCCTTCTTTCATTTAGTACAGAAGATACGGATACATTATTTCGGCTTGCATGACCATAGTTCCTCTAAAGAGAGATTTTCAGCTTTTTCAATACCACTCTGAATGGTTGTCTTAGGATATTCTTTGGTTTCTAACATGGGTTTTAATTGTAATAAACGTTTCTTAATGGCATCGACATCTGATACTATTGTTCAAATACGTCTGGCTAACGTCTGGCTAAATTGAAAATAACACTTATTTTTATAGTGTAATGGGTGACAAGACTTGAAATGTAAGCTCTGGTGTGTGTCTGTACCATAAGACAAGGTCTGTACAGAGGCGTCGGGACGTCGCAGATAACAATGGGACAAAGAAAACTGGAAGGCACCTTTTTTTGGCGGACAAAAGATAGTTCAATTCAATTCAACTTTATTCAATTCCATGTATAAAAACATTAATATCAACATGCAAGAAATATGTTACATAATAATTGAATACTAAGACATAATTATTACATTTTACATGCAATCATTAAAATATTAAAAGATTGACAATAAAAATAGGAATTTGGTTGCTGTATAAAAACCCTAGTGGGTTTGTCTTGACAGCCACCATGACAGTAAAGAAATTCATATAAACAGTAAAATTACGAATGGAATCATACAAAATGATTTATGATAAAACAATAAAAACAAAACATAATAAAACACAAAGACAAAAACGTAACCGTACAACCCTAAACAAAACTGCATTGTGGAATGATATTAATTTTGTTTACATCGCGAGATCATTGGAAATAAGATATAATTTAAGCTTTCTTTTAAATAAATTCAAACTTTTAACAGAAGTTATGTCTGATGGAAGAGAATTCCATACAGAAGGAGCTTTATGTCTGAAAGAGTGTAATTCATATTGCTTAGTAATAACAGATAAATAATATTTCATTCTATTTCTAGTATTATATCTATGAACTGAACAATTTAATGTTAACATATTGCATAAATTTTGGGGTAACAGACCAAGCCTGTGTTTAAATAGTAGTATTGCATTAAAATAATTATTCAATTTATAAATATTCAGTATGAATAACTTCTTGAACAAAAGTTTTGTATGTGCCAAATATGTAGATGATGAAGCTATTCTTACAAATCTCTTTTGCAATATAAAGAGTGCTTCCAACTTGGAAGAATATGTATTAGCCCATACAATATTACAGTATGATAAAAACGGTAGGACTAGAGTATTATACAATGTAATGAGAATATATTTTGGCAGGATATGGCGTAATTTGCTGATGACACCGATGTTCTGTGATAACTTTTTTCTGATAAAAGAGATGTGAGTATTCCATGATAAATCATGATCAATGTATACACCAAGAAATTTAGTACAATATACACGTTCAATTGACGTATTATTGATTTTCACTATTAAGTTTTGCAAAGAACTATTTTTTTGTTTCTGTTTCGCAGTATGGAATAATATATAATTTGTTTATCTATATTCAATGTAAGTTTATTGGCATTAAACCATTTAGAGACCTTTTGTAGTTCATTATTTAAACTAGTGGACAATGATAACTGATCATCTGTTGAATACAAGATATTGGTGTCATCAGCAAATAATATAAATTTCAATATTTTAGAACAATTTGGGAGATCGTTAATAAACAAAAGAAATAATAAAGGACCTAGGATCGATCCTTGAGGAACACCAAATAAAATATTAAGAGAGTCTGAAATGACATCGTTGTATGAGACAACTTGGGTTCGATTTTGTAAATAACTTTCAAACCAAGAATAAGGTAGTCCTCTAATGCCGTAATAACTTAATTTATGTAACAATATTGAGTAATCAATTGAGTCAAATGCTTTACTTAAGTCAAGAAAAACACCCACAGTATGTAATTTATTTTTAAAAGAATTAACAATGTAATCATGTAAGTCAATAAGTGCCATTTCAGTAGAAACATTTTTCAAAAAGCCATATCCTGGTTTTGAAAGGTCTTTTAAGAGTATTTAGTGAAACATGTTCCTTTGCCTTTGCTCTTGTGAGAGGCGCACCTCTTTGCTTTTGTGATTGCTATGCGAATGAATGTTTCCGAAATAACATTCCTGTTTGCAAAGATCTGTGGAAATTCCCGATTTAGTAGTCTGTACCTGAATACGGCTGTTTGGTGTTCAGGTATATCAGGAAGCTGTATATCAAAGACTCAGTCATTTGAAGAGAATCCTTTTTTTTTGGGGGGGGGGGTAAATAAATACTAAGTTCAAACCCGTTGAAGAGGCCCTGCTCGAAAGAATATTTCCTTTACAGTGTGATTATGCTAAAAAGAATATGTCGTACAGAATATGGAGCCTTTGATAAACGCGGGGCAGTACCATATTTTGTTGACAATAATTGATTGAGACTTTCTCAAACTCAATGATTTTACTGTTCAATTCAAGTTGTTATAATTTACACCTGGCAAGACCTAAACTCCTTCTACAGGGTGTTTCCTAAAAAAGGAGACCCAACTTTCTCCCGCAACATTTCGTCAAATAAACATAAGTTGATTTATTGTAATACATAAAAAAAGAGGAATGGTTATTCCCTTTCATATGCTACCACATTTGTGATGATAGAGCCTGGGATTATTGAACTAAAACAATTTTAAACCAGTAATGTAAAAATTGATTTGCACACGACAGCGGGATCTATTCATCTATGCAACGAATAGCCATTCATTAAATCTCACTCTGCTTTCTCGAGCACACACCTGCACACATGCTTGGAAAGACAAGGCGGTCATTTGGAAGGACACTGGGGCTTATTTTGGACTCATATCTCATTCACCGTTGCATACATGTTAAAATATGAATAAGGGAACAAAGTCTTTATCACTTATTTTGTTTCTTTACATTGTACCTGATGGAATTACACTTTGCATTACCTCTGTGCGCTAACTACTAATGTGGTAGTTTTAGACTTGACCCAGTATGATTACGATATTACTCTTGTGTCTTTATATGGACCCATTGGCGTAGACAGGTCCTCATATGTGGGGGGGGGGGTATGATTTTCCTTAAGGACCATATATATACACCCACCCACACACACACATGTATATATATGTACATATATATATAATTGTTAGGAAATAACATATACAACAGCTTTGACAACTCTCGTGGAAATAAATACAGTGTGAAAGGAAATTACATATATATATAATTGTTAGGAAATAACATAGATAACAGCTTTGGCAACTCTCGTGGAAATAAATACAATGTGAAAGGAAATTACATATATATATATATATATATATATATATATATATATATAGGCCCGGTGGGGTGAGGGTGTGTAAACCTTTACATGGTTTTTCTCTTTGCATGTCCAAGATACAACTTTAGCAACTTTGCATTATTGTAGTATAATTTGAATATTGAGCCAGCGAGCATGTGGGAATATTGGCTTTAAGTCCCTTTAAATGAGGGCACATGTTATAGGAAAGGGAAACGTGGTACTTATCATTGGGAAAAGGACACTTATTAGAAAATAAATTAATGTGTAGAAAAGGTAGAAAAGACAGTTATCAGAGGTGAAAAGAGGCATTTATAAGAACGGAAAAAATGTTCTATAAAGTAGAAAAATTAAATCAGTGCCTATATATTACAAAGAAAAAAAACTGACTTGTTACATTAAAAGGGATAGAAGGAATTAAAATTGATAAATGCTCTTGTTGAAATAGGATTATTTATCAAAGGTAAGGTGAGGGATGAGGGTAATTATCAAAAGTGGCACGGGAACTTACTGGAAAAAATGGGGGTACTTATCTGAAGTTAAAGGGAAAAGTAGAAGCATGTGTTGCCCTATTTAATACAATGAGAATTAAAAGAGCGTTTTGCTGGGGGAAAATATTACAGTAAATGAATTTTGTACAGAGAGATTTGTTATAGGACGAGGGTGTCGTCAAGGAGACCCTTTATCGCCCTACCCTTTTTTACTTGTTAGCGAAATACTAGGAATTTTGATTAGGCGCTCCAATTCTATATCTGGTTTGTATTCAAATGGAAAACCAATTAAACTCATACAACACGCAGATGACACTCTTTTGACACTTAATGGTACAAAGGAAGATTTACAGTGTGCACTAAATATTATAGATGATTTTGAAAAAAAAAATGTCTAACCTTAAGATAAACATTACGAAAACTCAAGTGATATGGATCGGAAAAAATAGGGCCTGCAAGAAACAATTAATGCCAGAACACAAACTAAACTGGGTATTTGAAGGTTACTCGAGATACCTAGGAAAAGACTATTCGGTTAACTTGTCAGAAATGGTCAATCATAATTATTGTGAAAAAAGAAAGAAATAAAACGCCAAATTATGTCATGGTCAAAAAGAACTTTAACTGTCTTAGGGAGGATAAATGTAGTTAAATGTTTGTACCAAAACTAAATTATTTGTTGCTATCACTGCCAGAACCTAATTATCAAATTATGATAGATATAAACCGTTCTTTTTTATGCGTTTATCTTTATGTGGGTATGCTCGTGTCCGCTAATAGTAGGGCAGCTTTAGGGTTTCTCCTTAATTTTTTTTTTTTTTTTTTGGGGGGGGGTCAACAGTTTTTATTTTCTCCCATAAAGAAAACTGTACATGATTTGAAACATATAATATTACAAATAATCTTCACATAAATATAACTGCTGAAGTTTCACATGTCAAAACAACAGAAATAAACTTTCATGTAAAATATATTTGCGAATCGAAAACCACATTTCAAGAAGAATAATATTCATATAGTTCTATTTAAGTAACTCATTTCATCACAAAAAATAAATAATGATAAAAAATAACAATTGAAAATGATTTTCACATAAACAAATCGCAAATAAAATTTTACATTTCGCATATCATAACCTCGCATAAGTGTGAGTGTACATTTCGTATGAGATTGCTTTAATAGTCTTTACAAATATATATATGTATATATATATATATATATATATATATATATTAGATCCTATAACAAATGAATTTTAACAATTTTCACGAAATCTTTTTTTCCTCAATTTCCTTCAGAAAGAAAAAAAGAATTAAATTAAAAAGAAAGAGGAAAGATAAGAGAAAAAAATGGATAAAAGAACATACACCATCACCCCACCCCAACCCCGCCCTTCCCACAACAACACAAAAAACAACAAACGAACAGACAAAACAACAAAAAACAAAAACAAAACAAAACAAAACAAAAACGGAACAGCCACACCACAACACACATACATAAACAAACATACAAATGGGGGAAAAGGAGAAAGGAAAAGAAAAGGCGGTAGGGTAGAGTGTAGAGAAGTTATGCCTCCTTATCTCTCATTTATCATTGTGAGAAACTAAAATCATATACAGTCAGTGAACATATATTTGAGTGGACAATTTTTTTTTCGCAAGCCCTCAAAAAGCTGCTCAGTGAGGGGGGGGGGGGTTATCAGATGTTTCCTCCATAATTCTCTGACAAGCAAAAAAAGAAAAAGAAAAAGAAACTAGAGTTGAACAAGTACAACTATACAGGTGGGCTGTGGAAGAGTTGAAATGCGATAGGGTAATAATATTGAAGTATGAAGTAGGCATGTTCCTACATAAATGCTTTGACGTGTGCACAGTCTAAGGCATTTTTACCGTTTGCGCGCGTATGCCCGTACGTACGCGCACACGCGCGATTAAGAAAATATTCTAGAAATCATGTAGGATCGATCAATTAAAATGCTAAAACAGTCCAAGATAAGTCATTTTATGCTGTATACGGAACTTAAGGCCACTGACGCGCGCGCATGTGCGCATGCGCGGAAATTTTGAAATGTTTAAAATGGCCTTAAACATGCCCAAAATTGATTATAGATCATTTAGAGCATTTTCAGACTTTGCGCGCGCGCACCTTCACCGACGCGCGCGTACGCGCACGCACCCTATGTTCAATTAATTTCATTTTTAATTAACTTGCATCATGCCAAATATTGCTATGTTATGGCGTTGTATTGCAGAGATATAGCATATGTCAGAATTTTACAAAATGGCGCCTAGATGACGTCACGATGCATGGACCATGTTGAAAAAATTGCTGTGCCGAGACAATAACCATATATACCGTCGTACCAAATTTGAATACATTTGAATAAGCCGTTTTGGAGATATTGTGCGTATACGGAACTTAAGGCCATTGACGCGCGCGCATGCGCACACGCGCGGAAAATTTTGAAATGTTTAAAATGGCCTGAAATATGCCCAAAATTAATTATAGACCATTTTGAGCATTTTCAGACTTTGCGCGCGCGCACCTTCACCGACGCGCGCGTACGCGCACGCACCCTATGTTCAATTAATTTCATTTTTAATTAACTTGCATCATGCCAAATATTGCTATGTTATGACTTTGTATTGCAGAGATATGGCATATGTCAGAATTTTACAAAATGGCGCCTAGATGACGTCACGATGCATTGACTATGTTGAAAAAATTGCTGTGCCGAGACAATAACCATATATACCATCGTACCAAATTTGAATACATTTGAATAAGCCGTTTTGGAGATATAGCGGACACAAAAAAGTGGGTAGAAATAAAAATAAATAAAGAAAATTTCGTACAAAAACAGAAGGTGGTCTGTACTTGTAGTACAGCCCACCTAAAAAAGGAGAAGTTCGAAAAGTTCGACCCGGCTTTTTTGTCTCGTCAGCCCTCCAAAAAGTCGCTCAGGGGGGGGGGGGGGGGGGGGGGGTGGGGGTGGGGGGTGGGGGGGTGGCATGCCTTAATAGACACGGTTAAAATTAAAACTGTTCTTGTACCAATTGCCCCTCATATACCATCATATACATATTTCACTGGATCCCGCTTTGCGGGATGAGGTTTATTCCGTCATGATAGGGCATGGTGTATTATAGGGAGACACGAGGACAAAGAAAAAAGGAAAAAAAAAGACAAAATGTGTCTCCCTAATACACCAGATATGGGTGTATATATATATATATATATATATATATATACCATAATCCCCTTATGTCTTCAAACATGAAAAGATGTGGCCAGCTCTTAAGGCATATGTCCAGAATATTTAATGAGTAAGAGACAAAAGAGGAAATGAGGATATGAATTAATGAAATGGAAATGAGGCGGAAATTTCGAAATAGAAATGAAGCAGAGTGTGTAAAATAGCGGGTGACATTGATTCAGCAACAGGGAAATCGCAAAATGACTTAAAGTGGTTTTTCACGGGGCACGCGAACGATTCCGAAGGATGCGAATGTCCAAAAGAAAAAAAAAATGTCAAAGTTCAACATTTGGAAAGGTTTTTCTCCGAATGTGTCGCGACAATGGAGCCGTAAACCAGGTAAACCATTTTTGAGCAGTTTCTACGTAGTTCTCACAACGTATGTGCGAATGTCGTGTGTAACGTTGCCGAATTATGGCCAGTCCACATACACGAAGAACACGCGACTAAAATGATCGGACGAACTTCTCTGCTTTCGCAAGGCATCGGACGAACTTCTCTGCTTTCGCAAGGCATCGGACGAACTTCCCTGCTTTCGCGAGGCATATACGCGAGACATTCTCCAAACTGTCGAGATTGTGGGCATATGACGAAGATTTTTAGACATTTTCGAGAGCAAATCACGAGCAAATCACGACCCGGGATGCCGGAAACGTTCACAAGAAATTTCAAACTTTTTTGAAATTCTCGCCGAACTAAAAACGACTCCCGCAAACAATTGACGACGCTTCCAAACCCCCGCGCGTGTTTGGTGAAATTTTGAAGCCTAAAATACGAATGCTGGACTTTGCCATTGTTTCGACATTCGCATCCTTTGTGAATCGTTCGCGTGCCCCATGAAAACCCCTATTTATCGAGTGATGGAAGAAAAGTTCAGCACATTTTACAGTACCTAGATTCAGTACAGACCAATTCTACTGCTAACCAATATACATGTATTGCTCATTTAAATACACTCACACCTCCTATTTGCCAACATTATTAGTTTTTTATAAATAAAAAAAAAAAAAATTAAAAATACTCAACATAACCCCAAAAGACTCACGATGGCAATCACCCTAGCCTTCATGAAGCTATTAAACGATGTGTCAAGTGCACGCCCTTGGTAATCTTTAAAAGTTTTTAAGTATGCTGTATCATTCACAAAACTTAATTCAACAGCTGGAAAGCACACGCCCCCAGAGATTCATTAAGGTAAAGCAGATGAAACAGATGGGATGTATATTTGATTTTTTATTGTGATAAGCAATTAAGAGTGCAATTAAAACAGAACAAGGGTATAGCTCTCTCTCTCTCTCTCTCTAAACTTCCCAAATTATGTTAATTACAGATCTGATGATTTAACTCTTAAAATAAAGGGAGAGTGTTATACATGTTTACTTCCTAATTGTAGCCTAGTGAGCACAGATAATGATTACTGTGGCCTTATTTACCCAGGATAGCCTTTTCAGTATCAACACTGCTCTCTCTCCGATAGTCCTACAATCGTTAGTACCAATTTCAATACACCCTCAAATATTAGTACCAAATTTAACACGCCTGCAGTTATTAGTACAAATCTTAATAAACCTGATTCAAGAGGGACAAGGTAAAATACCTTGTCCATGGATGTCAGCACCGAACAAGGATCCATCTCGGGTCCTCTCGTATGAGAGTTAAGAGCCTTCATCAGTACACCATCACACCTAATATCGATGAGTCTTTTTGGTTTTAAGATTCTTTTATTACTTCCCTTTTTGGTTTGGTTTTGGTGGTTTATTTTACCTGACTGCTAAGAAAGCATGTGTATGCTTGTAAGTAAGCAACCAGGGGACCGACGGCTTTAAGTCCCCTCCGAGGGACTAGGTAATGAGGATTGATGCCTTACGAAAGGGCACTAGAGCATCCACTCAGTTTCGAACCCGGGTCCTTCCAGTTACGAGACCACTGCTCTACTACTGAGCTATCGCGTCTCCTCGATAATCAAAGTAACTAATCAATAATCAAAATACGATGACATGAACAAGTATATTCATAGGCCATGGTCATATTTGTAAACTTACATAATCATGACAATTGTCTTTTGTACAATATAATGAACTATTAACAATAAGTCAAATCAACATAATGTTATACCAAATATTATTTAATGGTAGGTTATACTTAAAATATTTTTTTCAAAAGAAGGAAGGAACGATAAAAAAATTTAAAAAGAAGAAGAAGAAAGAAACTACCTCCGAACCCATACCACCAAAACAAACAAATAAAGTTACACAACTTGTAATTCGGAACTGTTATGTTATTTTGCACACTTCGCTAAAGAAGAGTAGAAATGAAATCGATAACCCGCTGTTGTCAGAGTTCACATCTGTTTTCTGCTGGCATTTTACAAACGAAGGCCATAACCTCGTCACAGTACAAATCATTCCAGTCCTGATTAATGTCGGCAACATCACTATAGCGCCAGATGTGGACACAGTCCTCTATCTGCTCGCCACGGTAGTACCTATCGTTCGGTTCTCCAGACTTCCAGTGAAAATAATTGCCTTGGTCTGACCCGTCGGTATTCACCCAAGGGCCATTGGTTACAGCTTGATGAAGTCCCGTCCATATTCCATAGAGGGGATAGCGGTTCACTTTGTCGTACTGAAAAAGATGTATTCATAGTCACCCTCACTTTCAGGCCCAGGTTTACTCCAAATTGCAAAATAAAGTCTCTTCCACATAAATATTGCAAAAATTTAAGCGTACCAAAGCTGCCATTGAATTCTTTATAAAAATTGTTAGAACTCGAGGTGAGTCAGTGTGCATCAATATCGTACAAAACCGTAGGTCAGCCCATGGGCGGAAATCGCTCTTAAATTTTTTTTCGGGGGGGGGGGGAGGGCACATTATTTCTCATATTTTGGGTGCCTATGCCTCGAAAATTCTGTGACAAGCAAGAAGCAAATACATAAATAAGTTTTTAAAAATGTTTAATAAAAAAGGCATGAGATTTTGGGGTGCCTTTTAATTCACAATTGTTTCACCAGCAAGATGAAAAGGAACAAGAAAAAGAAATTTAAAAAAAGGTCATCACATTTTTGGGTGCCTTTCTACTCCAAAATTCTTTGAAAAGCAGCGTTATATCGTAGGCCCTCATAGATATGAGTGAGATCATTCTGTGAAACAAAATAAGACTCTATTCACCAAATTTCGTTTCAAAGTATTTCATAAATTGTATATATTGATTAAATTCATTTCGAATCTTGGATATGCTAAAAATGTGCATATAGGCCTATAAAGCGTTACATGTGTAGGTATGTAGGTATGTAGGTAATATTAATTATTGCCACCACACTGATGGTCTGTTTCACTCTAATAATGTACTAAAAATTTATGATATTTACCGCCTCAATCTTGCTGTACTTATGTTTCAGTATCATAACCATGAATTGCCCACTGTCTTCAATAATATATTTACAGTAAATAATGAAATCCATCATTATCCCACTAGACTAATCAATCTGTATCACTTGATAAGAACTCGTACAGCATTAGCCCAGAATACTTTTCATTTACTGCTCCTAAATTTTGGAACTCCCACCCTTTAAATATACGAGACAGTATAAGTTTGAGTACACTCAAACGTCAATTGAAAAAATCACTAATTGCTTTTTTATGAATATTGATCCCTCAATGATGATTTTTGTTTACCTGTGTAGTAAAATCTACAGACTAAATGAAACCTTCCAGATCCTGTCCCTTTCCCACCCCCCCCCCCCGTCCTAACCCCCACCTGTCACCTTGTCCTTCTTATTCCGTCTCTTGTAAAGTTTACTCCTTTAAATCGTTACTATTTTCCTATTACTATTTCCAGATTTTTGTGTTTACAATATTTTTCAATGCTTTCTCTTCGATGGAAAGTGTGTTATGTCTATGATTTGTTTTGCTTTCCATGGCCATGTATCTGTCTTCTTCTTTCCCCCTTTTATTGGGCATTTTATGCACGATTGCCCAGTCTAGTTTTTTTTTTTAATGTACTGTATTCATGATTTATCTTTTGCCAGGGACCAGCGCTTCTACAAGCTCTGCTTCTAAGCTGGACTCTGTTTTCATTCTCATTTTCATAAAATTAACCTAATGTAGTCTTCATTGATGTTCCTTTTTTTTTCTTACAACTCAAACTTTAATGCACTTTGTTTTGCTTGTAATGATCGAAAATGTTTCTGCGCTAAGTTGTATTGTCAATTATTTTGCATATTGTTCATTTCACAATACTTATTGTTATATACTTTGAAAAATGAAAATGTAATGAAATAAAATTTAAATCTATTTTCTAAATCTAAATCTATGTTTATCTTACCACCCAGGGTGGAGTATCAACTGTACAAGACCGGAACAATTCATACAAAAATCCATTCTCTTCCGGATTGAGCACAGAGGTTAGGTGACCCATTCCTGCGTTGGTAGAGAAGTCGTTACATCGAGCCTCTGCTGCTGCCCAAGTCAGCCTTTCACCAAAGTAGCGGTAGCAGTTCCCATCAAACAAGTGCCAGAAATGGGGACAGCTGTAGTGCGTATTGCTCAGGGTTGCCATGGCAATAACGATCAACACAATAACCACTTTCATATTGTCTTCCTGTGGTGTTGCGATACAAACGAAAGCAGGTTTACGGATACCGTGTTTCTACATTGTAATAATTATACTTCAGCTGAAGAAAGGTTTCTGTTCGTAATACCACATTCATTTCGTGTGGCAGTACTTGCTATTTATCATTCAAATGATCAAATTCATTTACTTTTTTCACAGCCCTCCAAAGGCAATTTTATTATGTGAAATTAAAGAACATTTTACAAAATCAATCAAAATTCATTAAATTAGTTCGGTCATTAAGACGGAGCTGAAAAGAGAAGTTTAAAACCCAACGACTAGACTAGAGACAATTATCCTCGTAACGAAACATGACAAGAACGAACATTAAATGTTGATAATTTTTACTTGTAACAAGTATTGATGTGTCCCCAACACCTCATTTTCAAATCGAGATTTTAATATTTTTCATTTCCAACAAGTTTGTATTCAGAAGTTCTCCATTTGAGTGAATTTACAAAGATTAATCATATAACCAGTTACTTAATACTGATAACGATCTGTCATAACAATAAATGTAAAATCTGAAACACAAAATGGCTGTCCTCATAGTTTAAGTAAATCAGTTCACCATGAGCTTTAAAATTACATAAATGATGAATATGGAGCAAGTATTATAAATTTTTTACTCTTTAGGTGTAATAAGTTTTGATAAACTTAAAGACTCTGAATAATACCTGTCTTACCCAATCTTTATTTTAGTGTTGATGAAGTGTATATTCTTCGCAGGTCGTCACGCAATTGCGAGCAAGTGTGCTTTCTGTATACTGCATACAAAGAGTATATTAAAAGGTGTCAACTGCTACGTGTAGACTAGTCCCTTCTTAATATTTTCAATTGCAGGTGACTACAAAAATAAAATAAAACTAATATCCTATTATGCACAATGCTAGAAACGTATTTGGGTTCAGTGCGAAAATTCCGGCCTCTCCTCACTCTACCCGGATCCCGCAGAATCATGCAGTTGTTCATTAAGTCTTTATCATGAAGACAGTTATGATGCTTTGATAGAAAAAAAAACCCCTGAGCAATAGGGGGCGTTTTTTACCATTGTGAAATGGGGACCAAGAGTATGTAATTAATTTGCACATAAGCACAGCAATAAATTGTTTGGTAAATACTTCCTTGTCTGTTATCTGTTAGTATGTTCAAGAAGATAAATATATATATATGTATACATACATATTATATACATGCTTTTTTAAAATAAAGTTCATCATTTCCTGATGAAGGCCTATGGACGAAAATTCGTGATATTTTATCTCTCCAACGGTGTTTTATTTATTGTAACATTTTGTATATACCGTATATGTATATATATATATATATATATATATATATATATATATATATATATATATATATATATATATATATACATGTATATACATCTATGTATATAGATGCGAGCAAGTGTATATATACATACATATATGTATATATATACGGCTCAATCAATTGCAACGGCGATGACCTGTCCAGGAAGAGAAGTGAGAAAAGACTGATTATCCACCTGGGAACCATTCCTCGTGGGATAAACGTATCATTTCGAGCATTTCGCATGAATTGAATGTTTTCTTGTTGTCCTTTCCTTCTGTATCTCTTTTTCTCCTTTCTCTTCTATTTTTCGTTTTTTTTTTCTCCTCTCCTTCCCCCTGTCTCTTTCTTTTCTTCTTTACCCTCTTTTTTCACCACTTCCTCCCTTTCCTCCTTTTCTTTCCCTTTTTCTTTCCTTCGTGCTTTCAGCTTTCTGTCCTTTCTTTTTCTCTTTCTCTCTATCTCTCCCTCCTTTCCCCTGTTTTTCTTTTCCTCTCTTCTTTCCCCTTCCCCCCCCCCCCTCTCTCTCTTACCCCTTTTTTGTCCCTTCTCCCTTTTTCTCCCTTTCATCTTCCCTTGGTTTCTTTTATGACGTTTTACTACGTCATCCTCTCTCTCTCCTTCTTTCTCCTTTTTTTCTTTCTTTACTCCTTGGTTACGCTAGTATCCTTGGAGCCTTGAGCGCTTTGTGCTTCTCGCTTCTTTGTTTTCTTTAGTTTTTCTTTTGTTTCTTTGTGACGTGTTTTACGTCATTCTCTCTCTCTCTCTCCTCTCTACCCTTCCCCCCCCCCCCCCCCATGGTCGGGCGAGTATCCATGGAGCTTTCTCTCCTTTTGCGCTTCTCCTCTTTTGTTTTCTTTTCTCTTCTTTTATGACGTTAATACGCCTCTATGTTTCTCTTTCCCTCTCTCCTCTTCTTTCTGATCTCTACCATGGTTGCGCTGGTATCCATGGAGCTTTTGCGTTTTTGTTTTTGTTTTTATTTTTTTTTTGCACTTCAGGCTCTTTTCTGTACCTACCTAATAAATTTCATCATTTCCTGATGAAGGCCTATGGCTGAAAATTCGAATCTTTTCATCTTATACGGACTTTTTAATTCCTATCTTGTCTTGTTCCTTAACTTTGCAAGTCCGAAGCAGAACTATCATTTTACTATATATATATATATATATATATATATATATATATATATATATATATATATATATATAATATATACGCACACAAAATAAAGAATTCTGTGAGAGTAGTGAATATTCAAATATTTGCCTAAAGAGCTTCACCAGGAAATGAACTTTATTTTAAAAAAGCATCCAACATAACAACGCAGTACGGTAGGCATGGTAAGTGCATACGATAGTCTCTCCATTAGTCACCCACGTTAAACTCTCGATTTCAAACCATGTAGAAGAAAACGATGCAAATAAGGCTATAAGATTGAGTAGGTAAAATATGGATTTATTTGTACATAAACAGAAATTATTATGCACAATTATAATCATACAACCATTTACCAAAAGCAGACATGACGGGTTTTATGGTTTTATGAGACTCTTCTCGATGTGGTGGCCAGGTTGATGCCAGATGAATAGTAAACACATCTGTAGAAAGTAAAAGATAGAAAAGGGTAAAAGAAATCTTAGAACTGAGAATGAATACTTGAATTAGATATATTTTAAAAAAATGTTTATCAGAATTACTAACATTTTTATTTAATTCCAGAATTTGACCAAATAGAGATCGGCTAACAACATCTAGAATTAGATTTTGAAATCCTTATTTTGTTTGAATTGGTTATATATTTTCTAACATTCACCCATTTTCAAAAATAGGATGTAAATGACATCATTATTTTTGTCTAATAAATAATTACAATCATTGAATACCAACCTTAAAATTTGACAGGCAAGCACGCATCCACTCTTGTGGACTCGGTTAAGCAAAAGATTTCTGCACACAGAAATGTGATTTTTATTTGTTGCCTGCTAAATTCATTGGTTAAAGTTTGAACCACGTATTACGATTACCACGGCAAATGCAATTTGCCTTATCAAAGACAATCATCATTTATGTATGTGTGTTTTCAGATAATGAGTTTAAACATTCTGTTGTTTACAAATTTAACCCTATCATCTAAATGTAATGTACAAAGATATGAATGTCCACCTCGGCCTTTCGGACTTGGTGAAATATATTTTGCAATTACAAAATTCTGAACCTCTCGATATAACTGTAATATATAACTTTAACATTACAATACTACATTGTATTCAACTTTTGAAGCAAGTTTATTGCATTGGTTTAAAATTTCCTTTAAGTTTGTAGTACGGTATTCCTCAAGTTAATATGACTTTAAAGTTATTTAATAAATAGAGTTCATGATCATTCCTATTGAAAATATACAATATTTCCCCCCTTTATTACACATTTACAATTTTCTTAAAATCTCACAGGGACATTTTTTCATGCATTCTGTAACAATTAACAATCTAACCACTTGCACGTCTATGTCAAAACTATAAACTTTCTCTATAAGAAATGAAAGTTAAGCTATATGACCTTTAACCCTTAATCATCGGTATGCATGCATTGAATAAAGCACCTACATAACATGAGAATGCTTATAAATAAATACCCATAATTATTTACATGATAGTTTCTGTTAGAATGACAGATAAATTCAAATTCAAAGTCAAATTCAAATTCAAATCCAAATTCATATTCAAATTCAAATTCAAATTCAAATTCATATTCAAAATCAAAATGAAATTCAAATTCAAATCCAAATCCAAATTTAAATCCTGATTCAAATTCAAATCCAAATCCAAATCCAAATCCAATCCTGATCCATATTCAAATCCAAATCTAAACTCAAATTAAAATTAAAATTCAAAATCGAATTCAAATTCAAATTCAATTTCAAATTCATAATCACAAACCTGGCAACATGGCTTTGATTTGGTTGGGTATACAGATGGACTTGGTGAAGAGTGTGTTTAGACGGGGGTTCCCTTGTTTTTGGGCACACAGTTCACGTAACGTCTCCTACTGGCATTCCTGAATCTCCTGTCACAGATACACTGGTCTCCTTGAGCGTTGTTACAGACTATATGGACACACACACACATACAAACAAAACGACGTCAAAACTACATTTAAACAGGGGGTTTTCAAAGGGGAGGGCGTGGGGTGGGGTTTAACTTTTTATGTCTGCAAATTTGCTTTGTTTAAAGGCTTGAAGACAAATGGCAAATTGCATATTACTAATCTTTTTGGTCATGTATTGTTTTCATGTTCTTTGCTTTTTGGGAAAAAATTGGTGGAACCTCATCGAGTAAATTTGAAATTTGAGACTTTTTCATCTTATTTATTTATTTTTTTATTTACTTATTCATTAAAACCCTAACCCTACATCTTGGACGAAATAAAGCCATTATATCGAAGCAGCATAATATGTTGACAACACTGTCATGACTGTGGGGTAACATTTTAATTGCAGGGCTCCTTAGGGAGAACAGATGAGGCTACCATAATTATCATTATTGTTATTATCATTATTATTATCATTATTATCATTATTATTATTATTATTATTATTGTTATTATTATTGTTATTATTATTATTATCATTATTTTTATTATTGTTATTATTGTCATTATTATTATTACTATTATTGTTATTACCATTATTATTATTATTATCATTATTATTGTTATTATTATCATTATTATTATTATTATTATTTATTATTATTATTATATCATTATTATTATCATCATAATCACTATTATCAACATCGCCATTATCATCACAGCACTTACATTTGAATCGTCCCCTCTTGACCATGGGCTCGCTGCCGTAGATCATCTGCTCCAGCTCCTCGGTATCCAGAGAGCGTTTCTCCAGCATCTGGAAGAGCTCCTCATCCTCCATGGCGGCCACGGAGGCAGCGAGAACGGCGACGGCGATGAAAAGGTAGAAGGCCTTCATGGTTGGTCCTGAGATTAATGGCGGTGAAGAATTTTCTTACATTTATTCAAAGTTACATTAACATTATTCCAGCTTTTTTTATATTTTGCAGAGCATTCAAATAATAAAGTATATAATTTAAGATCAAAGTTACATGAATGGGGCTTAAATGGTACATGACTTGTGTGTTAACGAAGAACTTTTAAAATCATAACTCAATCAAATTAAGTGAAATTTTAAAGCAAATTCTTAATACACGAAGCAGTAATGCAGAGAAGTCCTAACTCTTTCTGAGATCTTAATCATGTTAAACAATGTCTCTTACTATTCAAGCTATCTTAATTTTTTTCTTTCTCTTTTTAAATACAAGTAGGCCTATTTTTGTCATTTCCCCTTCCATTTCCCCCTTTGAAAAACAGCTTTAGCTGACAAGGGAAATCCAACCCATGAGTGGAGAATAAATCAATCAAATTAAGTCAAATTAAGTTAGAATTAAGTTAGAATTTCACCTCAATATAAACCTTTCCAATCTATGTAACCATCTGTTAAGGTCCGAATATTTTTGTTTCCTTTTCTCTCTGTTACTATGCTTACACTATAATTTTTGAATCTCTGTTCGTCTGTCTCTGAATGTCTATCTGCCCCCTTCTCTCTCTCTCTCTCTCTCTCTCTCTCGTTTCCATTCTCCTCTTTCTTTTCTCTTTCTCTTACTCTCTCTCTGTCAAGATATTCTGAAATTTGATAGGATTCACTTTGTAAAAAAAACCTAAAGAAATAAAATCTTAAGCTGAACTCGAAGCTTACCTGATTGATCTGTTGATCCCAAGTTGTCCGAGAAGCGAAGGAAAGAATGATTGCCACCACTCCACAAAGCTTCCCTATTTATATAAAAATCAAACTTTGTGTTTCCTATAGGGCCCTGATCCCTGATCCCCTACAGAGATTAATATGTCATCTCTTCATAATTTTAAATCATATTTATGTTAGTGTTAATGATAACCTTGGATTGGATTAGGATATAAGTAGAGCCTGACTGTGATCAGGTGATGTGACAATGGCTAATCCAGTACCATCTGCTCATGTTATATATTAGTTTATAATCATGAAATTGTCAATTTTTGAGCATCTTACAACTTCTCCTCATTTTTCTGTACACTTTTAGGCTTAGTACCTTCCTCTTTCTCTTCAGGCTATCCCCACCCTCCCCCTCTCTCTTTTTTCCTTCTCTCCCCCTCTCTCTATATGTTACGGAATCTGCTCTTAATTTCTCTCTCTCCTTATAGATATCAATCTAAATCTCACTCTTTCTTATTCTCCTCTCCCTGTTAATGTAAGGACGTTAATATTTAAAGAGGGTTTTAATTAAGATAAAGTATTGATTTAATAGTACAGGTTACCTGATATTGCATTTCGAAAAGCTTATAATTCTTTGTAAATTGTACAGCTAACATTAACATGATTAAATCCCGTATCAAACAAACAAACTTAAAATATCCCCTAGTCATTTTTTTTTTTAGTTTTCAATCATACTAAATAGGTCTTTATAAGGAAGAAAGACAAAGAGCTAGGACAATGGAACATTAGTTACTAACATTCATTTTATTTCAAAATAAATATCACAAAAGTATCAAAATCCAACACCTCAAAATAAATGTGTAAACCTGTGTCATTCTTCATTATCTTTCAAACCATGTAAAAAACGTTGATTAAAGACATGCATAACTATGGAAGTACTCATTTCCGTACACTTCTGTACCTTTGCTAAAAGTAATTATTGACCCTGATATTTTAGTAGTGTGGATATTAAAATTACTGTGTATAAGACACCAATAAAACAAACATTTTGGAAGACATATTGATTTTGCTGTCTAAATAGAACCTCGACCAAAATGACCATCCGTGATAAAATAACAAGGAAAAAAAAAACATGGAAAAATTCTGTTTCAAGATGAAATATATCTAATATCATACACATATCTTTTGGACTCGGTCCTAAAATCAAAATAGTCGTATTCAAATAGATTCACCAAGAACAAAGGTGTCATAAAATTCTACAAGCAAAATGGAATTTGGTTTCATGTGTCTTATAGAAAATTTGGAAGTAAATAAAAGAGAATGAAGGAGAAAGAGAAAGTGAGAAAGAGAGAGAGAGAAAGTGCGAGAGAGAGAGAGAGAGGGAGAAGGAGAGAGAGAGAGAGAGGGGGGGGGAAGAGAGAAAGAGAGAGGGAGAGAGAGAGAGAGAGAGAGAAGAGGTGGGGGGGGGGGGGGGGTAGAACAAGTGCCGAAAGTGAACATTTGATATGAAATGTGAAAGCCATTCTTCATTTTCGCGGTGACAGCGCATGTCATCGGTACCTTAATTGATCATTAAGCGTGCTGCATTTTCCAAGAGATGATAGCAAGTAATCCTTAAGCGTCAACGCAGGTTTTGATCTGCAAGGCAATCCATCGCCTGGCAAAGCTTTCTTAGTAGGCCACGCTTCATTAACATAAACCTTTTCCTATTCCATATCACTCTAAATGATTTTAAAGTAATATCTGACTATTCATATCAGTAACTAATCATTATTTTCACGCCAGTACAGAGTTTTAGTTATCATTTTTTCAAACTGAATGATCTATTAAAAAAAAAAAAAAGTTGATAGTGAGTAATAAGAAAGATTTGCATTTACAGGAGGTGAGATAAAAGTGTATATTTTCACTTTTACGTACACTGACAAGTATGAAAGTGATGTGATCATTTCTACATTATCGAATACATCGATTGAAGATCATATCACTTTTCTGCAGTACTGCTTTTCATTTTAAATGATAACTTTCATGTCATTTGATAAAGTCATGCATACATGTTAAACAATCTTCTGGAATTATACCACAATAGTTTGTAGTCAGAGGTAGCCAGACATAAACAAAGGAGGATACTATTCAATTTCTTAATACACTGGTAAATTAACAAAACATTACTCAACTGATCGCAGAATTGCATAACATCTATGTGGAAACCATGATGTCCATACCATTATAATATTTATAAGCCTTTCAGATATCAAACATCAATGCATATTGCTTATAACAGCTGGGCCCTGTTTTTAAAAAAATTGTTGTCAATAACAACTGCCCCATTTCTATGACAAATTTGCTCTCAGCCAATCAGGTTTAAGGATTTCAGTAGCTTATAACAGTTATTGCAACTTGTTAGTTGTTACTGATAACAAGTTTTATGAAACGGGGCCAAAGAGTTTGCAGTACCCTGCTGAAATTGTAATAAACAATTTAGCGTTCTGGAATATCTCAAGATAATTTTTTTTTCAGCTTACAATGTTCAAAAGATCAACTTCAGTTTCAGTTTCAGTTTATTGTTTCATATTTCACATTTTACCATATTTTCACAAAATAAAATGGTACAAACAAACATGAGTTCTATTGTCCGAGACAGATGGTAAGCACCTCATATCTATTTATTTGCATGCAGAAAAGACTGATCTAAAAGTAGAGTGAAATATGGAGGAGCACATAAGGAGAAAGCTAAGCTTGTAAGTTATAGGCTCCAAAGGACATTAAGAGTTTTAGAATCTTTAAAAATAGTGGGAACAAGCAATGCATGATACAGCAAAATGAATATATGAATATACATGTATATACATAAATATAAGATCAACTGACGTAGAAAATTAAAACGGTTTTAATGAAGTAGAAAAAATATACATGGCATTTTGAAGTCTCATTTACTTGCAACGTTGAATTACTCTACCATGGCCATGATGGCATAATTATATACATCTTGAAATTATATTTATGAGCATTATAAACTGTCGAACAATTCTATTTTAAATGATCAGGCTTTTGGGACACGGCTTGAGCTCCCAGTACTGTAACGCCGCCCATCCTCAAAGCGTCTCGTTCGTGCTGCGATGTCATCTGCCGGCCTAAAAGTTGTAAAAAATTTAATAATAGTTAAGAATAGCTGGATCTTGATGATCTTTCTTTTAAACTGAATCACGAAGGGTCCATAATTCTCACTTCAGAATCGATAACTTTCATATGTTCACGTAATATGGTAATGATAATCAGTGGCGTAATGAGCCAAAAATTTTGAGGGGCTGAGCATAGGCATACGGGCCAAATTACTGAATACTTGCGAGCAAGCGAAGCCAGCGAGCAAAAAAAAACAACAAAAAAAATCGACCTTTTTTAGAATGAAAATGTAATTTTTGTCATATATCCAGTAGGTATTTCTTTTTCTTTCCTCTCTTTTTTTTTTTTTGGGGGGGGGGGCATGGAATTTATTTATTTATTTATTTTATTTTTCATTTTATTTTTATTTTTTTTTTTTTTGGGGGGGGGGGCTGCAGCCCCAAGCCCCCCACCAGTATGCCAATGATGATAATCAGCATTATTTAGTCATGCAATTGTTATATTGTTCGTAAATATTGCGAAAAGAAAAATTATCCCCTGAATATATGAATAATGTAAATGTCAACTGATGCTTGATAATGATAATAATATGTACGAGTCAGATTCAAATTATTTTCATTGTTCCATAATCAGGGAAACACAGAGAAATTACCCCACTGCCATAGCAGAAACAAAAAAGATAAATAGCATTGGAATAACAATGTGAATGCATACATACTATGAACATAAACAGTGAAATGCAGACAGGACAGATGGCGAAATAAAAGAGCAGAGGGAAAGGGAGAGAGAGAGAGAGAGCGAGAGAGAGAGAGACAGACACAGACAGACAGAGAGAGAGAGAGAGAGGGTGAGGGCAGAGCGGGAGAGAGAGAGAAAGAGAGAGGGAAGGAGAGAGAGGGAGAGAGACAGGCAGAGAGGGAAGGAGAGAGAGAGAGAGAGAGAGAGAGAGAGAGAGAGAAAGGGACGAGGTAGGAGGAAAGACGGGGACAAACGACGGGCAGTAAAAACAAACAAACAAATGAACTGGGGAGCGTTTCATGAAAGGAAGTTGTCGGATATTTTATCTGACAACTGTTATAAGCTACTGAAATCCTTGCATCTGATTGGCTGAGAGCAAATTTGTCGGATAAAATATCTGACAAGTCCTTTCATGAAACGCCCCCCTGGTCTCTTACTTTCGAAGTTTCACTCCTGACATGGGTTTTTCATTTTCCTTTGTTTTCTTATCCATGCCCATCAGACTGTTATATCTCATCAGAATGGTGGCTGTAACGCGCCTGCGCAGTCGAGGCATTGTGGGCGACATCGGGGTTCCCTTTCGAAGAGCGTCTTGTTGCTGTGTACATGTGAATGAGAGGGAAGCAATGACTTGTCAAGATGTACAGAAATCAAGATAATTTCTTGAAATTAGTTATCAAAATAGGATTATTCCTATTAAATCATCGTGTACTGAACACATGTTTTCTTTAAAAAATGAATTTAAGTTTGATATAATGAGTGATATATATAAAACGGCAACTATTACCAGTGCTTATTTATTTATTTATTTATTTATTTAAGTATTTTTATAGTCATATTGACCTCTGGAGTTTAGGAATAGAGACGTATGGTCTTTTTTCTTCACATACATACAAGAATTATTCCATCGTTCAGAATCTATCATATCGTGAAACAATTACATTTATAGTAACTCAAATATGTTAACGAAGTAAATAATACAGAGTTTTCTTCCCACATACATTTTATTAGCTATATTATTGCCAGTGTTAATGGGTATAACATAACTTATCAACAAAAGAAAAGGATGGGGTTGTGAGTAAACTGTAATGTAGTGGGTGAGCTCTTGATTTTAGTTATTGAAATTAACAATTATTGACTCATACCTGGGCTGAATCTTGAATAAGCAAATACTTATCTACACTTCATGATAGTTTGAGGTTGGGGTGATTTTTTTTTGCTTGTCAGAGATTTTTTGAGTGAAAAAGGGGCCCAAAAATGCTGAGGACATTTTTTTTTTTTTTTTTTTCTTGTCAGAAAATTTTGTAAAGATTGAGCCCCCTCCCTCAAGAAATCCTGGATCCGCCACTGGGTGTCCATTTCCATTCTATTCTCACCTTTGCAAGCGCAGCCCCTTTTCTCCCGATGACAGGCTGAAGTCTTGGACTTTCTTCGTTCATCACCAGGACCTGGGTGCCTTTCTTACGCGCGCGTATTTTCTCCATGACCTCGCTGACGTGTAAGGTCAAACCGTACATTTCCTCGTGATAGTGATCCTCATCCTGTAAAGAAGAAGAAAAAGAAGAAGAAACACTAAAAAGAATTACAAAAAAGAAAGAAGATGGAAAATGCAAATATAGGTAAGATTTTAGAAATAGTTTATCTCTATCTTTGTAACCATGAGTAAGATTTTTTATTATTGTTTTGCTGCGCAATACTCGAAACCGTGTTTCAGACGAAAATTAATTTCATAAATGATTTCGCCCCCGCTCCCTTTCTGATAAATTCTGGATCCGGCCCATGCCTATTGTATGTATACCTTCATTCTCCGGACGAAATCCTTTGCCTCTGCTGCCCCCAGGCGACCAAACTGAGCAATGATGCCTTCGACCGTGTTGCTGACCTCCCTGACCATGTTGACGTCACCACTGACGTAGATGTGACCTTGACGACGGTAGAGTACGTTATAAACCAACCATGGGTGATCCTTCAAGATGTTTTGGACGTATTTCTGATAAGATGGACGAATATGAAGCAAAATGAGATATTTGTAAATTTTTTTTTATTTTTTACCTTGTACAATGTACTAAATTATATTCTTTACAAATCATTCTAAAGCGTCAGGAATAAAAACTATACATTTACAGATCTCGAAATCTTTCAAAGCATCGGGAATCAAACTTATACGCTTACGTCAACATATTTTGTTTCCCACTTTGTTATAGAATACAATAAACCAAAACACTTTTTTGTAAATCACTTTAAGAAACTTCAAAGAAGGAAAATACTAGTGTATAGCATTTCTATAAAGAAAGGGAAGTCACAATTTGCAAGAAAACTTTCCAATTTTTACATATTTTTGTACAATGTTTAAAAGGAAATAGTTAATACAATGTGCAACAATAATTTAATGAGAAGTAATATGTATAGAGGAGATGGGAAAATTACAAAAACTGAGAGTTGTTATTATAATGAAGTATAAACATGTAGCTCTACGGTTTGTTCTTTAACAGTGCTAACATCAACTTAGGTTAGCTATGTGCTTTATATATTTTGGAGTTGATACAATTGCATCTGTTTACATAAACCGTAGAAGTGTATTCAAAGTCCATTCTATAGCCTTAGTCAAAATAAATTTTAAAAAAAGGTACATACCCGGGGTTTACCAGGCTCCCTCGAATACCCTGTAAGGACAGCCGACAGGGCGCCCTCATCCTTGGCCACTGAGGTCTCTCCCTTGTAGAGATCCTCTTTCGCGTTCCTGCACCCGTACACAAGAGTCATGTCGCCGAACGTGTCCGACCCGTCCCCCTCTCCACGCCGGCCCCTCGAATCAGTCACTTCGGAATTTCTGCTGCTTGTTAGCTCGCTGCTGAACGACGCGAGCTGACGGAGGTCTGTCTGTCTGTCCTGCCAGAAAGATCGGAAGGGAGCAACTCCGGTCCCCGGTCCCACCATGATGACGGGAGCAGATGTGTCCGCGGGAAGGTGAAAGTACGGGGCCCTGACAAAATCCACCAAACCAAATTATTTCATTGTGTAACGTCCATGTGAGCTTTAGAACGATGGAATGTTTTATGATGTTATTTACATGATGAAAACAAAAATGAATCACAGAGTTGGCAACTTTGTCTTCTTTTTAAAAAAAAACACTGTTGAGCGATTACTGAAATTTGGTTGTTTCAAGACACAAAGAAAATACTTAGATTTTCTATGTTACATTTCAATATGGGGCAATCTTACTTAGGGAGAAAGGAGGCTATTGATTATGATTTGGCAAACATAGCCCCCAGAATTGTGAGAACCTTTATGCATTATGACGAACAGAGCCCACTATTCGAAATGTGTCGAGACCGACAATCCCTCTTTCTTCGAAGGAATACATTAGTTAAAAACTATTAGTCTTTTTAAGACCTCACCTTCCAAACTTCTGTGACTTGCTCAAATATTTATTTTCCTAAGGTTCTATCCTTAAAAGCACAAAGACGACTCTTTTGAGGTTTACTTACGAGCTCACAAATGCTGGTATGACGTCATCCTTCCACACTCGATACAACCAGGATGAGCATGTGCCATAGTGAACTGGGCCTCGGCCGCCTGCCAAGATAAATGAATAATAATGTAAAGCATTGGCTTCATCCATTCAATGCTATGTCGTCTTTACTTTAGCCGTAGTTCTTTAAAAATTTGCAATGCCAACCCTTACCACGTGGTCAAAAGTTTTGCCGGAATTTGTCATTTAGAATTGGTCCATCACTGAAAAAAGTTTAAACAGTGCGGTATAAAACGCAATTCACTCGGCACAAGCCATTAATATGCTAGATTTTTTTCAAACTCGACTATGGGAATCTCAAAGTATCTTTTCTTTTCCTTGACTTTTCTTTATCAGAGAATATCAGCCGTGATTTCTGCATATTTAAATGTCTAATTTTCTTTTAGACTGAGGCTTTTCGATAGTTCAACACTTTATTGCAATCACAGGATTAAATAAGAAACAATCAAATCAGTCATGAACTATCTTTAAGCATTGTTCTAATAGCAATACGATCAAAACCATTCTCTGCAGCAAATGTGTAAAGTTGAGGGGACGAAAGTCGGAAAGAACATTGACCGTACGGACGTCTCGGATCGAGACACAAGGGAATACAAGTTCCCCACAGTGCCTCATCATGCTCATCGCACATGACGAATAGAACTATTGTTCTCAAGGTTCAGACTTGCTTGAGCAAATTGCTAGTTCTATAGGCCAACTTCCTTCACTTTGATTTTTTTTTAAAGCGGAGACGAAACAATATTTTTCCTTTTTAAGTTGAGCGACTTCGTAACAGCGTGACTTTCCTGTACAAGATTATAAACTAACCATTCGGGTGATAGGATACCACTGCCACAGTGGCATGAATCTCGTTGGGGTACTGTTTGGGACTGGAGCTGATGGAGAAGTATCTGGGTCGAAGAAGGGGTAGCTGGGTGAGGAGCAGGGATGCAGGAACCTTGAGGGAGGGGTAGCCTTCAAGTACCTCCGCCATGTTGGGCCAGTTCTCCCATTTCCATTCCTCGTACTCGTCGCATCCCTGGTATCAGGTAGAAAATAAAACACGTGATTGGTTTGCAGAATAATCGCCTCTCAGGGGCGCTGCAAGACCATTTGGAAACGGGGGTGGGGGCTGTCGGACAAAGTCGCTGGCACTATCTATCTATATAGACAGTTAAAAGTGCTGATAACGGAATCATTCTGGAGAGGGAATGTTTGGCTGTTTTAAAACAAATAAAGTTGAATAAGTCACCTGGAAATGGTTAGATCGGTTAACTGTTGAACTTTACAATATTTTCTGGCCCTGCCGTTATATGAGATTTGGTAGTTACAGCTTTAAGTTGGCTTCTCAAAAGCAAGCTATAATTACTTTGATTTAAAAAGACGGAAAGGATCCACAAATGATTCAGAATTATAGGCCAATACCCCTCTTAAATGTTGACAGTTAAATGATTTCAAAAAATACTCGAGTGAAAGAAGGTTTGGATAAAATAATTTTATGAGACCAAGTAGGTAATATGGAAAATAGAAAGGTTGATAGATAATGATGATTACACTCTAGAAACAATCTAGTCAAATATGACTAGAATCTAGTCAGATTTGACTAGAATAACTATTCCCACGGGCACCTGCACTATTCTAGTAAAGATTACCAGCTTCGGGTTTGAAGTGAACAGAATCATAGTCAAAATGGACAGAATCCTAGTCAGAATGACTAGAATATGATTAAGAAAATGTTACCAAGCGATCTGGTAAAAAATAATAAAAATGACTAGACGTTTTAAGAGTGTACATGACAAACTGGAAAGCCTCGAAAACATATGTATCTAGTATATACTGTTAAAAATAACTTCATTGCTTTTATAATTTTCACAGATTTGTTTTAAATCTCCACCTTCCAACCATGTCTCTAGAAGCTCTACATAAAATGGCGGTAAAGTCTAATTTCGTTATTACAGAAGAAAAACAATTTGCCTCCAATACGCTGGGTAAAATAATCAATATATTGCTTCCATTTCATTGGCTAATCCCCACTTACAAGTCTCTTTACCCACTTAATTCTTTGAACTTTAATCAATAATTCAAAATTAATCATTTTAAGTCCCCCATTCTTTTAATCTAGAAACGTCGTACACGGCCTTCTTCAGGGACACCCACTCACAATCATCATTTTTGAAGCTGCCAAGTTGATACCAATAGTTTCCTCTCTATGAAAATGCAAAAGTCATTTTTATCAAGTTCATGAAGTACGCAATGAGGAACGTTAAGTAATATACATTAATTTACAGTATTAAAAAAAATAACTGAATTTTCCCCTTTAAAGTTAAGTCTCTCTGTTTCCACCATGAAAGAGATATTTTAAATTTTAATTAAGATCGTATTTTCTTTTATATGTATAAACATCTAAATTGAAAAATACTCCCAGTATTTTGATAAATGGTACCACTTTTCGAAAAGACTAGAACATATAGATTTACGATCAAAGGGCACAGTCAGATTAGAACATATGATTTATAAAAATGGTGAATTGAAATCTGATGCACAATATTTACGAGTAGAGGTCTTAGTTCATGGAATATATTGGAGGTAAAATATATATTTGAGAACATTCCCTTTAGTTGGAAAAGCAAATGCATATAACAAAAAAGAAAAAAAGAAAAAAAAAAGGAATTTGATAGGAAGAAATCGCACCTTTAGTGACATTGTCTGGAAAAGATTATATACAACTATTCTCAATAATAAACCAAAAGTCCCCTCTTCAGTCAATAGATTAAAATAATTATATGATTTGTCTATTAAAGACATTGAAAACATTTCCCTTAGGCCAAGAAAATGATCTATAAATAGCAAGCTTAGGGAAATCCAATTTGAAATGTTTACAGTAAATGGGATTGTTCATACTAATCTTGATTTATTTCGTTTTGGACTGGCCCCAAGTAGTTTGTGCTCTTTTAGCAAAATGGAAGAAGAAGAATGTATCGCCACGGATGTCATGAATACAAACAGATTCGGTCGCTATGGGAAACCGTAGGTCATATGTTGAACTTACCAATTTTAAAGAAATTAAACTCGGAGGTTATCACACTGTCTTCTTGCAAGTCATGGATGGATACGAAAGGCGATTAGGGATGGGGGGGGGGGGGGGGGTGCGGGTGGCGGGGATGGGAAGAGGAGGTTTTTGTGTTTGGTTGTGTGTGTATGTGTCTCTCTATTGCCTTCTCTCTATCCCCCTCTCTCTCTCCTTTCTTTTTCTTTTTTTTTTTACAAATAAATTCTTCTTTCGGTGAAAAAAGAAAAGGAAAAGTTGCATTTTCAGTTATGCACTGTATAATGCAATTGAGTTGAGATTTTAAGTTAGCTACATGTACGTATGTGATGCATAACTTCTCTGTCATTCTTTAATGTATCCATTATCCATTAGTACGTACTGATAAGATAAGTTTACTTGTGAATTGTATTTTTTAAAAAATACTTTGTCCATGTTTGTTTAATTTTGTTTTCATGTTTGTACAGAATATTAATTTCACTGAAAAGAAAGAAAACAAAATAACATTAGTATCAGTAGTAGTAGTAGTAGTAATATAGTGGGAGTAGTAGCAGAAGAAGTAGTAGTAATAGTAGTAGTAGTAGTAGTAGTAGTAGTAGTAGTTTAGTATTAGTGGTAGTAGTAGTAGAATAGAAGGAGGAGTAGTAAAAGAAATTGTATGTACTTGTTCATTTATGTTCTTTTTTCTCTCTTTCTCTTTTCATTGTTTTCCTTTTTTCCATGCGCTTAGAAACATGGTATTAAGCGCTTTATATATGTTGTATATTATTATTATTATAACTATTATATTAATTATAGTTAATATCATTATTATCATTATCATTATTATTAATAATATTATTATTATTATCATCACCGTCATTGTTATTGTTATTATTATTATTATTATTATTAATATTATTATTATTATTATTATTATTATTATTATTATTATTATTATTATTAATAATAATAATATTATTATTATTATTATTATTACTATCATCATTACTATTGTTATTATTATTATTATTATTATTATTATTATTACTATTATAATCATCATTGTTATATCCCAAACCCCTCTAGCGGCACCCTTTTACCTCTCGATCTATTTAGAAATCTATTATAATAATTATAGATAATATTATTATTATCACTATCATTATTAGTAGTATTATTAGTATTATCATCATCATCATCATCATCATCATCAAGGAAGCCTTGGGCCGTGGGTCCGGTTGACTGTATCCATGGTAACAGAATACAAAATTCAAGACAACATAAATCCCCGCCCCCGATTGCGCCTTTACGGTTGTTTTGGTCCTAGTGGTATATTCCCCATCCCTCCAGTCAGTTTTTCAAACAGGTACCAAATAATCTCAAAAATCTCACTTAATTGATTAATTCGGGCCATCCAAGGGCCATTTTGGGATGGTTCTCTCCACATGTTGGATGTACAATATGAATATATTTACAAGGGATATACTTTTCCCACGCTGTGAATGAAGTATACTTGACAAATGAAATGAAATCAAATCACATGAAATCAAACCAATTTAAAGTACATAATAATCCATGAATTGATAGTTCAATAAATCAATAATTTTGTCTTATTCTTTTTGAAATTGACACTTAACATCTAAAAGTTTTGCACTCGTAAAAGACTGACTTACCATTCCCAGGATGGTGAGTTTCTCCTTGTCTCTCGGGTCTGTTGCCCTGGTTGCTAGGAGACGGAGGAAGTCTGGAGTAGGTGGTGTCGTGAGGTCCAGATAACGCTCAAGAGCGGTTCGCATGGAGCAGGTGGGCAAGCGAGAAACTGGCGTCCAAACCTTCAACATACCTTATTGCATGGAAATGGAAAATGATATTATAAATAATTTTCTTCTCTGCGATGTAGAACTACCCAACTTAGAACTCAATTACAGTAAAATCTTTACTCTTTGTTTCTCTGTCCTTGTTTTTTTCTTAAATTCTTTTTTATCATTTTGTTATGTGCCTTTTGTAATTACTACACTTGCTGCTAATGTTTTTTTGTATATCTCTAGTCAGTCAATCTAATCTCTTGTACCTATGATGTTTCTATTAATTTTTTGTAAGCACTTTGTGTCTGTATCAGGAAAAGGCGCTTTTCAGATTCAGATTTAGATTCAGCTTCAAAACACATAATTTAGAAATGCTCCATGTATTTATCACTAATTTTATATGGTGTTCCATTGACCGACTGGTGATATTGATTGTTTTCAGTGTCTAGTTGCTTGGTTTTATTGATTAGTGATTGATTGATTGAGGGCTTAGTTTGCTGAATGACTGATTGATGAGTTGATTGATTGGTTGATCGATTGTCTGATTGGTTTATTGGTCATTTCGTATGAACTGACCATTTTGACTATTGCTATCGGCAAAAAGTTCGAACTTAGATGAGTAAACGTAATTAAAGATTCGTGGATCTTGTTGTTTGGAATGTGGTAAAAGAATTAGTCATCCCAAACGTTATTTAGAAACAGTCCCATATACCTCGGTCACGTCGATGATACCGAAACCAGACGGACAATCGACTGAACAAAAAATTACATTACTCGGAATAGGCATTTTTTTGCCGGTTATCGGTCCTATGTGGGATCGGTCTGGTGGACTGACTGGGCTGTTGACTTACCAAGTTGTGTCTCTCGCGGCTCCAATTTTTCCAACTTGAACACTGCATCTGGGGACTTGTGGTAGTCGAGTCGTTTGAGCACGCGCGCTACTAGAGCGTTTTCATTGGACGGATAGATGGCCACGTGATCCCCGGGTTGGTACGCCATTTCCTTCTCTCCGTTCGTATTGAGGCGGACCAGGATAGTGGAACGACTTGAGAAAAGAGGAAAAAACATTTTTATTATTTTGTCCCTTTCAATTGAAAATAGATGGTATGTGGCTTTGATTAAAAAAATGAAGATACCGTCAATTGTTGTACGTTTTGCTTCATTGGCCCCGGAACCGGGGGGGGGGGGGGGGGTTGGAGGCTGCACCCCCCCCCCCCCCCCCCACTTTTTTGAGTAGACAAGTTTCATGAAATCTCGGAAAAAGGGTTCGGAAATTGTCATTAATGAGTAAAATCAAATCAGCCCCCACCTCACTTTCAAAAACTCTCCGCAGCCCCTGTGCTTTATGCTGTCCAGAGTCCTGAATTAGCAGAGCAAGAACCAAATGCTCCAGCCTTCAAAAAGCAAACGGCAGTCCTAAATACGCAATTATGATTGAGTGAAAGTTAAGTTGCGTTTGATTACTCGTTATGTCTCTGATCAGTGCAAGGCCTATCCAGACCTTGGCCTCAGGAGGGGCAAAACATCTAAACATCTGAGGTTACGGCGATTCAATACATTCGTTCAGCTAAGAAATAACTTTTGAGGACCCTGTTTGCGAAAGGGGGGGGGGGGGAGTCAGGGATTATTATCAAAAAAGATTTTTGGAGGGAGAAAAGGGGAATTCAGATATGGAATTGACGAACTAAAAGCTTTAAAGCTTGATATTTTAAGAATTATTACAAATACTTTTAAAGGTAATCGACACTCTCTCTCACGTGGATTCCTGTGGTAGGAGACTCTTCCTGGAGATGATGTTACAGGGGAAGACCTTACGACCATGGAGCTGGGTCAGAGCATCACAAAGACCGGGTACAGGTGCGTTTGACTTGACGTCCATCCCTGCAGCATAGATCCGAAACTTGGACGCGGCCCAGTCCGAGCCTGGTGCGGCCATAGCAGTGTTGGGCGTTATCCCGGAGGCGCTGTCTCCTATGTGGAACTTCTCGCATGCCGTCTAGAAATGAAGAAGAAGAATTTCTGACTTTTATCATCTACATTATCGACAGGGTAAATTCAGTGCACATTTCCATAGTTTAATTTCATTGTTTATTAATATGATAATCGATATACTATGATTTGAACAATCTTAGACCGTGATGATCACAACTTACACTTTCCCACCCCACAACAAAGAATAAACTGGACAAATTTTTGTTTTAAAAAGTGTAAATATATCAGGGGTAAACATTGGAAATTTTAATTCTACCAATATCGTTTTACATACTATTTATCGTTTGTATGTTTATATCAAAACGGAAAATAGATAAATCAAATAAAAATCATATCAAATTTAGCCTATACACAAGTAGAACACAATTTACAACAATGTATCATTTGTATGTTTAAATGAAAAAAAAATCAAATCAAATCGAAATCAAATAAAAATCATATCAAATTTAGCATATACACAAGAACAAAAGTGAATGTTTCTTTTTTTGCACATACCATGAAGGTTTTTACCAGCCAGGCATCGAATGTTTCATCCAAGCCTCCCATCTCGTCTCCCCACCCCATATCGACCAGCCGATTCCCTCCTAGCGAATCTAACATCAGGTCAACTCCACGGGCGAAGGCACAGTAGTATGGGTAGATACTGGATCCTAGCCCGAATACTCCGTAGCTGAAATTAATGACAATGATAATAGGAATAATGATTATCATGAAGATGATGATGATTATGATGATGACAACCATATAATTATAACTACAGCAATAGCAGCAGCAACAGCAGCAACGACAACAATAATAATAAAGATACTACTACTCCTACTACTACTCTAATAATAATAATAATCATAATAATAATAATGATGATGATAATAATAATTATGATGATGATATAGTAATAATAATATTAACGATAACATTATCAGCATCAATAATTATGGTGATGATTTTAGGAATGATGATGACACAATAATAATACTGCAGTAGTAGTAGTAGTAGTAGTAGTAGGAGTCATGGGAGTAGTAGTGATAATGTTAATAATGATAACAAACAAATGTAATAATAATAATAATGATAATGATAATGATAAAAAATAATAATAACAGTAATAATAATTATAACTATTACAATAATAATGATTATATTTTTAAAAGAGTACAGTATTTTATTATTATTTTCATTCAGGTAAGACTTATTCTTCAATATTTTCCATTTAATTTTAACCAAAATTGATCTCCGTTCATTATGGTTTATACAAGCTTCATAATGCATATATCGGATTGTCAAAGTATTTATGAGTCTTGATAAAAACAGTGTAATAAATAACTGAATTGTGTAATTATTTGTTATAAAACATTTTTGGAGCAGATATGCAACTATGCACACAAAATAACATCAACTTTTATATATATATGATTCTAAAAATGAAAAAGTTGTGTTTTTGAACACAATAATCACAGAAATAATATATTCAGTAACTATATTTAGCCTAGCTATATTTAGAAACTTGACATTTTAGAAATTATGATAATGCATAATTGTTTTCTTACCTAAGACTACCAAGCATACCAGCTCCTCGTAGACTAAAACCTCCTTCATTTGTAGCCTCAGCCAGAGGGTTCCCGTCACAAAACTTCTCACATCGTGGGGATATAGGAGATCTGTCCAAACGAAATGGGACAAAGAGGTTTATAAAAATCATAACCATATAGTACAGTGAAGTTTAGTCTTTGATACATACACGGGACGGAGTTAAATCTCGAGGCTGAGCCGTCCAATCCTCAACTTTTATTTAGTTGAAACTGCTGTCCAAGGTCCGATGTCTCATTAAAAAAACTCTCTTTCTTGTGTGAGATTATAACTTCTGACCATGTCATGTTTCCCATTGGTCAAGTACTAGTATGTAGGCTAGCAAATTATCGTCTGCCTACTACATGTATATTCATTTTAAAGATATAATTTGTGATATGACGAAGAAAATTAGAATGCTATATAATACAAAAACTCTGTTTAAATCGAAATTAAACTTATAATATTTAAGACACACGTTCTTGTTTTAACGAATGATAATGACACTCCGTTCTCGTATAGAGCATAACATTATTATGATATCGTCCCTATTCGCTTGTAATGAGTTTTGGAAATCATTACCGGTACCTACGATTTGGAAATTATTACCACTATCAGAGTGTAGTGGAATAGACTCGAACCCTGAACCATTTGATCCACAGTACGTTGACTTATCCACTAGACTACAACACCCCTACATTGTGAAGAATATAAATCAATACTTACTGAGGAACAGGCGACTTGTTATTGTTGTTATTATCCGACATTTCCATCAGATAGCGACAGAAATCCTGAAGGGAAGGATGGAATTATAAGTTAGGCTACGTCATGAATTACGTGTTATGGCTTTACTAAAACTTTTTACAAATCTACTAGCACATCCTCTGTATTATTTTTTGTCTGTTTTTTTTAATCTCAAAGAGGCGAGCAGAGAGCTAGAATCCCGGTCGATTCATGGCAGGAAGGCTGCATGGTTAATCAAAAATAAAGAAAGAAGCCCCCCACGCTGTTTTCTTGGTTGGCCTACATTGGGCAAGTTGCACAGAGATTCCCTGGCGAAATTTTATTCTAAATCCACCCCTGCATGCAAACTTTATACCAACTGGCGGATTGAGGGGGGGAGGAGGGAGTCGACACAAACGGCTTGTGCCCTTTCAAAACTCAATAGTGCACCTTAAAGAGACACAGAAATTGTGTCCCCTTTCAAAATTAATGTTACGCAAAAGAAATGTACCTGAAAATGTGATAACCGAATTTCTTTTTAAATTTTTGCTTGTCAGTGAATTTCGGCATTGTGACACCCCCCCCCCCCCACACACACTTTTAAAGAAATTCTGGATTCGCCCCCGCATACCTGTCCGTTACTAGGGGGCTCCCCGTTTCCAAGTGTGCTGGTTACAACCAACAGAAGATTCTCATGTTCCAGATTCATGACGTCATACTCGTCCATGCACAGTAGACGAATGTCGAAGGCTTTTCGGAATGTTTCGTAAACTTTCTTCGCGTAGTACTCGGATTTGCCGAACTCGCTGGCGTAGAGTACAGTGGCCTTGAAGGTCCCGGAGAGGGCACGGCGCAGAATGCGTGACGAAAATCGTGATGGACTGGAAAGTTAAATAAAACAACAACAACAACGCGATCAGTGTTTTACCTCTGTTGAAACACATCTAACCTCCGAATATGGTTTAATAATATGAAGAGTCTATCCTTACTAGCAATAATTTCCCAATAAATTTTGCGTCATATTCATATAGAGGCCCCTATATCTAACACTTTACTTGCTTTCGCTTGATAACCATTGGCGATGAAATCCTCCCATCAGTGTCAATCTCTGGTGATTTATAATGTGCCGATGCTTCTAATTTTCATTTAGCTGAAATGAACGCATTCATTTATTTGATATGCTGTCTCCATCTGCATCTTTCTCTCCCTCAATTTTGCCACAAGAATATCCAATTTTCTGGCCCTTCTCTTCTCATTATGTGACTTACAAATTGAAGGTGTCTTTTCCATCTGGGCCCTGTTTCATGAATTTGTTATCAATAACAAGTTGCAATAACTGTTGTCAGCTACTGAAATCCTTGCATATGATTGGCTGAAAGCAAATTTGTCATAGAAATGTGGCAGTTGTTACTGATAACACATTTTATGAAACGGGGCCCTGATGATTTAAGAATGAGTTAAGATTGAATAAGATAGTTCAAGGCAATTACCTTTGGCTTTGCTCGTTGAATTACATAAGCAACAAATAATACATGAATATGGTGAAAGGAAATTCATAAATCAACACAAAGAAATAAGCAGTCAAAAATATCTTCTTCAAATTGTGAGACATACTTACTCTGCTCCCGGTGAACGGAGTCTATCTGCGCCAAGTCTTCCTGATGACAACTTCAACTTCCATGCAGCTGCCTCCCAAGGGTTTTCCTGCACGAGAAGATTGGTGCTTGGTTATCAAATTGATGAGGATCGGCAAGACGACTGTGATGTCGGACCATCATTCTCGGACAACTACCCCGGACTCCCCTGGGACAATAACTCCTAGGACAATTACCCTCCGGACTCGTGATTATCCCAGCCTTGACAACTATAGCCCCCAAACTCTAACTCTAAGTTAATCAAGTTATGGAGAGCTGCTCGGGGGAAATTTTAGTGGTCCGAGAGTGTGGTTGTCCGGGGTTAGTTGTCGGGGTTAGTTGTTGGGGCTAGTTGTCATAAGGGTAGTTTTCGGGGGAGGTGGTAGGTCTATGTGTCCGGGGTAATAGTACAGGGATACAGTCGTCCAAAAATTGGCGTATATAATCATGTCCAACTGTTCCAAGTTATACTCCGTGCGGGTTATAGCATATAAATTTTATCGGATCAGTTTAGCGAAGGAGCGATTGTAGGCCTACCTTTTATCTTTTAGGCAAAATAATGGTTATGTCCTAGTTAGGATCAGGTTTATAGGCTTATGCTTATACTTGATGTTAGGAGTAGAACAGGTGTGTAGGGTAAGTATTAGGTTTCATCTGACCCCAAAATGCCTAATGGGACGGATAGGACCAATTCATGGAGTACAAATTGGACATGGGACAAGTGGCGCGTAGGACTATATACCTGGACAGTGAAGGAGGGCATGAGCTGATAGTTGAGCGTCTCTTGATGAAAGAGCGAAGTCACACTGGCAGTCAACGGGGAGACCACGGCTCGCCAATCAGTGGGACAACCCTGTCTGATCTCGTGCTCGGCGGCGAAGAACTTCATGAACTCCGTTGAAGACGTATGATGATCCATAATGGTCACACCATATTGCTAGGGATAATAAGATTTTTACAAATTATTTGATGCAGAGAGAGAGAGAGAGAGAGAGAGAGAAAGAGGGGAGGGTCGGCAGACAGACAGACAGACAGACAGACAGACAGACAAAGGGACAGAGAGTCAATTCCCATTCGCCCACAAGTAACTGCTTAAAATTTTTAACAGAAAAGAAACTAACAGAGTAACCCAAACTATCTTTCAAGAGTAATGTACTTCGACGTATCTAAGGGGTCAATATACGGCCACCCCCATTGGGAAATATGGAAGGTTGGCCCCAAAAAAGGGCAAAATTGTTTCTAAAATCACATTTTTAACCGAGCAGCCCCGGGTGAGTCTGAGAGGGATCATGAGGTGAAAATATTTCGTATATTGTTCGGCTTTGTCTCACTTAATGAAAAATAAGAATGAATTTTAAAATATTTACAGTCAACGTTTATGACTTCAGAGAAGTAGAGAAATTTGTGTAGAAGAAAATAAATCTATGGAAAAAGATTTTTAACATCTACATAGGTTTCCATTCAAGAATACGAATACATGCAGAGAACGGGTGAGTTAATCTTTATAAGATATGCCTCAGTATCCGCAACATACCTGGAAACTGTGAAGGACTGCTACGTTCATTTCAACCAGTGTTCTGTCTTTCCATAATGAATCCGTGCACGATATATCCAGACCTAAACGTTCAGCGATCATCTACAAGGAGAATTTAAATTGAACATTTGTATGATAACAATGGTCAATAAAAACAAGCATACTTATTGATACTAATATGAAAACATAGAAATACTGCAATTGATCTAAATTCAGTTTAATTCAACTGAGTTTATTATTGTCATGCACAAATGAAATGATAACGACTGTGTTGTGATATGTTATACACCTATACTATTCAGATAAAAAAGAGGTTTTGAATAGAAACGATTATGGAGAATTCTATTGAAAATCTGAATCTTGTTACATGTTTTCTCTTTTTCAATTTTTAGAGCTTATGCTTCTCTTGGGGAGGGGGGGGGGGTATCCCAACCATTTTCAATTGTCGCGTTTTTGTTGAAACTTTTTTGTAGTTTTCACCGGTTATTAATGTAAACTTTAGGATATGTATTTTTACATGTTTTTAAAGTGGTTCAACAAGTAAATTAAATAAAACAAATAAATAAATGAAATGAAAGGGCGACCAGGGGTAAACTGAAACTGAAACACTCCTATTCCGTGACTTCACTTGGGGAACACTCCCTTATTTATTGCAGGATTTATTTATTTATTTTTTTGGGGGGGCGGGGGGCCATTTCTATCATGACTGGACTAAAAAACTGAAAACAAGCTCATCGCAGAGTGAACAAGCGTATAAGTAGGAAAATCCTATAATTTATGAGTAAATTTTAAAAAATGCAAGTTGATTTTTCTATACCAATAATATTCGTGATTTTCAGATTTTTTTCTCACGCATTCAAAACGCTTCAAAAGAAAACAAACTGACGATTCTCAAATATACTCAGTATGTTTTCTATTAATTACATAATTAAGAATGTTCAATGTCAAATCAAGATCAATCGTAAATTATACAATTATAATGCCTGATCTTGATTTTAACATTGAAAATTTTCTTTCCAACAACATGAAACTGTGGAATAATTTGAATAGCTTTGCTAAAACACTGCGTTCATCCTCTATATTCTCATACTATAATTTTTCTCTACAATATATTCTTTTGTATCTTCCTGCGCTCATTTGTTATTTCCTTTTCCTTCATAAGGCTTCTACACATGTGCAGCGGTAAACAGCCGCAAAAAACATGTTTACGTAGCATACATACGTAGAAATGCATCATTACTTCAGGTAATACCTTTCAGTGCTATGGCGTATCCATCACATGCCTTTTTGCTTATAGGGAATATTTTGCCCTCTCCTTCTACATCACTTTGGTGCTCCCACTTTTGCTCCGAAGACAGTTATTGTTCCTGGCTTTATTTCGTCAGAGATATTGTATTTGGATTTTAGGGTAGGTGTAAGGTTAGGGTTAGGTATAGTGTTCACGAATTTGGTGAGTAAACGAAAGCGAAGCAAATTGTCGTGGGAACATGTGTCGTACATTCAAATTTATGTAAATTTAATATGCACTTGATGATAAGAGAAGGGTTAACATTTCTGAATATGAAATAAAGAAGATGTCTGATAGAATGTCGGCTAGATCGACACTCACCGTAAGCAAGTCGTAACGCTTGGGAGCACAGAGCGCATTGTTGGCGATGTCTGAGGCAACGTACCACTCGTTGATGGGGCATGCCGGGAATTGGATGCCTCCAATATCAAGGAGGAAGTTTGCATGGGATGGCATCGAGTACCACTTCAACTTCAGGTCCATGAACCATCGAAGTCTGCAATCGATGAAGGGAATGAAAAGAAAGAAAAGAAAAGAGAAGAGAAAACTAAATGAAACAGATGGGTGGGGGTAAACCACTATACATCACATGGTAATTGTAATGCCTTTTTCCCGTTTTTCAGCTTAATTACTTTCATAACCCAGCATTATAAAGGGCACCGTAACTGCATCAAAACTCGTTTTTGTTATGATCTAATAAAATAACGAACAATGTTTATAGGGAAACAACCGTAAAGTATTTGAGCAACTCCTTTGTGCAAAGGAGTACACGCTCAATATGAAAAACAATCAAAGTTGAAAGAGCACCCCCAATAACTTAAACACAGTAGGAATGTTATAGGAATAACGGCACAATTTAACACCGAAACTTACCGGGTTAAAAATAACCCGTGAAAAGAATACGATACGACACTATCACACCCCGTCCCCTTATGATTTGTCTCATTGGCCTTACGACAGGTTGCCGACTTCCGATAACCACTGGTCGGTAGTTAGTTGTCAGATATCGCAAAGAGGTTTTGATCAGTTATTAAACGGTTGTCAGGGGTTGGCGAATGGCTGTTAGAGCATTTTGGTCATCTGGAGGTTTAAGCCACTGGTCGGTAGTTGGTTGTCTGAGATCTCAAAGAGGTTTCCGTCAATCTTTATTTGGTTGTCAGCAGTCGGCAACTGGTTGCTGGAGCATTTTGATAGGCTGGAAGTTTACGCTGCTGCATCGAAAACCTTTTGCCGACAAAAATGGATGTGAAGGAGATTTTCTTGTTTTCTAAAGGTGGGCGACAGTTCTCCGACTGATCTCCGACTGATCTTTAGTGCTCAAAAAGTGCTTGAAAATAAAGTCGGCTATTGATCACCCAATAATAAACGACCAGTCGCCTATTGATTCCCAAACCATTACCCAGCACCGACAACTAACAGTAATCAACACCATCCCAATGACCAGGGGTAATAATAACATGGTAAAGAGCACTGAAGTATTCACATAATGGGCTATAAAAATGTAATATTATATTATTATTATTATTATCATTATTATTGTTATTATTATTATCATTATTATTATTATTATTATTATTATTATTATTATTATTATTATTATTATTATTATTATTATTATTATTATTATTATTATTATTATTATTGTTATCATTACTGTTATCATCATCATCATCATCATCATCATCATCATCATTATTATTATTATTATTTTTTATTATTATCATTATTATTATCCCAAAGACTTTCATGAAATCAACTCAAGGGTAATTTTGGTTGTATTGCCTATTGAAAAATAGTTTTGCTTATAAAAGAGATGAATTTATAATTATATGGACCACATACTTTCAAGCCTATGGGTAGAAATGGGAGAGTCATAGTGAGATGTTTCTTCTTCGTGAGCTTGTTAAATCTGAGTAATATATCCAGACAATCTCGAATACATCCTTGCTTTGCACCCATACAATTATGTATTATTCATGCTATTCATGTATTGCAATAATTGGTGACCTAGCCTTTATAAGCTGGCACAAATATATAATTTATACATTTTTGCATCAGTGACTCATAGCCTCCCAAGGGTACATCTCCGACTGCCGTAAGAATAGTCTACGACGGATTAATTATAATCACCGAATTGATACCCGTTCCTACAAGCGGTGGCCAATTAGTCTTTGATGATCGGCGATTGGCCTGCAACCGATCGGGGACTATCCTCCGATCGGCAACTAATCGCGATTTTTGTTGGTGTTTTTTTTTGTGTTTTTGTTTTTGTTTTGTTGCAGATCGGTTGTCGATGGTCGCATCTTTTTTTTTTTTTTTGGTTGTCAGAAGTCGGCAAGCGGTCGTAAGGCCATTGATACTAAAGCCTTATTCGACCTTGTGCTCTGGCCGGATTTCATCCTCTAGACCGGTGCCCCAAAGACACCAGAAAAGAGTCCTCTAAATGGCTGGACAATGATACTCCTCTTTTTATTTTAATTTCTAAAGAAATGAATCATTTTACTGCATCATTATATTGAACACTTGGCGGCGGAATGATAAATTTTCTAATACTCAGTGGGGTATTAGACAAGAAAAAAAAAATCCGAAATTCGATTGAATTTCTGGAAAGAAAAGAAGAAGAAAAAGCTCAAAAGAGTGAGAATGAGGAGAAAAGAAGCCCATAGGACCCCCAATAAGGCTTTTTTGCCTTCCAAAGCTGGCTCCTCATTCATGCACTATCATGCTGTGATTGTTCTATGAATGAAATAAATGGAATGAATGAAAACTCCTCCTAATAGATAGCCTTGTTGATTCGCATTAGTATTGATTCACTGAGTAAGACCGGTGCCCCCTCCATGTTGGAGTCACGCTACGCCACTGCTAATACTCACTCTGGATGTGCGAGTTCGACTTCGTGAACGAGCTCCGGAGGAATCTCGAAGACTTCGGGATCTTCACCGTTGACTTGGAGAACGAGAGGGAGAACATCAAATCGAGTGCGATCACCACGCCATCCTAGAGTTCGGCACACCTGTATTATTCAGATTCGGATTCAAAACATATTAATTTCCTTCTCATAATCAAATAAGTGCAAAATGAAATTTCCATTGACAAAAAACCCCCACAACAACAACAACAACAAACAATCAACAAACAAAACAAACTTAGTGGAAGGAGGCAATGGTCCCAGGAAGCACATGGCTTGTGTTGGGGTTGCCGTAAAAATAAATAATGTTATTATATAATATCACAAATTATTCAACACTTATAACATAAACAAAAATCTATAAGATTAAAAAAAAAGAAAGAAAAGAAATGAAACTTGGGAAAAATGTAAGAGAGAGAGAGAGAGAGAGCGCGAGAGAGAGAGAAAAGAGAACAAAAATCTGCAACATGTGCTACTGACTATATTGTACACAGTATATATTCTTTAGAGTAAGAGTAAATGTATGGACAGAGGGGCATGTTTAATTATGGAGTCAATAGTATAGCATGAAAAGTTAGAGAAGTTGGGTTAGAAAGGGACGTGGACTACAAAATGTTTGTAAAGTTGATGTGAAGCATTGATGTATAGGTACGGGGGGGGGGGGGGGACGAAGGCAAGGGGCACATGCCCCCGTAAAAATTCTTTTCGAACTCTTTCTCACTAAACTTAACGTAAGTGTTTTCATGTTTTCTTGCATGGTTCTTTAGAATTTCAAATATTTTTTAAAAGTTTCATTTACAGCATATTCATATCGAATCATCAAGGACTACCTTGTTTTTCATTCCCTATCCATATGTCTTTTTTTTGTTGGTTGTTTTCTTATTGCAGTTTAATTTCATCCAGCCCTGGTGTCAAATTGGTCCTAAAACTGTCAATTGTCTTTTCTTCTGAATTTCACCTTCACTCCGATCGACTCAGTCCATTAAAACGATACTGAAACAAAAAGTGTTTATAGATGTATATACCTCGGAAAACGCCAGATTGCTCGGGTCCCCGAGTACCGAACCATCGGGTTGTCGGTACCCCGCGTAACCGATCAGCTGTGAGTTCCAGATCCGGAAATCTTTCTGACCGTCGCCGGTACGAGCGGGGAAGACTGTAATAGCTGGTCTGGAGTTGTACAGGAAAAGAATAGATGCAGGAATCATCTGTAATTTGTTTCCATAGATGAATTTTGTTTTTCATTACTCCCCATTTTTCGATGTACCGGCCCCCATGCTGAATAAATGGATTGTGCCTCTGATGTGAAGTGTAACTTTGGTCTTATTATGGCACCAATACTAGATAGGTCTAGTGAACGAAACATAATTATTCAGAATTATCAATCGAATTCACTCTTACGTAAATGAATGTGTCGAAATTCATTCCCTTTGCATGAGGTATTATAAAAAACGAAAAAGCCACCAATTTGATATGTTTGAGCTATATCTTAATTGGACATAAAACGGTTGGCAGAGGGCAGCATAATTTAAATGTGCAGTACTTACTTTTGATCTTACTTTTACTTGCATAATTGTCACTTTGACATCCTGGCAGAAGTTGGAACGGTAAAAAGAGTAACTTCCTTTACTTTTTTTTCTATCTTCAGATAGATTCAGTTTTTAGGACGGGCATAGTGATCGGCATTGGCGACTGCAAGCGTAATTCTTTAACATGTTTGAAAATAGGTATTTTTCGGACTGATGACAGCATAGAATTATTAGACATCTATATCAGTCTATGGAATAACCCATAATGATGGTTAGAGACATACCTCACATTTCCCTTGTTTGTAGCGTACAATAGATGCTTGCATAGCATCTCGAACATGTCGCGAGAAGTGGTCACCTTTCTTGCATCGAATACCTTTGTGGACAAAGGAGAATAATGTAAGAAACGTTTTAATCATAAAGAACTTTATCTAAGCCCTGTTTCATAAAATTTGATAACAGTAACAAGATGTAATAACTGTTATAAGCTACTGATCGAAATTCTTTCATCTGATTGGCTGGGGGAAAAAATTGTCATAGAAATGTGGCACTTTTATGAAGCTGGACCCAAACTTCTCAACTTGCTGCTTCTTGTCTCAGTGGCGGTCGGGGGGGGGGGGGGGGGATAAAAAGTAAGAACATAAGTTAGCGTTTGAAGAACAACCGCATGCGAGTACCGAGGGGGGGGGGGGGGTGTTTTGGGTGTTTTAAGGGTTCAAACACCCTCTTTAGAATTCCTGAAAACTTTTCTTTGTCAGATAAAAAGACCCCCCCCCAAAAAAAAAAAAAAAAAAAAAAAAAAAAATTGGCTTGTCAGAGAATTTTGGAGTAAAAAAAAACACCCCACCCCCCTTTAAAAAAAATCCTGGGTACGCTACTGAATTGTGATTGTAAAAAGACAAGTAAAGTGTATTATAGTACACTCCATAAGTCAACTACAACTCTCTATCTTAATCTTTACACCTTTTCTCCGTCTCTTATGAATGTTTGCCCGTCTTTCTCTTTGTTTCCTTTGTCGATCTTTACCTGGAGCTTGTTCCAGTAAATGCGACATCGTGACTGCGGAAGGTTCCTCCAGGCTGACTTGGCCCCGAAGATGAGCTCGGCCTCGGTGAGATGGTAGCTACCACTCTCCTTGATGCTCATCTGAACCTCGTACAGACGACGCTCGTGAGAGACCGTACCAGACCTGTAGGGTGAATCGTCTTTACCTTACTATCAATATCAATATCCTGCTCATTTCCTGCATCACCTCCAAACTATTATACTTCTTCTTCTCATCATCATCATCATCATCATCATCATTACTGTCATCATCAGTATCATCATCATCACCATCATCCTTATCATTACTTGAATTACAATAATAATTGCAACAATTATTGTCAGCCTTGTCATCATCCTGGGACCGTCGTCTCCTTACCAGTGTTGTAGTCAAGGCCCAAACCCTCAAGGCCAAGGCCAAGGCCAAGGCATTAAGTAAATAAACGATATGGGAAATGGAACATATAAATATGGATAGTGGCGAGATGTGTTGCGCAATTCTATTCATCGCCGGGGGGGGGGGGGGGGGGGACAGCCTATCTTAATATCCCGTCCCCTGATGGAAAATTCAAAAATCAAATGACAGCAGAGGTGGCTCAACATTTTCCAGGAGGGAGGGGGGGGGGGGGAGGTGTCATTACAAAAAATCACCTTTACAAAGACCTGGTAGGGGGAAATATATGATAATTTTCATACCCCTCCCCCCCTTTTCATGACCTATTGTCTGTACATGTATTGTTATCTTCTCAGACATAAATAGCTGGTAAGCGAAGTGAGCTAACTAATAAAGAGCAACTTCATTGTTATAGTGCTTTTGACGATAACTCATGCAAGGCTAGATAGTGAATGTGAAGTCTCATTCAAGGTTCAATAGTAACTACTGCTCTAGTGGTGTATCTTGGAATTATGGCTTTCAGAGCAAACATTGAAATTCCTCCTCCCTCAAGAACAAAAACAATATATATATATATATATATATATATATATATATATAGAGAGAGAGAGAGAGAGAGAGAGAGAGAGAGAGAGAGAGAGAGAGAGATTTTTTCATTTTTTAATTCCTCAAAAATAAGATTTCTACCCAAGAAAATTCACAAAGGAGCACTACAATCAAGCGGTATAGAGTTTCGAATTATGAACATTAACGGTTTTCTCAAATAGGGGGCCAAGTTCATGGAAATACAGGAGAATTCTGTATTTAGTAAGGCAAACGAAAATTAAGATTCCTTTTAAAATGTTAAACCTTTGCAAGTGCAATTTTAGCTTTATCCTGTATTAGGGACAAAGTACTTAAAAACAAGCTGATGAAGCTTACAGGCCAACGTGTACATATTAGGAAGAAAAGCAACAAGAATTACATTTCTTTTCTTCTCTTCTTTCAATTTACAACCCTTTTAAAAGCCACTTCTAAACTATATCAAATTATATGTATTTTGGGGCATGAAATTACAAGATCGGCGCGCAAAGTTATGTCGTAAAGGAGCAAAGCGAATAAGCTTTACAAAGTCATTAGCATTATTTTTATACCCTAAAAAGACTAATTTTTAATGCAATTTACCAGAGTGTTGGGGCGTATATGATCCACAATATAACATGATTTTTTTCTTTTTTTTCTACCCTTTCTCTTTCTCAAATTATAATTTTTGCGCCCTACTAGTATTCAAGTGCCCCCCCCCCCTGCCAAACAAAACACGCAAAAACAGATCTAGGCCTACACATAAAACTTAGTACCATTTTTTGCATATGGCAATGGAATTAAGAATATCGGAGAAGCCTTTGACGGTTTGACCAAATTCACCAAATTTTGCAATTACTTCATTCAAACAAAATTTTCACAGAAAGACTTAGTAAACCAATGCAAGTACATTTTTTCCAATCTGCACCTGTGTAGCATACGGTATTAATGTTAGCATCATCATCACCATTCTGTCATATTAATCTAAAAATTTGTAAAACATGAATGAATTTCTCAAGTCTATCATGATTACCTAGATGTTGTTTTAGCTACATTATTTAGTGTAAAATATTTGAAAGTTTACTTGCAAAAATAGCAAAATTCCATATGCCTTGAAAATGCCTTGAATTTTCTGGAGATGATCAAGGTTTGGAACCCTCAAGGCCAAGGCCAAGGCATGCCAAAGGGGCATCCATGTCCAAGGCCAAGGTATTGAAAAAAAGCCTTCAGGCACCTAAAGGTCAAGGCCGAGCATCAAGGCACTACAACACTGCTCCTTACATCATGTTTTTGTGAATGTTCATTTCTTTTTGTATTTGTTTGATTATGAGAAGAAAATAAATGTATTTTTAATCTGAATCTGAATGTGAATAATCTCACTACCGTCATCATCAGCATTTACTACTGCACGACGAAGACGACGACGACCACCACCACCACCAGCATCATTATCATCATCATCATCATCATCACCATTATCGCCATCACTATCATCATTACTATTATTTTAATCGCAGTTATTACCGTCATCATCCTTATCATTATGATCATCATCACCACCATGGCCACCTTCATCATCATCACCAACATCATCACCACCACGGCCACCTTCATCATCACCAACATCATCAACATCATTAACATCATCAACATCATCATCATCATCATCATCATCATCATCATCAACATCATCATCATTATTATCATCATCATCATTATCTTGGTCATCATCTTCAATCACATCATAATTTTATTATACAGTTTTGAGGAGCCTCATTATATTAAGAACAATTCTACAACTCTAGCTAAATCATCATTCAAAATGTTTCCAAACTTGCTTTAACTTGATATTTTCATCACGGTTATCAAAAAAAGAAAAATAGCCTCATTTTCTACGAGATTACAACCAGCAGTGTACTGACCTCTGAGCATGCGCATAATATTCGTCTATGAACTCCCTTGCCAATCGTATCTTCTCATCTTGCGACCTCAAAGGTGGCTTATGACGTGTTGGTGACGTCACTGAGTCAGTTTTCGAGGATGTGGCTCCTGATTGGATAGAAGTTTCCTACATAAGAAAGACGGGTAAATGATAATTTCATTATTTTCATTTGTTTTCATTTTACTGGTTTATATAAATATATATATATGTATTATCAAAGAATCGTGGACGTGTCTTTCGTTACAAATTCCTCTACCACGTGTTTTTCAAGGTGAGTGAAATTAATTATAGTATTTGATAGATGGCAGTAAATCAACTCTGTTTGTATATTCACTTATTGAGAACACTGACGTGCCTCTTTCTGCATCAAACAACGCCCAAGTATCTCTTAACCTTGCTCTTTAGAAAGCAGACAATACAAAATATGCATGAGAAAGCCTAGCGCGGGAATCTGAAGCCTCGAGATCGATAATATCGGACAGGTTCGGTACATCGGGCTTCAGGCAAATTCCTTAGCATTCCTTATTGATTTGAAGGGCTATTTAAATATAGGGATTAACTCAGGAGAGACTGGGGTGAACCAAACTTCAGAATGAAGGACATTATGACATGTAGTGGGTATCATTATCAAAACTCATCGTAATAATGACAAGTGATACGAATGAGCTGCAATACTTAACTGACGCGCCGTAAAAGAAGAACGAACATTTTGTTCACTTTTAGTGGTTATATAGCTTGATTTTTGTTTCTTTATATCACACTCATGAAATACAAGTCAAATAATACCACGACTAACAGATAAGTCGAAATAGACTGATATCTATAGACTGATATCTCTGTATTAAACTGCATTTTTATTGTCGTTCCTATTCTAGACTAAAAGCATACCTAAAACTTAAGAGAATCACATAATTAATATTTGCATTTAAACCTTACCTATCTATCTAATGTCTATATACATGTATATATTTTTATGGGGATCAATTATTGGATACTCTGACATAAAAATGATTAGTTGTTACTGCCTAAATGCGCAATCTGTATTTTCCCGGCTTTTATATTTTCATTGCCAAAGAGCTGCGTTTGGATATTCTTTTACTAAAAAACAAACAAACAAACAAAACAAACAAACAAACAAAACAAACAAACAAAGAAAGAAGCAAAACAAAACAAATTAAAACAAACAAACAAACAAATAAACAAACAGATAATATCAGAACTCGACAATAACAATCATGACTAACACAATTATTCTGAATTTCATAGAGTTGTGAGTTTGCTACGATTAGAAGTCGTAAGGTTCATAGTTGTTCTGGTGATTTTGCTGATATTACGGACTTATGGTGATTTAGAATACCTGGATTGCCTGACAGTGCAGCGTGTCAGTGAACTCCGACCCGTCAAGGTGATTGAGTAGGACGACGGGATCTTTCTTTTTCAAAGTTGAGTTATCAAGTGAAAGACGCAGTGGTCGAACTGGGATAGACGAACGCGTTGACGACGTGTCTGGTGTTTTCTCTTTCTCCTTGGTTTCACCGGATACCCAGAGGGAAACGAAACGACCAGGGGTTGTCGACATCAGCGCCGGCGTCGTATCAAACGACGACGTGGACGGTGACTCACTTTCCAGTGGGAGATCGACAGGTCGTTGCACTGATTCATTTTCGGTTTTATGATCTGCTATCCCGTCACCGAAGTCACCACCCGTCCTGACTTCTTCTTTAGCGTATTCACCGTTCAGCTCATTGACCGACATCGAGCTGAGATCGTCACCCAGGCCGTTCACCATCTCGTGTGGGGCTAATCCGTCATCGAGGTCGTCCTGATCCATCCTTGCTTACTAAAGTAGGCGAGGTCCTTGGTACGGATGTCGAAAACGGGTCACCGTCGAAAATAGTCCAGTCGTATAAGATATAAATATTCAGCACATTAATCCTGCTATCGGTTCGATGACGAACCGATGGATGCTGATAATCTTAATTTCGTTGACGACTGACTTGACTGTTAGCTCCAAGCACTGCAGAGTGGTAACTATTCCTCCTCCATACACAACTCATATAGACTTTAGATTTACTCTTAGTGTATATTTTCTTATATTTGCATACGCCAGTATGCTTGAAGGAAAGACTTTGTAAATCTTACAAAAGGATATATCGATCTGATTCTACCAAACGCGTGGGTCTTGATTACTTATTCATGAATCTGGTCCCCTCATCTCTTTTGGTTGGCATCTATATTTTGATTGAAAGCTTAGGTTGACATGTAAATGAAGCAAAGAAAGAAAAACAGTGTGAGAGAGAGAGAGAGAGAGAGAGAGAGAGAGAGAGAGGGAGGGGGAGAAAGAGAGAGAGAGAGAGAGAGAGAGAGAGAGAGAGGAGATATATTGATATAGAAGGAAATAAATGTAAAAGAGAAAGGGAGAGAAGGTGGAGATTAAGGTGGATCGGGGAATCTATTTCTTTTGATATTCACCTTTCTCTTTCTCATCCTTATTTTTTTTAGTTGGCACCAAAATATTATGAACACTTTGAATTGTACGTGACTTAACGGATAATCCGAGCAATAACGAAAAAATTATTGGTTAGAAGAGTAAATTACACAAATTTGAAACATCGACTTGCTTAATTATTGTTGGTCAGTAACCATATTTACCTAACGTGGTTTTCATTACAATCAAGAACTCACGTCGAACTAATGGAAAGTAATATGAGCAAAATTGCCTCTTCACGATTTGATACGGATCCAAGTATAGTAGTCTAATCTTCAAAGTAGTATTTTAACAATTGTAATCAAAGTTATCACAAAGCTATATTACTCCTTGGTATTATAATCCGATGGATATCGATAGCATGTGATATGCATGAATGAAGAGCACATTCAACCATGGCAACCTTACATCAACTTTGCAAGAAATATTACTGATTTGTAATTGAAATAGTGGCGAAAAATATTTTTAGGACGAGTAGAATAACAACCCCGGGGAATTTTTATAATGTCTATATTCGAGCTACCGTCTCCTCGTAATGGGCAGCGAAATGCTCGAATATCCTCATATTGGCCCGTTAGGTGCTTTGAATATATAATTTTCAAATTTAAAAACCGGAAAGTTGATATTCGGGCAAAAGGCGTCAGCCCTTGCACCCCCTCGCAAAAATATGTTTGCACGCCTATAATAACTCCAGGGAACGCTGCCGCCGCAGGTGTCCGGTTTTTAAAAAAACAGTGGGACCAAATTGGACAATATTTTGATTCGTATACGTTAGGCGTCGGCACTCCCTGTCTCTCTTCCACATCTGATGACTATTAGCTGACTGGGAACAGAACAGTCAGGGGCGTCGCTAGAACATTTTGAATAGGGGGGGGGGGGAGGTGTAACACCCAAATTTGCCGACAGAAATAATCTCCCCCCCATCAAATAGTAACAAAAGAAAATCGGATCCATTTATGCAAGGGGGGGGGGGGGGGGCTGACGCCTTTTGCCCGAATATCAACTTCTCAAATTTTGCGAGCGAACGAGAAATTAAAAAAAACTACTTTTCGTCGTGAAAATGTACAGGAGGTACATAAAGAAGTTGCATAATTATCAGGGAACCTCGCTGCCCAAATATGTGGATATTCCTGAACCATGCTGCCCGAATATGAAGTGGTGGTTGCCCGAATATCGGAAATTTGAAAATTCTTGGGGGGGGGGGGGGAGGCTGCAGCCCATTGCCGAAGGGAGACGCCTTTTGCGCGAACGGCGTTTTTGTGAGCGAGCGAAGTAAGTAAGCAACAAAAATGGCAAGTTTTTTAAATTCTTTTTCTTTTCTACCCTTTTCCTTTCCTTCTTTTTATTTCCTTCCATTTTCCTTTCCTTCCTTTATCTCTGTTTTTGTTTTCTTTTCCTATTCCTTTTCTTTTTCTTTTTCTTTTCCTTTTTTTTTTTTTTTTTAAACTTCTCCTTTCTCTTTTCTCCTTATCTTTCTCTTTTTCCTCTTCCCTCTGACACCCCACACCCCCTCCCTTTGCGACGCCGCTGAGAGCAGTATGCCGAGGGTCATGGGCGGGCAGGCGGCGATCCAGTGGGGGACGCGTCCTGTTTGTACAGCAACTAATGGTAAAGGCTAGTCGCGTACCCCCCCCCCCCCCCTCCCTCCCCCGGCCGTGACGAGAATCTGCCGTGCATGCCAATGGTAATCTTCCAACTATGACAAGCGGCTTCAACTTTAGACTACGTTGACTTGTGTCGAGGTCTCCAATAGTTATTGAATGCTTGCCTGGGAGTGACTGTGACGTAATACTTATAGATAATAATCCAGTAACAGGTGAATGGACACAGCTGTAGTGCAGTGGTGCCCATCAGTCCGGGATTGCTCTACACGTCTCCCCATTTGAAATTAGGCATGTTTTCATAGATTCATTTTGTGCGAGGACTTGAGAAAGACTTAGAACTACCACATTGACCAAGGAGGCACTAGGCAATCAGCCCAAAATGACCTCAACAGTAAGCAAATATGATTTACCCCGTGAAAAATGGAACGTGGACCCAGTATACAAGTCCTATGCTAGGTTGTATATCAGCGATATCGTAGCAATGCAGCCCTACAGCACAGGACCAGGCGGTAGGTAGATACACCCCTCTCGGGGTAAAGCATGCATAGACCACGAAACTTCCTCATTGGACAAAAGTGATTTCCTTTAGTTTCAGTTGATAAACTTGTTGCTAGAACATGGATAATCCAGTTTGGAAGTAGTAATAAAACAGATGTTGCTTTGTGTGACAAAATGGGAAATAGGGATGCATGAATGTTTTTCATTTTGTTTAATAAACCCCAAATTTAATGGTATAGGCAGGTTACCAAATATAGCTGTTATACTAACAGGGTGGTACGGTAATGTTCTGTAGACTGCTCTGGTAGACTGACAGTGACGGATATTTTTATTATGTTGCTCATTGTTGATCTTGTTTTATTTAAAGTCAATAAATTATTTGTATGTCCCTGAACCTGTCGGTTGAGGATATATTGTCAGCTTGTCTTTAATTACTGAAATACAATGTTGCTATAGCAAACATAAAATTCATTATATTACTTCAGGCTAGCACATCCAATGTCAAATTCTTCAGTGACTTTAAGCAGTCCAAAATTGGACTTTGTTGAGAATAGTGCAGTGAAATTGATGGCGTAAAGACTGTGGCTAATATAACCTTCCTTATTACAGTATATCAGCAGATATCTTTAGAGACTAAATGCTTGCTGCTCTTTACAGGTACAGTTTTTTTTCTCTTCAAAAGATCTTGTAATACATATAACTACCAGGACCATGATCCCATTCTCAAGGTCTGTATAATAATTCACATTTATGTAATATAGTTCAAAGTTATGTTCTAGAATATCATTAAAATAAGTTTGATTTGTATTCTAATCGACAAAAATAGAGAAATATGGAAAATAAGTAATATTCAATATTTGTTAAAGTCTTTCAGCAGAATTACATGTACTTTCAAGCATGATGTAGGTGGATACGGTAGATCTTATGCTGGAAGAAAGAAGGTATAGTCTTGCAGAGGAAAGTGACTCTTGCATTATATAATCTGAATAGTGAGGATCGAAGAACAAGTGAAGAATAAATGGGGCTGTATTCTCGTTTCACTAGTGTCTGGTTTAATTACTCTACATGCGATCCTAGAAGTCGAGGTATTTTACCTCAACCTCACCCCACATCCTTTAGTCAGTCTTAGCATCATTCTGAGGTTATTGTGTTGATCCTGAAACAGCCGCTGGATGCTCCTCTGTCGCTCATTGGATGCCCATTGATTTTGGGCCATCCCATACTGTTTAAGGGTAAGAGGGTCAATTGGCTTCAAACCCTCAATTTTTCCACATTGCTCCCCACCCTATTGAAGCCCCTCATGGAAAATTAAGCCAGGGAGGGGCAGCAGAAATGAAAGTTTATGAAGAGCTTTCTCGCTTGTAATGGTTGTGTTTCACAGAATGCTTATGCAAGATGCCCCTTGTGTTTTAACTGTATTATATACTCGACCAAAAAAGTCCCTGACTTATTTTAATATAACTCAAGAAATAGTTCATGAAATTCGTTCATTCAAAAAACAAAGTATGTAGAAATTTTCTGCCAATATTTTCATCAATTGGTTATCTGTGAAAAATTGATTATGTTTTCATAATGAAATAATTAATGGTTATAATTGCAGTTGGTACAAGAAAAAAAAAAATTTGCTCTTCTTGTTTCCTTATGCCGTGCAGGGTTTTCATTTGTGTGTATACATATACTTGTTTCAATTCTTTTCATCTTTTGTTCATGTAAAGATTGATAATTTGCGATTCAAATTCATGAAAATAAACTAAATATAACGATTTTTCTATGCAGTTTCATGAATTTAAATTGCAAGTCGCATCTGTACATGATGAACAAAAGTGAATAGACAACACAATGCATAATTAGGAAATGCTTATTTCAGTGAAAAAAATAAGCGGGGGCTAAGGGCGATTAGCCCCTGAAACTCTTGAAAAAGCTACCGTAAATGAAAAAAGAGCCACCATCAAATAATATTTCTGCCCATGGGTCGTAGTGCATTAAAATCTCTGAACACAATAAGTGGACTTCTAAGTAGCCCTCATGAAGGAAATTTTAATTTTTACACTGGCTTATTTTCTTGTACCAACTGCAATAAAAACCATAATTTCATTATGAAAACATAATCAATTGTTCACAAATAACCAATCAAATATAGGAAAGAAAATCCTGCATACTTTGCTTTTTGAATGAACAAATTTTGTCTTATATTTTTTGAGTTATGTTAAAAAGTGTCAGGGGTGACGAACTTACTTTTTTGGTTGAGTATATTACAGTCTATGAAGAGCTTCCTTACTTGTAATGGTTCTGTTCCCCATATAGTTCTTATGCATGCAATCCATTGAAAGTGAATAGTTTTTTTTAATGATTTACAATGAATCTATATGTCCCAGAACCTGTCGGGTGAGAATATCTTGTTATCTTATTAAACTTTAATTTCAGAAATAGAAATAGATATTGTGTATGTCAAATTCATTTATATCAACCAATAGGCATTTTACACTTGCAAAAGTTTGCTTAGTCCAGTACTATCTGTAGGGCTAAATGAGGATTTAGCCCCACCGATAGTACAGGACTAAGCTTAGCCCACTTTCTGTTCTCATTTACATTATACCAAAGTGGGCTAATTAACTCCAAAATAGTACGGGAATGTTTTAGCCCTGAAAAAAACCAGGGTTCTCCATTTAAATGAGCTGTTTAGAATTGAATCTTTTTGACACATATATACGTTTTCTACCTCTACATGTTGTTCAATGCCCTAGGCAGATTATGAATATTTCTATGTTGCTATGCAAAAGGTATGATAGAGATAACAAATGATTCAAACAATGAACTATCTAAATATATATTTTTTCTCATAAGGTGAAAGTAATGATTTTTCAAATGATAACTTGATTAGTCCATACATGCTTCACAGAGCAAATTTGTTCTGAAAATGGCATGTAAAACTACATTTGTGCCAGATTTTGGTAAAATTGTGTAAATGTTAGGGTCACATTATGAAAACATGCTGTAATTGAATTAAGCTTTAAAAAATGATACACAAGACTTTCATTGTGCGATATATACATTCAGTCAACAATAATGTATAAAAACAAGGGCCAATACCCATTGCTGGGGGTGGCAGGGGGGGGGGGGGGCGTACAACCCCTGATTTTCCCAAATCAAGATAAAAACATCAAGTGATGAAAAAGTGCCCCTCTTGTGATGGAAAAGGTGCCCATTCTGAAGTGCAGAATTCTTTTAGTCTGATATTTTTCTGCCTCATATGCCCCTTAATACACCATACTTTTTCATTTCATGACGATGGAAGGTGCAGTTTACTTTAATTTTATGGCAATATCATCTTGCCTGCCAACAAGAAATTGTTGTTCTTAAAATGCAAAAATTGCTGTTTGTTATGACTGCAGGTACCATTTAAATATGGAATTGGAAGACGCAATTTCTTTACCCCCCAGGTCCCCCACCATTGAAAATAACTTGACTGCTGTAAAACCAGAAATTTTCGCGGGCATGAAACTTCTACAAATTTCGCAAGTGGTCAAGAAGTGCGAAAGTTTCTTGCTGCAGAACTGGCTGTCATTAACGATTCGCGAAAACTTTATGTCGCGAAGTCCCTGGTTTGACAGTGTCCTAGTCACTGGATTGACACTTTGTAGTATTAAAACCTTGAAAAAACTTTTTTAAAAGCAGAGTAAGAAATAGTCTACACCAGCCATACAGATAATAGGAACCTTATCTGGTACACAAAACCAGGATTCTTGTTGTAATGCCTCTTTGATGACCTTTAAGATTTGGCAGAGGTCATTATCAGGTCAGGTCAGAGTTTTCAAAATAGTGTGCAATGCAGTGCTTTTATAGTGCTCTTTTACATACTGTGCTTTGAATACAATGAAACTCGGGTGGTATAAAAGCATTTACCAAATCCAGCATTCAATGCTAGGCTATTGCCTGTACATAAATAGCTTGTTTGTTTCTCAAGTAATACTTTAACTGGGAAATGTCACCTTCATATGACTATCAAAGTGAGTACCTGCCCTATATTATTCGAGGTTAAACAGTGGCGCCAGTAACATCTTTTCCTTGTTTTATCTTGTATTTTTGAACTCATGTAATGTTTGAATTCACTTTGGTCAGCTTGTTATGTTCACAATCCTGGTATGATATTATTCTGAATACCTAAAACATGGGGTGTCTAAAAAAAAAAAATGCAACAAGATTTTGATTGGTAATATCTTAAAAGTATACTTACAGTCAAATGGCGCATCAGCTCCTGCTCTGTAGAGTTCTCTACCTATAACGATTAGGAATATATATCTTCCCTTGATGATTTTACGAAAGCCTTTAAAGACCTACCTTTTCTCGCAGTAGTGTTCCATTTCTTCTTTAGATACATTCATTAGATTATTCTATATTGTAAAGTGCATGAGAAGTAACTATTAATTATTATGTTCTAAATGAATCAAATGTTGTTGTTATTATTATTATTATTATATCCTAAATAAAGTTCTTGTAGGTAATGTTTTTTTGTAATGTAGGTTTTTTTCCATCCATTTCAACAATTTTTTTTCATTCAATTTCATCATCGTTCACTTCAATTTCGTTCTGAGAACCCTGGAACGTGCAAATGTCAAAGTTGATATCATCATTTGTCATTGAAGTTGGTCAATGGGCAATCACTTTCAACATTTTCTATTCTTTATCTTCAGATTTCATTCAAATTCATCCTACCTGACAATCCGCTGCAGAATGTATTTGGTCAAATTCATCTCTGTGCAATCAATTTCAAAATAGTTTCATTCAAATTTGTCGGATAGACAAGACCTTGAACTAAAACCACCCCAAGGACAAGACAGACACCTTTTTTCATAATCCATGTGTACCTCCCCATTTTTTTAATATGAAAAAAGTAAATGCAAATCTTTAATTTGCTTGTGTACCAACATTTTTACTTTCATGGATGCTTTCTCAAATCAGATGTCAAGACAAGAAATCCAATTAACAATAATCCATAAATACCAAAAATCATGGGTAACGAATTTGGAAGACAATTTGACGAAATCGATTGCAAAATGACAAAATTGATTCATGCAATCATACGTTGACAGAAGGGGGTGACGAAATTGATTTGACTTTGATGAAATTGAATGCAATATAATGAAACTGACAGGACGAAGTTCGAAAAAGAATGACCAAAGACGAAATTGACCATGAGATGTGCAAGATCCCAAAGTTTCAGAACAAATTTAAATGAAATAAGTGTTAAAATGGACGGGAAATCCTATAGTATATATATCCTAAACGTTGTGTGAATTCCACAAGAATTTAAGCTAAAACTGAAAAGTTCTGAATGTTTTTGTAGGACGCAGCTTTTTCAAATGTTACAAGAAGAGTATACTGTACCCGTCTCTTCTGCATTTCATGACAAACCTTTCCTTTGGAGTCATTCTAATTCACAATTTCTTGGTGAGTTCACCTCTGACACGTTTTGGATTGATATTTCATTTGAAAACTTTGAATTGGCATTCAAAATGTCTTTTATTTACAAGCAGTAAAGGAAAATATTTAAAGAAATTTTTGATGTAACTGGTGATTTACTTCAATGCATTGATATTTCAATCATATTGTGACATGAACAATGTACTGTAGGAAATAATCAAACATTGTTTTTAAAACAAAATGACAACTGTGATACATATTTAACTAATCAAATATTTATTTCAAGTTATTTATTTCAACATTTGAAGAATGCTATGTCTTACAAAACTGATCATAACTTTGTAGTTTTAACTAGATCCCTGTGCAATCACAACAAAAGCTTAGGTGATAATTCTACGTTGCATACAAAAATTTTTTCACTGAGAATGGTGAAGTACTTTTTAAGATGTTGCTGATTAAAATCTCATTGAATTTTTATATCATTCATATCATTTGTATCATTGCTTCATTGGCATATCTCCAAACTTTGGTGATAAAAGAAACAAACAACCATCATTAGAGTCGCAAATATGTCTAGCTTAAAATTTATGTATCAATGTGAAGAAAAAGACGTTGCACAACATAGCTTTATAATAAGGCATGTAGGATGCGGTGATTGGTTTACCTTGAAAGTATTTCTTTGAATTTTACTCTCCACAGTATTTTGAAATTCCCCCAAAAAATCAAGTCCTGTACTTGGAGCCGGATTCATTTTTTGTAGAAAGGGGTTATCACATTTTAGGTGATAATTTTACAAGAAAAGTTTTTCATACAAGCAAAATAAAAAGGTTATCCATATTTTTCAGGTGCTTTTTAGGTTTAAAAAATGGGAAGGGGGGGGGGGCAAATTTTCTTTGTGATTAATGTCAACCTCTTTGGCTTAATGGGGGGGGGGGGGTACACGTCAGCTGTAAGAGGGGCACAGCTGACGTAAATAATCTATGGTCATGGGTGTCCTCAATGAAGAATAACATTTATGATTGAGGGGCAAGTAGACTTATCATTGCAGAATAAATGTAAATGACCAGCTATTGAAGTTCTTGAGCTATCATTGTAAGCAATATATAAAATCATTCCGATATGAAGTCTTGATGTTAAAGTGGATCGTAGATCAATAATCGATTTAAATGACAAGTCATTACAGGAACCGGACGTGTGCCAGCAATAACATAGCAATTGTACTTGAAAGCGGCCTTTCTATATTTGTTGGATGCATGCCAACTATAGCATCGGTAATTGAAAACTAAACATCGTCTGCTCAGACCAAGAAAGGCGTTACCTCACATCATTTAACTCAAGAGTTTAATTTTCTGGGTCTCAACGGACAATGTGATGTATTATTTCCTTGTTCCTTTTTTTTCCCCCCTCACCGACAGATGCATTTGCTTACAAGAATCACCCGATCTACAGAGTTGATGTGATGGGGCTTGTTGTCAGTGTGGCTGAGAGAGAAAAGTTCTTCAACTATGCTGGTATTATAAAAACTTTGAAAACACAGTGGGTTCATTAGAAGGATTATGTAATTTGCAATGTCATATTATCAATATGATTGCTGTGAAAGGGGAGAAAGAGAGGGGGAGAGAGAGAGAGAGAGAGAGAGAAGAGTTAAACAGAGAGAGACACACATACACATAGAGAAAGAAAGGAGAGTTAAACGGAGAAAGAGAGACACACATGCACAGAAAGATGGAGAGAGAGAGAGAGAGAGAGAAATGGGAGAGAGAGGGAGATGGAGATAGAGATGGACAGACAGAGAGAGAAAGATAGAAAGATTAGCAGTGAAAGGAAGAACAAAATGGTGAAGCAAAAACAAAATTGAGAAAAAAATGTGAATGAACTTTGAGATGTTTCATTTATTTACTGTTAATGCAGCTCGAAACTCTAGTTATTTCAGATATCATTTAAATTTGCTGTGGGTGAAATGCAAAATTCAATTGCTCATTAGCCTCCTTCAAGGGAAAAAAAGGAGCAAATAATGAGCATTTCATGATGATTTTGTTTCCATTTAGCTTTTATTTCCAGCAATTGCAAATTTGTATGTTGGCTGTTATAGCTAGAGACGTATTCAAAACCAAGCGTGATTTGTTACCTAAAGTTTCCGAATAAAGGGATTCAATTCTTTAGCTCATATTCATAAAGTTTAACTGAGTGCACTGATTTAGTGTCAAGCTCTCTATTATTCTTTAAATTTACTCTAATTCACGAACAAAATCAATAAATTAAATGAATCGAATCATGTGAAGAAAATGAGATGTAGATTTCATGTTGACAGTTTTTTAATTTGTTCATATTTGTAGAGAAATATCGCAAATTTTATAGGATGAAGAGGTTGAAATTCGGCACTCCTTGACCCATTGTCTACGGGAACCGCATGGCCCCTGTGTTAAAGCCTATGGAAAGAAAATAACTCATTAGTCAAAGGGTTAAATCGATGGACCAAATCTGCCCACTTGAACCTGGACTAAAGTTAGTACGATTTCCTGAATAACGGCCCTTTTGTTTTTATTTTATGCAGTTGATGATGGGACTGGAGTGATACAGTGTTGCTGTTGGAAACCAAAGAGAGCTGATGAATCAGAAAAAGTTCCACAACCGTCATCTGTAGGTAAGGAAATTATGGACTAGCATCTTGAAATAATCCTTTATTCATTCATTTCCAACATTGTTTAATTCACAATGACGTTTTACAATTACGTAATCCCAACACGATTTCTGTAGTCCATGCACTAGGGTATTGATATTGAAAGTCTGTGCAATCATGCCTATTCAAAACGCTTATTAACCCTTTCAGGACAGGAATTATTTAAGGGCTAAATTGATCACATTTTGTTCTTTAAATTGGCAACAATAATATTTTTCTTTTAGCACTACATGGTTCTAATAAGCTCTAATGTCTTTGAAAACAATACACATGGTCACAAATTTTGTCAAAAAGTTTTAAAAATTGCCAATTTTGTTTAAAAACAATGATTTTGAACTTCTCAATGTGTTGCCAATTTGAGGATTTTAAAGCTTAATCTCATTTTTTAAATTCCTGGCATCAAACGCAATCTGGTCATGCAACAAAAATGGACATAGAGTGTGCAGAAAATTTTGCTCTTTCTACTCATGCATTTGGTATATTTTTTAGAGCTCTGAATCAAAAGTTATTGAGCCAAACCACAAAATGTGGTCAATTGTCGCGAAAGGGTTAATCTGTCACTGTGGACTAATCTAATTTTCCATTTGGAAATAGGATAGCCGTTTCATGTCAGCCAGTTGGGGATTTTGTCTTTGGGTAACTCCTTTAGCCACATTAGATATATTGATTACTACAGGATTTGCTTCTTTCACATCCTGCTACCTATGGTTTAGACAACCACATCCTACTTTCACCTCTGCTCTCACTTGCAAGATATCATACATTCTCTTGATGGTTCTTTTCTGTACTTTCCCTTCATGATTGATCTGTTACTTTTTATTGGATTATTGATTCTTTTCTGTTTTGTACTATGATCATTACTTGGACTTGTCATATTTTCTTATCAATTTCTGTTCTTTTCAATCCCTTCCGTTCAGTGGGCAGCAAATTAAGTCCATCCAAGATCGTGAATCGTCCTACTGTTGATTGGACAAAAAAACTGTTCTTAATTTCATCTGGAAATAGAAAGGGTATACACATGGTGAAGGACATCCCCAAATGGAAAATATTTTAAGCCAATTAGAAAATGAAACAAAGAATTGAAACCCTTAAATTGACTTCCAAATATCTAAATATAATTTTCTGAAAACCTGTACCTCGAAAGGGGTAAAGATATCCGTCTGCATGGTTATAATTTCTGTCCGTTATAATTCCTTGATATTTTCTAATCCAGTACTGATTTGGTTATTTCCATTCCGTTTTGATGAACCAGCCAAATTTTTTTGTTGCAGAAACCAGGTATCGGGGTGGTTCATCAGTAGTATGTACATAATCGTTGTCAAGAGCCCACTTTCCCTCTTTCTATTTGCCCCCTTTCACTCTCTCTTTCTCTTTCTCTCTTTCTCTCTCTCTTTCTTTCTCTCTCTCTCTCTCTATCCCCCTTCTGTTTTTCCCATCTCTCTGAATTTTTTCAGAGAGTCTCTCCCTCTATCTTTTCTCTCCACTTCCTTTCCATCTTTCTCTTACTTTCTCTTACTACATCTTTTGCCTCCCTCTCTCTTTCTCTCTCCATCTAAATCTCTTTTCTTTCTTTCTTTCTTTCTTTTTTCACCTATTTCTTGGCATGATTATGATTACATGACTTTTAACTCAAATTTTTTAAATTGCAATATTGTATAAGATTAATGGTATACAGTATACATGTTCATGCTCTTCATAAGTATGTAGATTGTATTGTGATATCTTTTGAAATGTATACTTGTGTTTTCCATCAATGTTTTATTCATGTGCAATTCAGTTACTTGTAACTGCGATACATGGAAATGATTCAATAAATACCATTTATCTATCTATCTATCTATCTGTAATATTGTAGGGAGAAGGGGGGGGGGGGGGGGGAGGGGGCAGAGGTAGATTCTCTGTGTAGATGTTCAAGAGTTCAGTATAGTGTTCTTTCTCCCTTTTCTTTCCCTTTCCTTCCTTTATTTTATCATTTGAATTAATAATCTGATCCATACTTTGTTTTGTCACAGGTGATGCAGAAGGCCAACTAGCAACATCCCTTTTCAGGAGAATGGAAGATTCCACTGAAGAACTGCTGACATCATATGAGCTGGGTGATCTCATTCATGTAAGAGGGAGGCTGAAATTATTCAGAGGGAACATTGAGGTCTCTGCATCATATTTCAGTAAATATGTCATTACTATTATCTTAGTCACATTATCCAAAAGTTTATTTGAAAGTAAATATATGTCCCCGTTGAACTTGACTTTTCTTGCATGCTATTATCGTGTACTTAAAGTTGATCTTCTAGGTGAGAGAAATTACAGCTAACTCTGCATAACTTGAAGTTGCACAACTCAAATTTCCCCTAAGTCGAATAAATTTTTTCAACCAAACTATGCAGAACTAGTGTTATTGAAATTTCCCTAAGTCGAATTTTTGCATAAGTCAAACTATTTTTTGCAGTTCCAACAGATTCGACTTACGCAGAGTTAATTGTCCTTGCTTAGACTTAGGCTTGGTTCCTCCTGTGTTGTTGAGCCCATTGGGCAGCAAGCTTTCTCCAGTATCTTCGATCAGCCACTTTATTCTCTCAGTTTCATGCCATTTGATATTCATTGCCTTTAGATCATCTTGAATGTTCTTCTCCAGGTGATCCTTAACATTCCTTTCTTCTGTTTTCCATCCAGTGGAATCCATTTCGTGACTTTTTTTTCTTTGGTTGGGAAGATGCAGAAAGTGTCCAGCTAACCTCATTCGTCTTTCTGCAACACTTTCAGAGAGAGGACTTGCTTGTGCCCTTTTCCAGACCCTCTTCATTGATAATGTGGTCTTGCCGTCGAATCTTCAAAATCTCCCTCAGGCATCTTTGATGGAAAGTGTTCAGTTTCTATGTAATGGCGACAGAAGTTTTCCATGTTTCGCTTTCACAGATGGCGCTTGCTAAACACAATACTGTGTAAGAGTCTGTGTAAGAGTCTGAGTTTGATTTTGGTGCTAACAGAGGATGACCAAATGAAGTGCATTCTTTGGAAGTCTGATGTTGCTCTGCCTATTCTGCTGTTGATGCCTCTTTCTACATTTCCATTGTTCCTTATGACGAAAAATAAAATGAGATTGGGAATAAGGAAGTTGTTCAGTATTTTTTTCTTTCCTTGAAGTAACATACATAGGGGCAGCATTTGAGCAGAAACAAATATTTCCTATTAAAGTCTTCCTTTCTTGATATACTTGATTAAAATGAGGGGGGGGGGGTGAAATTCTTTGTCATGTGATGTGTGATGTCATTTTGATCTATTTAGTTGCTTAGTTTTAAACACAGTATGTTATACTAAGTGGTCAGGAGAAGTTATTCCTTCCTATATTCCCTTAATTTGGTGTAGAAAGGAGCTCTTTGCATTGTCATAATTTTTTTTGCATATAAATATTTCCTTTCAAACATCCAACATAATACTTTTTATTTGGGGGCCACAGTCACTCTACTTTATCTCCTGCAGAAAATATAGATCATGTGCTGCCTCCTCTTCGTCTGCTCTTCTTTGGAGACCCACTTTGCCAGTAATTATTTTTGTCTATGGCTTATATTGATATCTGCATGGGTAAATAGTATACAAATATACAATGACACTCAAGGATCTGGCTAAAACTATTGGCATTGAAGGAACACTTTGGTTTTCTTGAGTGCGAATAGTTTTAGCTTGTTCCGAGAATGAGTCATTGTATATTTGTTTTATATCCGTCATCTTGAACAAAACCTTAATTCTACTCATCTACGTATACTTGATCATCTGCACTGTGGGGTATGATAGACCACACACGTATACACAATTCAGTTTGAAGAAGGGGTGTTTGCGTGGATATCAAATGCGTAATAATGACATCATTACGCATGCCTAAAACAATAGATATGCGCAAATGAATGTCGTCACATTGTAGTACGCACTCAGGCTGAGCAGTTTGTTATGGGGGGGGCGGAAAAATGAGTAGTTCATTTTTTCCTGCTGACATCATCAAATAGTTCATTTTTTCCCTCTGGTGATGGGGAAAAAATGAACTATTTGATGACGTCAGCAGGAAAAACAAACTAGACGGCAAGAAACGGCTTTTCTGGTAAAACTATTCATTTTCTTGTTGTGTACACTCCTAACGCAACAATCTTACGATGAGGGATATAATATTTCATAACTTGCAGTCAAGTCCATCAGCTTTTCGAGTGTGGCCTGTTATTTGTCATGCCACACCTGTTCTGTTTTTTAGTTTCAGTAGAGAGAGTGGCTCACTGAGTCAGGCATCTAGGCCTGTGGGCAAATCCAAGGTATTTTGTCCCATATGTTACTGACTACATCTTAGATTTCAGTACACCTGACAATTGTGAAGTTATTTACCCTATATCGGACAGAATATCCAGGAAAATGACACTTCAGATGTTGATTTTGTTCCGTATTCCAAGATACTTGGTAAAATATAGAACACAAAATGACCAAATGCCTTTGACTTGCCCTTGTAGAGAGTGCAGCTTTTAAGTTCAGCATTCTGAAAGAAAACCAAGCACTTCAGCACAGTTGTATGGCAAAGTAGCTTTCCTGACAGCTGCCACTTTCTTTGGACCGGGAGAAAGTACTTTGTGAAAAATCAGACCAAAGTACTTGAAGCCGCAAATACCAATTTGAATTTGTCCCAGTGGACTGCAAGCCACCCACTCTGCTGGAGTTTTGTAAGTGCCTTACAGGCACAGCATGGTCCTGATCTGTTTGAGTGCTCCTTCCATTGCCAAAGCATCACTGATGTTCTTGGCTCGGTTATCATTGCAAGTAACCTGGTGAATTGCTTCATTCAATAGCTTGCTTCTGGACAAATTTCCAAAATTCATTCATTTGTGTTGATAAGAGTCCTTTCCGAGCAGAGAATGCCTCTGTGTAGTAGACATATACATGTAAGCACTAGCACCGATTGGTTGTAGACAGCTTTAAAATCTTTTTCACCAAAGACCTTGGCATCATTTAGATCATTTAGATTGGTTGTAGACAGCTTTAAAATCTTTTTTCACCAAAGACCTTGGTTTTATTGTGTTTTTTTGCTTGGATACACAGGACAAAGTTGATACACTCTGATCGATCCATCTTTTTTTTGGATAGGGCCATGACTCGGGGATACTCAAGGGGTTGACTAATAATATGGCACATGTTGCTTTGTTGGGCAAGCACACAATAAAAGAATATCTGGCATTTTATGTCCAGTTGAAACAAAGCTGATCAAACACTGTGTATAGATGGCTCTGTTTTTGATGGTGCTATTACGCAAAATTTAAATGTTCATAAGTGTTCCATCCATTTAGAGGTGAGAGATGTTGTGGTCTAAAGGATAAAGTCACTGGACTGTGGATAACAAGGTATGGGGTTAGAGTCCGTGCCATAGCATTGTAAGGTCCTTTGGAAAGACACTATTCGACATTTGCCTTACCTGACCTAGGTGAATAAAATTTGTACCTGCAGGAAGAAATACCTTGAATGCTTTAGCGCCTTATCGGGGCAGTTGGGTTAGAGCCAGGGATGATATTCCTTTGGAAGTGCAAAGAGACAGTATTTGCTAAATAATGCGCTATACCAGAGCTGAATATTGTCAGTTATCATTATCATCTTCCTCCTGCATCTGTAGGAAGGATCCAGGACCCCACCTACCAGACAGAGATGAAACGGATGGAGGAGATACCGGTCCTCTACCAGTCTGTCTATGATGTCCCCTTCATCTTGGAAGGTGCCTCCAGACAGGGGGCTTCGGAGGACACACAGAGCGGTATTAAGAGAGAGGTGAGCAAGCTTGAAAAAGAATCTTTGTCAGTTTCCTTTAGGGAGAAGCAGCTTTTCACTGTTGAACTTTTTGGACATGTGCAAGAAAAGTGAGTCAATAGTTTGTTGTCAAATGGTCCCATTTGTCAAGATTTTTGGAAACATACATCTACATTTTTAGAAAGATAATGTCATGACTAAAACTATAAATGTTTCCAAATTTTAAAATGGGTCTGGACTTACTTTTCAGGTATTTTTAGAATGCTGATTTTTGTTCAAATTTATGATTTTTGAATTATTTTTTAGAAAATACTTTTAATTGCAATTAGGAATTCCCGCCGCTTGTATAGAAGTGATATTGGAGATGACTTTCATGAAAACATAATGCAGAAAAATATATGATTATAGCAAATGATTAAAGGCTTTTATTCATATTTTACTACATACTCCCTCTACGATAATTATGAAACATTGTCTTCTGCTCTATGACTGTTTCTGACAGTGTACTCACATAAAATCGCATATCAGTGAAGAATAGTCGATCAGTGGCATTATTATATTAAATGATATAATATAATATAATATAATATTCATATATTATTTACTTTGAAAGTATGTTGGCACATTGAGTGACAGTCAAAATCAAAAGTGATATGTTTAAAAAAAAATCGCTAGAAGAGTGATATGCAATGCAATCCATACACTTCTTCATAGTTTTACTATTTTTTTTTATCTTTCAGTATTTTGTTTTTCCCCTCTTCCCCTCTTTATTTCTATCTGTTTGGCTTCAACCAATCTCTTGCGCACCAGTGTACGTTGTGCCCATTTTACCATTGGTGTTTTTAAAAATAAATTTATATTAATCTTAATTTTCTCTGTCATTGCATCCTGGCATTAGGTTTGTAAATGAGACCGACAGCCCACGAGAACCCCCCAAAAGAGAAAAGAAATAGGCTTACATAAAAGGGAAAATTTTGGTCTCGTATTGGCCATCAGTCTAGTAAACCCTAAAAAAACTGTCAGAAGGCCAGAGGGGGACCTAGTGGGCTGTCGGCCTCTTGGAATTTTGGTCTCTTGAGCTGTAGCTGAATAGCATCAATTCCTTGCATTCTTGGACCTCATACCAGTCACATAAATTTCTTTCAAAACTCATGAAGCTGTGAAATAAATCTTCATTACAGAAGTGATTGATTGTAGGAAATGTTAAAGTGTACCACTACTCTTGGAGTATATTGTAAATCACTGTATTATTTAGAATTATTTTGTTTTTATCTTAATGTGCTATCAGAGTTCCCCTTCCACCTTGCTAAACTCTCTCTCTGTCCTTCACTTTCTCCAAAATCCAATTACAATTCTATGATTTTCAACTCCCCGCTATTCACTGTGAATGAAATATTTGCCTTCTTTCATTTTTATAGAATAAGTATTAAAACAAAAAGTCTATTTCTTTTGTTAAATAGTAATAACCTACCTTACTTGTTTTTAAGTGTGTTTCGTTTAAGTCTTCCATCATGGCATAATTATGATGGTATTAAAATCTGAATTAACATCCATCTCTCTGTAAAGACTTTTAAATGGAAATATTATCAATATGATAAACGCTTTCAAATGGAAATACTATCAGTATTATAAAGACTTTTAAAAGGAAATATGATCAATATGATAAAGAATTAATACTTGATTAGATAATAGTCGTAGATTATAGGCAGGGGGGCGGGGGTGTCAGACCAAATTTGCTGAATATCCTACAAAGCATTGTTTAGAAGGTGTTTTTATTTGGTGTCTCATAGATATATACCTGGTAGAATATACATGTATTTGCAAGTACATGTATACTGGAAGATATTCAGTCCGTTCTGAAAATGACATAGCTTGAATTAAAAGAAAAGAGGAAAATGAAGGAGAAGAAGGAGAAGAGAAAGAGAAAGAAGAAAAGGAAAGGAAGAGAGAGAGAGAGAGAGAGAGAGAGAGAGAGGGATCGTTTATCAAGATGGGAAGGGGGAATTTTAATAATAATTCAACATTATATCTCAATTTTGCTTTACAAGTAAATTGACCATACACTTCAACACAATCACTTGAGCAGGAATGGTAAATTTCACAGCTTTATGAGATTCAAAAGAAATTATCTACCTGAATTTGAATATGAGATCCATGAATGGATGAGCAGATGTTATATAAATTTATATCACGATTTACCTTGAGGTTAGCTCAAAGTATAACAAACTTATTTCCTCTGGAACATTTTGAATGAATGGAAGTTTATGTTTTTTTTTGTCACATGCCGAAAGGTGGAATATTTTTAGTTCAAGGAAGGGCATATTTTCAGTATAAGCATATCGCGAGAATTGTTCATTGTACAATCAGTGTTGATCGTGTTGCATATCACTTTTCTTATTCTGTTAAAACCGTTTTCTTATACCACTGTTGATTTTGACTGTCACTCCATGTACCAACACATTTTCAAAGTATATAATATAGGGCAATTCCATGCAGTGTGTCCCATGTGACATATGTGTTTTTCCGTGTATACTTTATCTAAAAATGAAGAATGTCTTGATATGATCATTGAATAATGGTGCTTTCTAGTTCACCACCTATAGACATGGTCATATGAAGAGATTTTTCATTTGTACATGAAATATATGGATAAATGTCATATGTCGTATGAGACACTCTGCAGGGAATCACCCTATAATGAATTATGCCATTAATACACATTTTGCTGTAAGTTCAACACTGTCGGAAACAGTCATGAGAGCAGAAGACAGTGTTTTGTAATTTTTTTAGATGGCGTATAAAATAAGATATGAATAAAAGCCTATATTTGCTTGCATATTATATATTTTTCTGCATTTTCTACAGTAAATGAAATCATCTCCAATATCATTTCTGTACAAACATTTAGAATTCCAGTCCCTATTGCAGTTAAGAGTATTTTCTTTAAAAAATAATTCAAAAATCATAAATTTGACCAAAATCAGCATCTAAAAGTACCTGAAAAGTAACTTAGGACCCATTTAAAAATTTGGAAACAATGTTTATAGTTCATGATATTATCTTTCTAAAAATGTATGTTTCCAAAAATCCTCACAAAATTTCAAAAAAGGCTATTTGTTTGACTACTTGACAATGGACTAAAAGTGGCACCCTGAGAGACAAATAAATTTTGTGTAAATGTTGTGTTTATGAAAATTAGATGTCACTCTGCCAGAGAAGTTAATGCCATAGATAATGGCACATATGGTAGTTTGCCCATGCAGTCATGCCAAAAGACAGTCTTTGATATTTGTATTTACTCTGGAGTTTGACAAGAAAGTATAAACAGGTGCTATATATATGTATGTATATATATATATATATATATATATATGTGTATATATATATATATATATATATATATATGTACAGATAGCTTAATGAAGAGATAGACAGATATAAGTACATTGTAGATACACTGTAGATGGATAAATAGATGAGATAGGTGGAAAGGGAATGATGTAAATAGAGACTACATTTTTACACTAAGAGAAATTCATTTTTATTGCGTTATTATTTTAAATGACCAGATATATTTATATGTTGATTTCCTTCTTTTTTTTGCATGGCTCTCTTTGATCACATTTTTACTTAAACTGAATTTAAAAAAATAAGGCTCAGCTGATTAGTGAAGTGCGTGTCAAGTTGCTGAAACTCCTGGAGGAACAGACCATTCAGAACTTTTATCTTCAAGAGCTTGAAACTGTGGAAGAGCTGTTAGAGATTGCATCATCACCTTGCCATGAATATCAGCAGGTAAGATCATTGTCATAGCAACCAAGAGATTATTGTCTGCTTGATTATTGGTCAGAAAGCACATAATAATGATACATTATTATGTTATTACCAAGTTATCACCTTCATCGCTCTGCCATAAATATCAGCAGGTAAGGTCATCATTGTAGCAACCAGTCCATTGCTGAAATATTCATTTTGTGCATAATTCTATCCATTGATAAATTATCATCACCATCATTGGTAATCTGACATTTGTTCCGGTTGATGTTTGCTGTGGACTTTATTTCACCAATGATGAAGGGTTAGTGTTAAGGTTGTGATTAGGGTTAATGTTAGGTTTATGTTAGGCTTTAGTACAGTAATGGGTCCAGGGTTGAAGTTCGGACTTTGGTTAGTTTTGGAAATTGACTGCGGAGTAATTGCCGCTGGATCATTTGTCATGGAACCCTGTGATAACAATTGTCACCATCATCACCATCATTGCCATAATCAACATCCTTACCATCATCACCATCATCAACATCATCAACATCATCACCATCATCGCCATAAGCAAGATCATTATCATCATCGCTATCATCATCATCATTATCATAATTTTCACCATCACGCCACCATCACCATCAACCCCATCATCGCCATCATCGCCATGATCGCCATCATCACCATCGTCAACATCAACCCCATCATCACCATCATCGTCATCATCACCATCATCATCATCACCATCATCACCATCATCGCCATCATTGCCATCATTGCCATCAACCCCATCATCGCCATCATCACCGTCATCACTACCATCAACATCAACACCATCAGCAACATCATCACCATCATCACCATCATCACCATCATCATCATCATTGCCATAATCAACATCATACCATCGTCATCATCATCATCATCATCATCATCATCATCATAATTGTCACCATCACCATCAACCCCATCATCGCCATCATCGCCATCATCACCATCGTCAACATCAACCCCATCATCACCATCATCGTCATCGTCACCATCATCATCACCAACATCACCATCATCGCCATCATTACCATCATCGCCATCAACCCCATCATCGCCATCATCACCGTCATCACTACCATCAACATCAACACCATCAGCAACATCATCACCATCATCACCATCATCTCCATCATTGCCATAATCAACATCATACCATCGTCATCATCATCATCATCATCATCATCATCATAATTGTCACCATCACCACCACCATCACTCATTGCCATCATCATCATCACCATCATCTTCAAAATCGTCATTGTCATCATCATCATTATCATTCCCATCATCATTATTCCAACCATCATTATTCTATCAAGCATCACCAACAGTAATATATATCAGAGCTGCCAACACCAGCAGTTTTCCTCATCAATATTTTGTTTGGCAGACATAATTTGTATTTTTTTAAACATCCGTGTTAGGGTTCATTTGGATGCTGTGAGATATATTTCCTATTTACCATAAAGTTCCAACAGATTATCAAATCTGTTTGAACTTTATCATAAATAGGAAATATATCTCACAGTTTGGTTTTGACTTTCTGACAAAGTTACTGTGTAATGTACAAGCCTTTAACTTTTCCAGAGCATTCTGTATGAAACTGTAAAGTTGATCAAATTGAAACTGTACCTCTTAATGATCATGGATATTAATTTTGAAAATCTCTTTGATGTGTGTCGTGCTAAAGAGTATATAGGAGGTATTCATTATCAGTACTCAGCAATGGAGTATGTAAGAAATTAAGTAGGTTAATATATTTTAGGGCATATACAGAGTGTCCTTGAAAAAACTGAAGCCCTAGATTGTTTTTGGTAAATTACTCAATAATTCAACTTGATTTCTTTGCTAATGTACATATGGTCAGGAAGGCCATTTCCTCTTCTTTCGTATGATACGCAACAAATGACCAAAAATCATGCATGACCAGTTTCAGAGAAACCCATATGTCCCAAAACAAGTGGAAGGCTATTACATTTGCTGCAATATGATTTTGAAAAGATACAAAATAATTCAGGGTTACTTTATTGAAAAAAGATGTTCGTTACCAGGAAGCTCTTATTTTCTTCTTTCATATGACACCTGATCATGAGGGAAGAATCATGCATGAATGACTGAGTAGGCACCATTCTTTAATTTGGTAAGGCACATTGACATAAGACCAGTGAGGCAGTTATGCACACTTCACACTAAGAAATTAGGACACAGTTTCCGTAGTTACACAATACATGATGCAGGATTCCTTCATCACAATTTTTGTGTCCTATAAAAGAGCTTTCAAATCATGAAGATTTTTTTTTTTAAAGAAATTCCAAGTCATTTCCTATTTTCAAAAAAAAAATCCCAGAATAAACCAAATTTAACAGTAGACCAATTATTTTGAATGATTGGGTTTTCTGACATTTCAGACTATCTTTTATTGGTCATACAGGTTTTGATTTCCTATGAAAGAGGGGAAAATGAACTTTTGAATGATGTAGTCATTTAGAAAGAAATGATGTTAAATTATTGAATAATTTACCCATAAGCTTCAATTTTCTTTTTTTGTTGTTTTAGAGATGCACTCTATATGAGGGCATTATTTGAAAGAGTTGATTTCAAAGACAAAATACATTTCATAAGACTCCTTTTTATTGATGTCAAATGATATCGGGGCCCTGTTTCATAAAACTTGTCATCAATAACAAGATACAACAATTGTTATAAGCTGCTGAAATCCTTACATTTGATTGGCTATGAGCAGATTTGTGATAGATTTGTGGCAGGTGTTTAATCAAGTTTAATCAAGTTTAATGACACAGCCCCCAGCATGTGCCTGGCAAAAGGGTGCGAATGGGTGCATGGATAACAGATGTACATCTCGAGAAGAAGGCATTTCCAAGTCTGGACCATTCCTTGACTACATGCACAAACACATTGCAGTCTCTGTGTATCATCCAAACGGTTGACAGAGATTATTGTTATTTTAGCATCAAGGCTAAAGACTTGAGAAATTTGACCAAAATACTTGTAGTCCCACCCTTCTGCTGCGAAGACAATCATACAATGTAGAGGTGTCGTGGTCTAGTGGATACGTCACTGGACCTTGGAGCACATGGTTCGCGGTTCAAGTCCCGCTGCGGCACCAATGTCCTTTGGCAAGGCATTAATCTACATTTGCCACTCTCCATCCAGGTGTTAAACGGGTACCCAGTAGGATGCAAATGTCATTGTGACTGGAATAGTATATGTGCGCCTGTGAAATGTCCGCCAGACTGGAATGCTCCCTAGTGGAGTGGAGAATGTGCACCATAAGTGCAGAATCGTATTAAACTGGATCCAATGACCAGGGTATAATAATACACTGTAAAGCGCTTTGATCAGTTACTAACTGGAAAGGCACCATATAAATGCAGGTATTATTATTATTATTATTATATATTTATTGTGAAGTCCATTCTACTACTTACAAAAAAATCCATTGCTTCTTAGGAAACTGATAGACCCCATCACCCCGGAAGACAAATCAAGAACATCTTCAAGAATGTCTCTGAAAAGCTAGAGCTGGATGGGAAGGTTTTCATGAGTAGCACCGAACATGGGCTTTTCCAGGTATGATATTACTTCCCTCATTCTCTCAAAATTGAACAGTTGTGTTCTTCATAATTAATTTGTAACATTGAGTCTTGAGAAATTATGACATTGGGGACAAAGGCTCTGCTCTTTTTCTTGATATTCAACTGTTTTATTATAGAAACAGTACGTATAGAAATACTAGAAAGACTAAAAAGTGCCTGTTGTTTCATGTCTTTGGTACACGAGCTTTTTAGTTGATGAATCTGCAGTAACACAAAAAATTATATATTCAGAAATTCAAATTATTTTTAGGTGTATGTGCTTAATTGAATTTTAGGCAATCAAAAAATCTATACAAAGCATCTTATAAAAAACTTTTATAATTGCCGAACTGGGCTATTTTCAGCTTCAAAGCAGACATCACAGTATACCAACAGCCCACAGACCAGTCCATGAGGCAGACAGCTGGAAGAAAATGAAAATCCTCGATTTTTCAGTCTTAAGATAACTTTTCAGAAGGCCATATGACCAACACTGTCAGTCTTAGAAGCTGTAGCCATTTTTACATATAAAAGCACAGTGAAATATGAAATAATCTTTCTTAAAGGGGAAGTCCACTTTGATATTTAGTTGATTTTAATAAAAGCAAAAAAAATGAGAGAACTGTTTGCATTCTGGATGTGTCTTTTTGTACCATTCTGTTTCGCTAAGCTACCTTAGAGAAAATCGACATTCCTGATTTTTTTTTACAACAGATTGGATGGGAGAGGACCTCACAAGATACATGTATGTCACAGAGTTGCCAATTTATGTTTGAGCGATTGCGACTTAAAAAATTAATAACTTTCTTATTTCTTATCAGATTTTGTTCAAAGTTTCACTGTTGTATTTCCATAATTTTCTGCTTCTATTAAAACTACTGATATCAGGGTGGACTTCCCCTAGTAGCATGAAAGACCTTCACACTTTTTTAGCAGTTTATTTGATTTAAACATTCTTTTTGATCAGTGTGTATGTAGGAAGGGAGAAAGAAAGAGAGAGCAACTGAGAGAGAGAGAGAGACAGAGACAGAGAGAGAGAGAGAGGAAGAGGAGAGAGAAGGTGGAGAATGACTTGTCTTGACTGGTGATGTCAAAAGCAAGTTTGGAATCACGTAATATCAGAATAAAATACAAAACTAATTAACAATTGAAAGTAATTTTGTCATAAAAATAACCACAAACGGATGACAAATGCACATAAGATTTTTAAGACATATGTCCTCAGGGTGTTTTAAATCTACTCTTTTTGTAATAAAAAACCCGGCCGATTTAAAACATGATTTTAAAGCCCTGGTCAGTGAAATAACTGACCATCAACAATTAATTAAGAATAAAGCGCATACTTTAGTGGAAAAGCCTTATTGTCATCTGTCCTTATTTGTACAAATTATGCAAAAAATATACAATTTTGTGAAAATTTTGATGAAAAAAGTAGCTTTTGTGAGAAGCTACTGTATTGAGAACATAGACAAGAGCAAGATATTTGAATGTTTTTGAAGTATTTTTACAGGAGCCAGCACATCTAGTTATGAAAAAAGAGTCAAGTGGGTCTGCTGTGATATCTAATGTACTACTTGTTTTGTTTTGTTTTGTTTTGTTTTGTTTTTTTCTAGGCTGTGCCTGGAAACCCTAGGCTGAATAACAGTATTCTAGAGATCTTGAGAGAAGATTGTCAACACCCAAAATGTGAGTTAAATTTCTTTATACCTTACAGTCAGTGGTAGCTTTCTGACATGACCAAAGATAAACCCTAGTGCTACAGTACAGGTGATGGATATGGTGCAAATTTGTTTTTCCTGCTGTGATGTCTCCAGGGGCGGTATTCTGAAAACTGTTTCATCTCTAATATTCTTGTATCTCCACAGTTAAGATAAAATTGGTATTCTGAAAATTGTTGTAACTTTTGTTGCAACTATTGTTGTATCTTTGTTCATTTTGCGCATGATCCTAATTTACATATGCCTGCTGAAGATGATATCATGAGATAATTGGTATTCTGAAATTATTTTATCTTTTGTTGTATCTAATTTTCCATGGTAATTACAACAAAACTTACACCAGCTTCGAGCTGTTGTATCTCATGATCTTGGCAATTTTTCTAGCTCAGAATCAGACAGTACATGCTTGAATAGCAAGATGGAGACTGTGTGTGATTCAAGATCTCATAGAGAAGACATTTTGAAGAAATGACAGGTGGAATTCGATGATTTTACATCAATATGTGACTTGGTTCGAGCAAAAGAGGGTAAGCCATTATGTTAATTAATTGCAGTCCAATAGCGCATGGTGCATTATAAAACGCATAATTTAATAACTACGCCCAAAATTGATACACCTGCAAAGCCCATCCTTGTGTTTGACATAAGGGGTGATCCTATTGGTTAAGGAGGTCCATAGAGAGATAATATCTTCTTAAAACAATTTTCAGAATAACAACTTACAACAATATTAGCGAGGTATTGTCTCCGGAAAATACAACAAAAATTACAACAAAAGTTGCAACAGTTTTCAGAATACCACCCCAGGATTCTCCACCTTCGGGAGGGGGGGGGGGGATATGCCCCTATGCCCTCATGCCTGGTCCCTCCAGACCTGGCCCTATCATGTGGATTACCACAGGATTACCAAAATCATAATTCAAGAAAAAAATAAATTCATGGTGTTCGTACATCTTTTTCAGCATTCAGCATTTCATTATGAATATAGTGAGGAATGGTTAACCTGAATTTATACACTCCCTGTATGTTTATGTTTTACCAAAGTATATTGGGCTTTAGAAATGTAACACTTAGTACTTCATAGAACAAATGATATTTTAAAGGGTACCAATCACCAAAAATAATTTTGCTCTGTATGTTAAAAGTTTCATGTCGTTATACTGTATTCAAAATATGGGCTTCAAATATTCATTCTATAAAGAGATATTGCAATTTTAATTACACTCTCTATAAGCGTAAAAGTGACTCGTGAGTAGACTACTAGACACACCCGTACCGCTCGCCAAGATAAAGGCTCGTGCAGAACCAAACTCAGAGTTCGGTTGCACGCGAGCATTTTCATGTTATCCTTTATTTCCTTCATACTCATTAACTGTTGACCTATAGAATACCAGACAAAGTTCTTTGAGGTTGATTTTATACTTTCTAGCTGTACACAAATTATTTTTTCAGGTGATTGGTACACTTTAAGAACATGAGATTCATAGCAAAGTTTAACAACCTTCAAGAATGTTTCAAGCTTATTTGTAACCACATTAATTGTTACTGTCCTATGCCAAATTCATGGTGCAAAGTATGTTTACTGTATGTCGAAAGAAACTGGTTTATGACTCTATGACGCTCACAAATTTCCATTATATTCTTATATGACCTTGTAAGGGAAAGGCCTGTGGGTATTCTTTTTCACCCATTGTTGTGAGCTTTGGTCGGTTTTGACATTTGAGTAAGCAGCTTTTTACCACTTTGCAAGTCTTTAGAATTTGTCATTGTTGTGGATATCTACATTTTCAGCAACTTTTTCTTGTAGTTCTATAGTGTGTAGACAATTTTAATGTTCATGCCAGAAAAGTGGTGCATTGAAATAATGTGTGTGCTGTCTGTTAGCCTGTAAAGAGAGTTCAAAGAAAAAAAAACCAAATTGAAATAAGGAAGGCAAGGCATGTTCTAAATCATTTTGACTTTTGATATATCAAGGCTTCTGAAACGATAAACAATTTTTTTGCAAACAGGTTTGCAGCAAGTCTTTTCAATTTTATTTTCAGCTTGGTTCATTATACACTTTACATCCAACTCAATAATTTATTTTGCAATATAACTAAGAGGAATAGTTGTGCATTGAAATGGCTAAATAGCAAGTATCTTTGAACATATATAAATTAAAAGATGAAAGAAAGGGTTTACATGAATAGGAAAACATTTTAGATCTGTCTATATAACTTAAGAAGGCATTTATGATAAGAATATCACCTGTTTGCAGAAAGAAAGTGGGAAAAATAGACAGGTGAAGTGATAAAAGATGAACAGATTTGAGAGTAAATTATAGGCTGAATTCTGAGAGTTTGATCCTTAAGTTTCTGCATATTTAAGGAATGAACTTTAAAAAAAACGAAATTGTTGTGTATATTTATTTTCATTTAAAGTAAGAAAATTTTCTCCAAGATATCCATTAAAAACATTCCTCTCAATTTGTTGTCCATTTGGGTATATGTCTCAAAATTGCCGACAAGCCAGAAAAAAAAGGAAAAGAAAAGAAGGGTCATAGTCTGGGAGCCTGTCCCGAAATAGTCACCCCATTTTACCCATAAGATTTGACCCCATAAAGTTACTTAGACCATCTGAGTCATTGACAAAAAGGTTGTCAGCCTGACCGTAAACGCCGGGTTAAGCCCCCAGGGCCCCCAAAAGGGACCCCAAAGTCGGGTCGATTTCACCCCATCTCACCCATGCACCAAACTTTGTCAGTAGGAAGTAGTATGACTGGACATTACAAAACACAAAAAACTGACAAAAATTTCTGTCGGGATGGGGTGTCAGACAGCCCCTAAAAAGTGGGGTAAATTTTTCCCCTTAAAGCCCAGAGACCAAATTTTGTCAGAAGGAAGAGCTATGGATGTACATTCCAAAAATATAAAAACTGACAAAATTGTCCATCGGGAAGGGGGTGTCAGACCCCCTGAAATGAAAACCCCAAAGTGCCCTTGGACAATGCTTTACCCCCCAAAATGCTCTGTATGGAAAGAAAAACCATTTTCTTAACTTCTGACCATGATAATTCAAAAGCGTTTCATTCAATTCACTTTAAATTTTCATAACATAATTTTGAGTATAATAATCTTCTTGAGGTGCAATTTGGTGTTAATTGGTATTTTGATTAATAAGTTATTACATTGTGAAAAATGTATTGCTTTCTCAAAAGTAGCCAAAAATATTGCCAGGATTATGTAAACACAGCCATTGACCATCTGACAAGGCATAATAGAGAAGCTTTTTTTTTTGTTGTTGTAATGTACATCCATAGCTCTTCTTTCTGACAAAATTTGGTCTCTGGGCTTTAAGGGGAAAAATTTACCCCAATTTTTAGGGGCTGTCTGACACCCCATCCCGACGGAAATTTTTGTCATTTTTTTGTGTTTTGTAATGTCCAGTCATACTACTCCCTACTGACAAAGTTTGGTGCATGGGTGAGATGGGGTGAAATCGACCCGATTTTGGGGTCCCTTTTGGGGGCTCTGGGGGCTTAACCCGGCGGCTACGGTCAGGCTGACAACCTTTTTGTCAATGACTTAGATGGTCTAAGTAACTTTAATCTTATGGGTAAAATGGGGTGACTATTTCGGGACAGGCTCCTGGCCTATCATTACATATATTTTTTTTTTTGGGGGGGGGGGGGGGGGGGGGGGAGTAAAGCCTAAAAGAAAGTCCCTGACAAGCAGAAAGAAACCATTTAAATGCTTTGAATATCATTTGCATTTCAGATGAAGGTGGATGTCACTACATGCATGTGACTGACAGGCTACGGAATAACCCTGGCTACGAGAACATCGGACCCGAAGCTGTGAAGGAGGCCCTCACTTGGCTCGAATCAAATAGCGAAGTTATCAGCACCACTTCTAAGCACTACATGGCCATCATTTGAGGGTAGCATTTTAGTTGTCTCAGTGAAAGAAAATTATAAATGAGCAGGAAAGAAAATAGAGATAAAAAGTAAAGCATAAGAGGAAAAGAGAGGGGTGAAAGGAAAGAAAATAATCAGAGAACAGAAGAGATAAAAAGAGCAGACTTCAGAGCTGGATTTATGGATCTAGTCTTTTGGAGCCATATTGTTTTTGGTTTTGTGTTGTTATGTTGTTATTATTTTTTATTGGGGGGGGGGTGAATGGGCCATGGGAGGTAACTGCAATTTATGTTGCTTTTGAAATATTGAACATTGAAATTTTTAATGTTTCTTAATATTGTATTTTGGCTCCTAGAGTTGGATTTGATGTTATGTTCATATGTTGGAGTGAAATGTGCTAAGCACATGTATGTAAAAAAAGTGTGTATGTTACAAATTTCTTGCAGTCCCAATTTCAAATGATGCCCTTTTACTGCCATGGGCAATTTGAATTGTCCAAAGAAGAGTTTTCTTCTTAAAATTTAAATATATGCTGAATTACGTATTGGAACAATGTTTGTATCAAAACTGACTGAGGGAAAGACTAAAAAACTTTCTTTCACAAAATTTTAATTTTTGATACATGTTTGTAAATATTATTGTGCTGTGCCAAAGTTGCCCTTCATTGCAAAGTGACCATACAGCAGTGTTTGAAATTAGAAATAACACTTTTGTTTGAGTTGTGTTAAATAACTCTCATAACTTAGCATTTTTAGATGTTGTGCCATTGCTTTTTATATATCTTTAATTCATTACTTTTGCAAGCGCTTATATCATATAGTAGATGTAAAGAATGACTTGAAAAGTTCATACAGGTACGTAACTCTGCCTAAGTCGAATCTCTTGGGACCGCAGAAATCTGTTCGACTTAGAAGAGGTAAAAAACACATGTTTTGCTCATTCTGTTCTGAAAAATTGCTTCGCCTAAGGCGATTATTCGACTTATGGAAGGTCGACTTATGCAGAGTTAACTGTACTTATTTCTACGAGCTGTCATTAGTTGTTGCATGTTGTGTTGAGCTGATATACATTAGTAATGCATTTTTCATTTGTAAAGTTAATCTCCTTCCATAGATTTACAAACTTTCTGATTGAAGATATTGATTTTTGTTCAATTGTACTGTGTGTTCTCTGATAAATCAAAGCACCATGACATTTACTGTGCAGAGCGCCCTCTCTTCAAGTTTCAGTACTGTATACCACTTCCTTCCCATGTGCTGTGGAGCAATCCGAAAATTTTAATCCGAGTTTGACCTACAATTGTCCAACGGTTGAAAATTTGATTTTAAATGGAAAGAGCACTTTGTATTCGCTCTAGGGTAATAATTGTGGAGCGCCAGGAGTGTCAAGATTGACAAGACAGACAGGGGCACTCCCACTGATGTTCCAGCGACAAATACTCTGGGCTTTATCTCATCAAAGATTTAGGGTTGATGGCAGGGTTGCAGTTGGGTTTTATGTAAGGTTTGGGGTTAGGGTTAAGTATAGTGTTTTGTCCATGCAGGGTTGAAATTAAGAATTCAGTGAGAGTAGGATGTTGACAGCAGAGCACTAATCTTGTCGCTGTAGCATGTGCCGAGGGCTCTGTCACTTCTCGATAAGTCATTTATGTATATTAGGACGAACAAACATGCAATCAAAGTTTAATGGCTAGCTTTTTAGCCATCTGAACTCTGAAGGCTAGCCTTTTAGCGGTGTGAAGGGGCATCGTTTTGATGATTTGAATAGGCAGTTCTGGTGCGTCATGTCCACATATCAGGAAACATCTGCAAATCTACCTGGGCTTAGCTTTCAGGATATATATATACATGTAGTTCTCAATATTTTACAAAAGACATAAAAAAGAGGGTGCTCAGACTTGTATGCTGCAGCCACAATTATTACTCTGGACTTTGTTTTGTCAAAGATATAGGATTGGGGTTACGATTTGGGTTTTAGGTTAGGTTTAGGGTTATGGTTTGGTATACGTGTTAGGTCCTGGGTTGAAATAAGGAATTTGGTTAGAGTTTTGAATTACTGCAGAGCAGTTGACACCGGAGCATTGTCGGAGCACCCGCTTTTTCATTTTTATTCCTCCGCCCACCGAAGGTGGTGCCGGAGGCATGTTTTCGGGTTGTCCGTCCATCCTGCTTTCTCGTTCTAGCGATAACTCAAGAACCACATGAGGTATGAACTTCAAACTTGGTGCTAGTATGTATCACCATAGGAAGACGATCTGAGTTGATTTTGGGGTATGTAGGTCAAAGGTCAAGGTCACAGGCCAATTTCTGAAATTTCAGGTGTTAGCCTCGTTCTAGCGATAACTCAAGAACCATTTGAGGTATGAACTTCAAACTTAGTGCTAGTATGTATCACCATAGGAAGACGATCTGATTAGATTTTGGGATATGTAGGTCAAAGGCCAAGGTCACAGAGGCTATTTTGTGAAATTTCAGGTGTTAGCCTCGTTCTCGCGATAAACTGAACCATTTGAGGTATGAACTTTAAACTTGGTGTTAGTATGTAGCATCATAGGAAGACGATCTGATTAGATTTTGGGGTATGTAGGTCAAAGGTCACAAGTCAATTTCTGAAATTGCAGGTATTATAGCCTTGTTAAACAGTTAACGCGATATCTCAAGAACCATTTGAGGTATGAACTTCAAACTTGGTACTAGTAAGTATCACCATACAAAGACGTTCTGATTAGATTTTGGGATATGTAGGTCAAAGGTCAAAGATCATAGAGGTCAATTCTGAAATTGCAGGTTTTAGCCTTAAGGTGATATCTCAAGAACCATTTTATCCTTTAACTTCAAACTTGGAACTAGTATGCATCACCATAATGAGACAAACTGATTAGATTTTTGTTCATGTAGGTCAAAGGTGACAGGTCATAGAGGTCATTATACAGGTGTATCTGAAATTAATGTTTTTTACCTTTGTTATCACCATATCTCAACTATTTTGTATTCATGACTAGGAGGAGATAAAGTGATCAGATTTTTGGGTTATAAGGTGTAAGGTCAAATGTCAAAGAGGTCAATTAACATGTGATTGGAGGCTTTTTATTCTGGTTATCACAAGATTTCAAGAACAGTTTGACCCATCAACTGAATTTAGGCGGAGGCATATAGGAGACGCAGTTGCGTTTATCTTGTTTTTGTAAGATGGTGGGAGAAAAAAAAGCTTTCCTCTGCTTTAAGAGAAATGCTCTGGTAGATGTTGACAGATCAATGACATTGTGAGAAACTTATCCGGCGGATGTCATATTTATGAAGCTTTTCTTCTGTAAATAGCGTCATGAACATCTGAAAGCGATGGTGAAAAATCTCTTGTTTGCCTGCCATGATTTGTTTTGGACGGGATTTAGTAGCTCTTTTATTGTTATAACATTTTCACATAGTCATGAAAGAAATTGAATTTTGCAATATACTATTCTGGAAGTTAAAGTGTACCAATCACCTGAAAAAATAATTTGTGTAGAGCTAGAAAGTATAAAATCAACGTGAAAGAACTTTGTCTGGTATTCTATAGGTCAACAGTTAATGAGTATGAAGGAAATAAAGGATACCATGAAAATGCTCGCGAACTCCGAGTTTAGTTCCGCGTGAGCCTATGGCGTGAGCCCTTATCTTGGCGAGCGCGTACGCGTGCGTCGAGTAGTCTACTCACGAGTCGCTTTTACGCTTTCAGAGAGTGTAATTAAAATTGCAATATCTCTTTATAGAATTAATATTTGAAGCCCATATTTTGAATATAGTATAACGACATGAAACCTCTAACGTACAGAGCAAAATTATTTTTGGTGATTGGTACCCTTTAAGAAAAAAACATGCCTCAAAGTTTGAAGTAAATGATCAACAACTGTCATTGAAAAGGTGAAAAATAAATGTTCCTTTTCAATGAGAATAATGTTCTAACCATTGTAAAAAGTCATGAAAGAAAGAAGAAAGAAATATCCAGTAGACTTAGCTGGAAAAGTAATTTCTTATATTTCATGTTATTGTCACCGCCCATTTTCGTCATTTCGTTTTGAAAAAAAAAAACAGTTACATAATACTTTAAGAACTAGTAACCATGTTTGTAGCACAGAAATGTAGTAAATTCCATTATTTGGGGGTCATGTCAGCTAGTCGGTTGTAACACAAAAATAACACATAAAAGCCATTTTACCATTGCATGTTCAAATTCTTTTATTTTGAGTAGATATTTTATGTCTTAACTACAAATCACACACATAACTGGCATTTGTACTTTTCAAAGAATATGGTGATATATTTGGAAATAATATATGTATAATTATTATTTCGGTAAGTACATAGATCCACACAAAGTTGTACCTTCCAAGACCTTTCAAAGATATTAATAAGTTATTTTTGTAAACTCATTGAGAACTTATCTAACTGCAAGTAGACTAATCATGCTACTATCATAATAATGCAGTGCATATTTTCTTTAAGAAGATACATATGGCAACACAAAATAATTTCCAAAGTTCTTAAAACATATTAAAGGAGCTATGTTTGGAAAAAGGTGCCCGGTGAAATAGTCATCCATAAATAACAGGTGTTTGAACACCTCGACAGTAGATAGGCTGGGAAAAGGGATTTTATTTCAATTAGTGAAAAAATATTACTAATAGCACTGATCAGATGTAAACGCATAACTGTTGTAGGGTCTATACATGTGATATTGAAGAAATTTAAAAGGTATTTATAAAGAAATGTATTCAATTGTGTTAAACAATCATTTGTCTTATGTGAATCTTGCCGATATAATGTTGAAGGAATTAAATGTGCATTATGGAATTATAAGGAAATCATTTGCTTCCGAAAATTTCTTTACATAGATTAATTATACTTATAAGGAAAGAAAGGAAATACGCTTTAAAAAATTCCGAATATGGAGTGAGTTTTTAGGGAGTGAATGAAAGGAAGATAGTCCCGTAGCTAGAAACAGACGTCTCCATTAATTTTGCTATCAAACAAACTTATCATAAACTTCTTGCGACATTTCTAATAATTGTCCTATAGAACATGTGGAATAGAACTTATTATCTATTAAAAGTAGAGAGAGAGAGAAAAAAAAAAAAAGATTTTTTTTTTTATAAAGGACAGGAACAAACGATATTTATATCTTTCATCATTTGTTTCATGATAAGAATATGACATGATTCCTGCTCCACAAAAATGTAAATAATACAACTTTTTTTTTTAAGTGGTAAAAACTTCCAGAAAATTATAATTATAGCAATATAGCATAATTTGCTTCACATATATAGAGGAACATAGTAAAACTTTCTTTGTAAAACTGTCAAAAACATTTCATGAATGATACAGGAAAAAAAACAACAACCAACCTATACAAACATACGGTACATGTGATAAAATTGATAACATGCGATTATGTCCATTGCACTTGAGACTCCCCTTACTTGGATAGTAACTGGTGTCAAGAACACGCTCAACCTCAATGCGACGTTAATAGAGAAATTTGAGTTCTGGTACCGGCAAAAAAATGGTGACGAGCATTCTTTTAAATTTTAGTTTCATTTGAAAAAAAAAACTTCTTTAAAGCATTACGTGTTTGCCACAAGTGATACCTTAACATAATAATGTATAGAAAGGAAATATATGTCCTTTTTGATAAGACTACTTAAAGTTAGTAGGACTGGTACCCTTTCAAAAAATAAAGTATCATTTGATGTGTCTGCGCACATTTGATTTTCCTTCTGTAATAGAGAAGAAAAGATGAAATGGTGTTCTTTAAAATTTCTAATATATCAGCAAAAATAGTTGCAAGTATTGTCACAACTTGAACGACCTTGCTATGTTTTCCAGATCACCCCGCTGGCGTTACTGTAAAAAGCGCGGAAATACATCCCTATACATGACTGGGTATTAATCTAACTCTGATTTGAATTAGTATCTAGAGTTGTACCTCCGTTTTCTCTAGGAACCCAAGTGGCGAGACCATCCCTCGAGAATAATTTCAGCCATGGCGAATTCAAGTAATCTATGATCAGTCGTGAGAAGGGGGAGGGGGTAGGGTTATATATCCCACTATTAAAACAAACAATGTTGATAAATATCAAATTGTCGGAAAATTAACAAAATTTTCACATAATTTATTGGACAATTTTCTTAAAAATTGTATTTTCTAAAAGTCTTGTCGGCAAATTTATCAAATCTGGTCTGACCCCCACCTCACGAAACAAAGTGGTCTAGCTACTCCCCTAAATAAACAAAACCGTAACACGTGTATTTATCATTCGTGTATATGTATACATCAATGAGAATTGGTTCATGATAATATCCCCAAGTAAGCCACAGTTTATATTATCACACTTTAATCTCTGAACCCCTTCTCATTCCCAAACGCCCCAGAAGTATAATTCAAATGAAAACATTCCTTAAAAGTAATGTTTATGATGAATATTCGAGGCAACGATATAATTATCATTGCACTGTCTCACACTGGCTTCAGATTACTTCTAATTTGAACATATTAAATCAATCGGACATGAAAACGTATGGTTGCTTTCATGTTTTATTTAGAGGGAAGGTGATAATTTCCTTACGACCCTCTCCAGCCCCATGGATGTCGATGTCAGGGCAATGATAAAATCGAATTGTTGATCAGCCTTCTTCAGTGGCGGCGATCAGCTTTCTGTAATACGATGCCTTTGTACGAATCCCCTAATCTTCACCTGCACGCGTGGACTGGCGCTCCTGCTTGTTCCATCGGCCGTCACGACTGAGAAACATTAACACGACTGAGGCGACGGGGATATGTTTTTTTTTTTTTTTTTTTAAATCGAGTTTTCGTTCTAAACGACGCCAAATTAAGCCTCCGCTCGCTAAACGACGTTTCCTTATCATATCGTTTAGATACACGACGTTAACGCGAGAATATTTTTGATTACTTATCATACAGTCACTAGTTAAAGTACGAAGCGTATAAGTAATTAATCCAGGTGTGGATGGGGTTAGTAAACCCTGATTCTTCATCGAGCTATCGTTCGAAGCAATGTCCAAACATCTGCTTGGTGGAACAAGGTTTCGTCATCGTCTTTCAGCTGAACGAGTTCACAACTGTATAAGTCACTACGAAACGTCGTACTGTTTCCCGCGTCTGAATGGGATTAGTCATCAAATGACGATGTAGCAGTGAGAAGGATGATGAATATTCTTGGCTTGACTTGATTTATAAGAGAATGGATTTATTTCCGTATTAGCACCAGTCAGTTGGTTGAGTTAATGCTTTGTTATGTAACGCATAAGGCAAAGTTATTTTGAACCGTACAATCGGCGCACGACCATTTTTTTTCAGTTTCATACGTCGACTTGTACATGATCATCATCATCATCATCATAGGCGAGATCGTAGTGTATTTCACTCGTGTTCTGTAGCCTCCGCCACGCCACCCGAGTTCCCCTGTAGATGAAAGAGATAAAGACAGACAAAGAGAGAGAGAGAGAGAGAGAGAGAGAGACACACACACACACACAGACGCACACACCCACACACGCACACAAGGAGTAAAAGTAGAGCAGGTGGAGAGAGTGAGAGAGAGAGTGAGAGAGAGAGAGAATGAGTAAAAGAAGAATAACAGGAAGAGAGAGACAGAGAGAGAGAGAGAGAGACAGAGACAGAGACAGAAAAAGAAAGGAGAGATGAGAATTGAAAAATTAATAAGACACGTTAGTTCAGAGATGAAAAAATTGAGATGCAAGAAAACTTACAAACCTGAATGCTAAGAACAGAAAAAATAATATTAAAACAATAATGATAATAATAGTAATAATGATGATAATAACACTAATAATAACAATAATAATAATGATGATAATGATGATGATGATCATAATTATGATGATGATAGTAATAATGATAATAATAGTAATAATAATAAAAATAAAGAAACATAAAAATAGTAGTAATAATAATGATAATGATAATATCTATAACAATATTGATAATTATAATAATATAGGTTTTCCCACCTAATTTCGCACTAATTTTGTCACTCAATTTAATAAAACGTTCATTCAATTTAAGAAAACAATCGTTTACCGCGTCTTTTGTCATTCAAAATGATGTTGAAGTCATTCAATTTAGGGTTTCGAGCAATACAAGTGATTTTGCTTTTGTATCATTCAAATTCATTTCCGTGCATTCAAATTAGCACGTTTGTAAGAATCAATCAAATTCATCGACAACTGCGGATAGGATTGCTCGGGCCCATCAAATTCGCAAATGGGCAGTCAAATTCGGAACACGTTCATTCAATTTAACACGTAAGTTATAAATCTACCTGTTTTGTTTACGATTCCCCCTATATAAGGCTTATTTCGAATTTCATTTCCTTCTTGAGTCCAGAATATGGTAGACGTCACCTTATTGTCCTATAGGTAACTTGTAAATATTAAAGCATGGATTGTATTGATGCTATAGATTTCTAAATGCCACGCAAGTTGGGGAATATATATATATGTATATATATATATATATATATATATATATATATATATATATATATATATATATATATATATATATATATATATGTATATATATATATTTTTTTTTTATTTATTTATTTTTTTTTTTTCATTAGATAACTACTTAGGGGAAAAATACGTGGTAAAAATGCAGCGAAAGGGGGAAATCGATTATAAGGAGAAATATGCATTTCTCCTTTACGTTTTGAACTAGACTTTCTGACCTTGCCTGCCATATCACAACCTGTAACTTCGCTGTCACAATGCTATAATGAGCGTCCACCGATATGAGGACCCTTCCTTTTTTTTTTAATGTTGGGTGGCCTTATGCATGCATCTCAAATTTCAGGGTTCATATTGTGCTATGGGTAAAATATGTGCTGTTTGAGGAAATGTCCTTTATCATATCCTTTATTATGTATAAACAGGTTTATATAAATTTTCTCCTTTGCTATGCTTTTTTTACCATTTCCCCTTTTAGGGCAAATTAGTGGTATATAAATACACACACACACACACACACACACACGCACACACACGCACACACACACACACATATATATATATATACAAAATCTATAGCATCAATACAATATGTATATATATATATATATATATATATATATATATATATATATATATATATATATATATATTGTATTGATGCTATAGATTTTCAAAAGCCACGCAAGTTGGGGAAAACATATACCAAGTCAATTTTAAAATAAAGCCCTACTTTGAAAGAGAAAATTCATGCACCTAAGCATGGGCGACAATGTCTCCCGAGAAAACAAACATTTCCTTAAATGTTTTTTGATCATCTAACTATATAACACCCCCTTTTAAAATCTATGTACTTAGAAGATGGTGTTGCATTTTATTTATCATCTCCTGCATGAAATAGCGGTAAAAGAACTTTCACTTGTCTCCCAAAATGTCTTCTAAGATTTAGTGTGTCCTCCCTTACAAATTTTTTTAATGTAAGTTCATAAGTTTATACATCTCTACGACAATAAACGAATGAATAGACCTTTATTCGCTCAAACGATGGGATCTTTAAAATACGCCATAACTAAAAACATGTATTCCCTGTCTTGAATGGCAAATAATTATGTCACACACATAACAGAAGCCGCGGAGCGTTTAAAAAAAAAGGGGGTGGGGGTGGGGTGGGCCGATTTGATTTCACTCATTAATGACAATTTTCGAAACCTTTCATAAAACGAGGTTTTATGAAACGTTTCTTTTCAAAATAGTGTGTGTGTGTGGGGGGGGGGGGGATGAAGCCCACAGCTCCCCCCCCCCCCACCCCGGTTTCGCGGCCCATGCACAATAAAATGAATTACGTGCGTGACTTATGAATGTGTATGAAGGAGTGTTAATTTGACAGTCTGAAATGCGATTTGATTGCTTCCGAGATGAAGTTGAATTCACAGAGATCATGAATTTGAACTGCTGAATAGCACAGCATGGCGAAAATCGTTTAAGTTGAATGCTCGTAAAATGAATTAGACCGAAAAGTTGCGAAATTGGCCGGGAAAACCTATAATAATAATGATGATGATGATGATGATGATGAAAATAATAATAATACTGATAATAATAATAATAATGATGATGATAACAATAATAATAATAAACAAAAATAATAATCATATTTATATGTCAGCTTAACCAGGTTTCCCACATCAATATTAGGCCCTGCAATAACCTGTTATCCTATTCTAACCTATTATCAGGTGAATAGATGTTGTCAGTCATACTCAGATAATTATCGCAAATTATACTTACTTGCCCTTGCCACAACTTCCCAAGACGACAATGACGACGATGATGATTGCTAGTGAGGATAGGACAACTAAGACTATGACGATGGCGATGGTATGATCTGGCCCTGCTATAATAAGGAGACAGAAAGAGAGAGTGCGAGAAATGAGACAGAGAGGGAGACAGAGAGGGGGGGGGGGGCAAGAAGAGAGGAAGAGATAGTTGGAGAGGAAAGAGAAAGGGGAGGAGTGAGAGCAAAGAAAGATGGAGATTAGAAAGAGAGAAGAAGAGAGGAAAGAGAAAGAGAGTCAGAGAGAGAGATAAAGATGGGGAGAGAGAGTGAGAGAGAAAGAGGAGAGAGAGAAAGAGAAAAAATAGAAAGGAGAGGAGAGGGAGGAGAAAGGTAGAAACAGATAAAATGAGATTATAGCGAGACAGAAAGAGGAAGGGAGGGATTCAGAGAGAGGGAAGGGGTTGGTTGATAAATAATAATAATAAAAATACATTATACCACGGTCTGATTTGATAACTATTCATTAAGAAATTCTTGTTCGACAAGAAGATATGCAGTAAAATGGGTTTTTGCTTCCTTTAAAGGTAAACGTACTCCATAATGTTGGTAAAAGACGAAGAGGGAGAAACAAAATATACATCTTTAATCTTCTACAATTTTAGATACAACTATTAGGCAGCGTAGAATACAACCCATTAATATGATGGTCTTGAATGCCTGTATCTTCGAGAAATAACATGTTTGTATTGATTATACTTTCTTAGGATGAATTCCTCACCGACGATTTACTTGTGTTACGGCTAGTACGCTCAAATAATATTACAAGATATCTCTCGGATAAAACTCTTATCTAGTTTGTCTGTCCAGACAAAATATCCCCGACCTATGCTGTAGAGTTTGAAATAACAGACAGTAATGGAAACTTATGTTATTTGAACTGCTTATTGAAAATAAAATGATTTTGGAAACATCATTCTTGAAGGAACGGTGTGTAGCAGTACCTTTTGTTTTAGTCGGATCCCCAGATTGACTGGTCCGTGTCCCGTTCGTAGAGGGCGTGGTATAATCTGGAGGACTGTAGAACTCGCATAGACTGACATGTCCACCTTCCACACCACATACTATCTCCTGCAGATCTCCTGCTACCTGGTAAGCATATGCTTCCTTGGTTCCCGCCCCGTACACAATGGCCGAATAGGCCGCACCAATGTTTGGTTTACTTCTCAGTTTTAAAGTATACGACCCAGCTCGCAAAGTGGTGTTGTAAACGCAATAATTCCCGTGAACTGAAGAATTTTGAATTGGGTTAAAATGTACACTTGTTGAATAATCGTTCGAAACGTCTTTGTTATCGAAGAGAATATCTTTCCTATGCTCGCATCGAGTAATAACTACCAAAGTGTTGTTGAATATGTGATGATTTTGAACATAGAAGGTAACTGTCCGATTGGTGAACTGTTCAACAGGTGGAAGAGTGGCCATGGCCGCGTAGTCTAGCCGCCTTTGCTTATCCGTAAAGAACTGGGTGACTAGAATCGGACTACTGGCTCTGATAGTCAGCAGCCTGCCTGCTTTGATATCTATGTCTTTGAAAGCCACTTTTGCAGTCATTATCCAGGTATCCTTCAGCGATCCCGATGAGGTGTACGTGGAGACTGTGGTGTTAATGTTCAGGAAGGCTGTGATGATTCTCAGTTTCAGAATGGACGGTCCGTTTGTGACCTGCGGGACGATGACGAAAGACTGCCCCCACGTGCCTAGTGGAGCTGGCTGTTCCATGAGATCATTGCAGGCTTGAGGAGACGTGCTGCAATTGCGTCCCGACGTCACGGCTACTGGCCGGGTAGCTGACAGTTTCAGTCCGCTCAGATCTGAGGAGGAAACGATCTTTGCCGAATCCATTTTCGGGATTGTAAAAGGATAAGGTATACCCTGGTCAGTGCGACCCGCAACTGTCACGTTATCTATTGTGATTTTCATTTCTTGACTCTGAAAATAAAGGTAGATTTCATTGCTTTCATTGGCTGGAGAGTAGAGTACCACCTCCGATAAGTAAGTTGGAGACGGGTACATTACGGAGACGTAATTTTTAGCCATCGCTTCAACAGGAATCGCCCTGTAGCCGCCCAGGATGGAGTCCTTGCGACCAGGGACCACCCACACCCCGATGTCGACTGGTGCGTCAATTTGGATGGGTATTCCATTCGGGTTGAAAGGGGTTCTGTATGCGCCAGTCATGTTGAGGGTGATGTTGGCGACGATTCCCGGATAAATCTCGGTGATGTTTGGTTCGCTCCACGTTGTATTCGGTCTGGAGGCATTAACCTGTACGATTTCACTGTGAAAGTAAAGAATACAAACGAGACGACAGAATGAGCATTGCAAAAATACATGTCACTCATTTAAAACGTAAAGGCCAGTATTCATAAAGCGGTAAAGAGAAGGTTAAGTTCTGGGAAAGGTGACAATCAATTTGTGAGCTTTCTCATTCGTTTTATTTCAGTTTGGAAGAACATCATAGTAGAAAATTTTCTTTTAAAAGGAATGCTCTTCAAATTCCCTCTTATTTGAAATATGACGAGAAATAATGAAATGTTCGGGCAGAACATTCTTGCTATAATTGTGTGCAGTCCCATATAGCTATTTCTGTGTGCAGTTCATGTGCTGGTCAGGGAGATTGGGTCAATTTCTTATCATTTTAATGATTAAAAAACCTAACAGTTTTATACACCACTTTTAAGGAGACATGATCAGTCCTTCTCCATTGTTTTGAGACACTTTCTTTCACATTGTAGTCGCATGACCAGAACTCAACTTTATCTTTATCTTTAGTCTAGGTTCATGGAGCGCCGAGTGTCAACTTCCTCAGTCCAAAAGCATGAACAAATACAAATTATATTCTACATGGAATCAATATCTCACTTTCATTTCACGACCGGATTCATTTTGCTTATTCGTTTTCTTGCAGAATTGCAGTAATTTGTGCAGAATAAAGAGCTTGATACTTGGCCTCCATAAACCAGTTGACGAAGTTAAATCGGGTTCTTTATGAATACTGTAGTCATTATTAATTCCTTCCGTCAGGAAAGCGGCCGTTATTGGAGGACAATGGATGTCCTCGTTTAACGAGAAAGGTTCTGCATATACGTGTCACCTGTGATCCATCTCATGATCCACTCTGCTCGCTGCGGCATTGCATATAGATGGTAAAGGCTTATCGGAATGACGTGTGTTTCTTTAAGGTGATAAACTGCTATGGAGCGTGAGCTCCAATTTTACTTTCATATGAAAAGTAGCGTTATCACAGATTGCCGTCACAATTTCAGGGCTAACATTCCATTCCACTCCATGGACATTTTATATGATCTTTAAAACAGATTAAATTAAAATAGTCTCTTGAAAAAGGAAGGTGTTTGATGTGACTCTTAACCGTCGTTTCATTAATTCTGACTGAAACCAAACAAACTTGTCAGGAGGAAGCGAGGAAGAAAGCGGCAATTAGTTCAGATTTACCATATTCCTTGCATCCGGAAAGGGTCATATTACCACGCATAAAGCGCGCGGGATGTTGACTTTGAGGGGTATTAACAGTCATGACAGACAGCTTTATCTTTCTTGATGACATAGATCATGAAGCTGCTCTATTTGGTAGCTCGTGCTTGCGTTCAACTCATAGGCTCGTCCAGGGGCGGCGCTACAGGGGGGCAGAGGGGGAGACCGCCCCCCTATGATTTTTCAAATAGTGAAAAAAGAAAAAAAAAGAAGAAAAAAGAAAAGGAGGAAGAAAGGGGGAGAAAAGGGAAGAAAGAAGAAAGAGAAGTATTAAAAAGAGAGGTCTTAAACATATAACTCTATATTACCCTTGTTATTTAATGGAGAAAAAAATATGACGTCATCTTTAGGCCGTCTTGCCCCTCCTATCAAAATACCCTGGCGCCGCCCCTGGGCTCGTCTTTATAAATGTGCATAAGTCAAACATGGCCCCGTTTCATAAAACTTGTTATCAATAACAAAATACAATCACTGTTATAAGCTACTGAAATCCTTACATCTGATTGGTAGGAATCGGTACCATAGAAAAAACTGCAATAATATTCAGAATTGAAGGAGGCAGTTGTACCCAAGGAAGAAGAATTAGTCATTGACCATGCACAGTAAACAAAATCTCCCTAAAGATTGCTCCTTTTATTTTTCTTGTGTATCGACGCAGACTACAAGCGGACACAATTTCGTTATTGTTCATTGTTTATATTTAGCTTATTAACTTATTTCTTGTACCTATACTTTGTTAGTTCTTGTACATTCTTTGTTTTATTTTGTATGGTATTTATTCGTTTGCAGTTTATTTTGTATGTATTTATATTTTGTTGATTTTATAGTTTTTGAATTTTTATCGAAGTGGAGATAAATGAACTTTGAAAAAGGAAAACTTAACTGAATTGGTTATATAATCAGTCTGAGAGAGAGACAAAAATTTATGAGTCAAGCTCGCTTGATAATAATAATAAGTATACATCATATTTTAGTAGGGGTGTCTCTTTGATTTTGAAAGTGATTATAAATGTAATAAAGAAACTTTTCTGAAGGTTCATAATTCCGAATGATCGTTATTCCGAAGGTTCATAATTCCGAAAATGAAATTGGGCTTATAATTCCCAAAATAAAATAGAACCATGTATTTTTTCATAATTACGAAGCTCCGGAATAATGAGCCCTATTTCGTTTTCGGAATTATAAAGCTTTGGATAAACGCACCTTCGGAATAATTCAACAAATGTTCAACATTATGAACCTTTACCCCCTGATACGGGAAATTGGTGTTTCACAATTATGAACCATCGGAAAAACGGATCTTCAGAAAGACGAGTGCTTCCTGATTAATCTACTTCGTAAGAATTCTACAACTAGCAAAGTATAGGATATCATTATGGCATAACTCGATATCATATCCTTCCTGTGTATATTATACTTTCTTGACTCATTTTTTTGTGATTAACGTGTACGGACTTTTACGGCTAAACGCATGAATGGACTAATATACATGTATTTTGAACGTATACTGAAATTGCAAAGATGCAAAGAAACGTAAGAATTCTTACTTAATTCATGATGCATAATGTCTTATATATTGTGAGTAGTAACATTAATCATGTCAATAAGAGCGTTGTGACTCCTATCTGCTATCACATCGTCATCCTTCTTTTCGTTTCATTGTTATTAATCTCTTTATTTCTAACATGGACACACGTCGAAGATAGAGACCAATGGCCGATCGTGTAGTAGAAATATTAACGTGTATGCAAGTTGTTATATAGACATTAATTTAGATTGAAAACTCCTTTTATTTCCCTTATAAAAGGACAAAATTATTATGAATAATCTTCCTGTATGTATCTATTAGCGCCGGCAAACCTGTTATAATTTCTTATAGCCACTTAATTTCGACATGTTTCATGGAACTCATGTGTGAACTGAATGAATGAAAAGCGAAATTTTAATTTCACATCATTATCTTAGATACTTTGTATATACAATGATATACCTAGCCCGCAAGGTCTTGGTATTGACGTTTTATATATGCCAGTCTTGCCCGTGGGACTTTTTCAACCGATGTCTTCAAGGAGAAAGTTAACGCTGGGAAAGGTGAAAAATGAATTGTGTACTTTTGTTTCATTCTTTTTATTCCATTGTGAAAGAATAGGCCTATCATCATATATGCATGCCGGCAACATGGGAAACTATAAACAGGATAAATGATGTACTTGGTAAATCACTACAAATTAATATAAATCAGTATTAATCTACAATCAGTAAATAAGTATTTCAATGGCAATATCATTTATGATAAACCATTTATCTCGATGTACGGCTGACATTTGATAAGTAAGTAATCATGAAACGCTTTGTACTATTTGTGAACTCCATTTAAGTAATCGTTTTATATACACGATGTTTATAATTTAATAAGGGGCTATTTCATTTCTTGAGGGGCATTACTTTCAAGCCTTGGGCTTATGATTAACCCCTCCCATGTGATGACTGTTGAATTATTTTGTTGATATGTTATTTTGTATTTATAAAACGGGTTCAAGAATGTAGCCATCCTGATTGGTCAAATAACACCATGTGACCGTGCAAAAAAAAAGTGATAACGCACGGTGAGGGGACTAACGCACGGCTAATCCGGATCAAACACTAAAATTGTAAGAAAACACTAAAATTGTAGACCCGTTTTATAAAACTATTAATACATGGTTGTTAGTTCGTGCGTTAGTGCGATCCAGCAACACGCAGGTTTTTATCGTGGTGTCTAACACACTCGGCTACGCCTCGTGTGTTAGTACACCACGATAAAAACCTTTGTGTTGCCAGATCGCACTAACGCACTCCCAACCATGTATTAATAGTATATTGATGCATGGAAAAATAAAATCAATCAATCGATATTAGCTATGTCGCGTGCAAAAGTATAGCATCGTATTACATTGCCCTCACATTTCAAATACTCTTGACTAAAAACAGTTTCTATCTTTGGACCTAATTTTGATGTCACAAATAGTATAATGGGGGTTATGTATCCGGACATTTAACGAAACTTAACACTTGTAAACTTTGCTGTCCGATTTTACCAAAAATATGCATCAGGTAACACTAAAATCAGTGAATATTTGAACTGACAACCTATCTTGTGAAAGATTTGTCACAATTTGCATGAAAAGTTGTTCGATTTTCTGTTTGAAAGTGACCTGTTCGGATAATCAAACTGTCCGGACACACAACGTATGGGTATCCAAAAAGTGTCCCTCCAAAAGTGTGCCCGAAGGGTATGATTGTCATTAAAATTTAGTCACTTCGATCAAATGTTGATACAACACTGCATCACTTCACAGTACACAATTACTCATACTTACTATATGGACAAATCCTGATATTTGGTAATTTAATTTCCTATACGACACCAATTATTATGGATTACGAACATAAATTGAGACCAAATGAATCATTTTTCCTCATATCGAAGCTGTAGTGGAGCTAATAATAATAATAATGATGATGATAAAAATACTAATAACAGCTGTTTTTTTATATCGCGCCTTGAATGTAACCGACCAAAGCGCTTACAGCATTATTACCCCGGTCACTGGATTCAACTACGATTCTGCACATGACAATGCATATTTTCCACTTAGGGAGCATTCCAGCCGGTCGCCTGTTTCCAAGCGCGCACATGCTAATCCAACCGCAATGATGTTCGCATCCTATACCAGGTACCTACATGTATTTAACACCTTGGTGGAGAGGAGCAATGTAGATAATATGCCTTGCTCAAGGGCATAACGTGCCGGGGTTCGATCCCACGACCTTTTCATTCCCAGTCAAGTGATTAAACCACTCGACTACGACACCTCTTCTATTAACTTAACACAACCATTAGTATACTCAAATCTTAGAATTAGAAGATGGTCGGTAACATATCGGAAATGATTAGCTTGAACTTGCCCATATATTATATATTTACCATCTGAAATTACTTCTTGGTTTCTTTCACAATACTATCGCATGACCAGTATACTCGACATCATCTTTAAAGGTAAAGTTGAGGTCTGGTCATGAGATTGAATTGTCAAAGAAACTGTCATAAAGCCATTGAGAAAAGTTTTTTTTTTGTGTGTGTGTGTATAGCACTTAATAATTGGTGTATGCTGTAAAGTTCTGGAATCACCAAAATGATAAGAAATGAACTCAATCCTGCTGAGAGTCACATTTACTACACACAGAAATGTGCATATATGGGACTACATACAAATGTTTGGCCCTTTCAGCTGTTTCTTGTCATATTTTGAATGTGAGGAATGTGAAGAGCAATCCTTTTCAGGGCACATTTCTACTATGATAATCTTCGAAACTAATATAAAAAGAATTAGAAAGCCTCACATTAAAAAAAAATTTTTTTTTTAAAAACCTTTCCCAGAACTCAACCTTCTCTTTAAGCGCAGATGATTTTTCGATCACGCTCCTCTTTGCTCCGCTGGGCACGTGGCTATGAGTGGATGCGGATTGCCATGGCAACAATGCCTGCGTGCGTGGTATGCGTATCAATCTAGGCGTTGATGATGAAGTCTAGTTAATGACCGTCTCGAGGTCGTACGGAACAATCCTAGGCTATTTCAACATCTACCGAAGATTTGGGAACTGTGATACAGGTTACGTTGATAAAGCAACAAGGATTTTGATGTGGGAGATCGGGGAGGGGGGGGGGGGGGGTCCTTGTGGCAATGACAGTGTGCGTCATAGGTGAAGCCAGAGGGACACAAGGTGATTATGCCCCACTTACTCCGCTAAAAAATGCCATCCATGGAACCTATAGGGGTCAAGTCCTTTATCCTACCCATACCCCAGGTGTTTGGAGGTCACCCCTCCCCCGTCTGTGTCCCTCTATTCAACAAGTCTGGTTACGCCACTGGTGTGCGTGAAATGTCTGACAGTCAAAGTGACCACTTAAAAGGGATATTCCCGAGTTGCATATAAATAATAATTTATCGGATCGAAATTATCACTTTATCAGTTTATACAGGTTTTCCCGGCCAAATTTCGTAAAAATAGGGGGCATATTCGTTACATGTCATTGAAGTTCGAGTTATTTTTGTATTAACCTGCTGTTCTCACGATTCAATTTTAAACTCAAGAAAATTCATCTTCGTCAAATTGCATTCAACGTATTGCAAATGGTCAGAATGTCAATCAACTTTGCAATACACATCCGTCATTCAAATTCGTGCCAGTTTGCTTGACCTGAGATATTTTCTGTTTCGTTTTCAGGCGTGCTTCTTAGCACATCTAGCATTTAAATAAGAACGATCAAGATAATATACAGTATAGCGCATTATGAAGGTGGGGGGGGGGGGAGGGGGTTAAATATAAAATATATATATATATATATATATATATATCGTCATTCAAATTCGTTCTAAATTGCGTGCTATTATCATGATTATTGAACATTTGGACGCTTTTTTGACGAAATTGGACGGGAAAACCTATATTGCTCACGTTTGTTCATATTTTCCTTTTTTTTTGCATCTTTTTAAAAAACTTTTTAAGTGCTTACTGATATAATGTTCTTTCATACACTTGTTTCATGTTTGTTTGTTTTTTCATGTTATGTTCACACAGTGCTTATTTTCATCATAAATTATACTCGCTCCTTTCGTACACAAAATAAACAATACAAATATAGAGATATACTTGGGATGAATAGGATTGCGCGTATTCCATAGATGTTCGCCTGTAGACGGAATTGAATGTTTAAACGCCTACAGTTTACCTTTGTAGACGAAACTGAATGCTCTTCACCTGATTTTCTAAGTTGAGTGCTATTATTTCCATTCGGTTTGACAAAAGTTGGCCATCGCACGATGAAAAAAATCAAAGTGAACGAAATTATCTGTTAATTGAAAGATGATCCTGATCGTCGTTCAAAATTCGTTCAAAATTATTATCGACCTTTTGGGTGCTATTTTGACGGAATTGGACGGGGAAAACCTATATTAGATAAATGTTCATTCTGTTAACCTCAGAAATTGCATGATAAATGATAAAAAAAATTCTGAAAATAAGATCTTATCCACCGTGAAGAGGAGGCTTTAAGACTCGGTTCATAAAGCACTAATTGTCTCGGAAATTGAATGCCCGAGATTTCGAAAGAAATTACTCCGCTGTGCTTTTAAGGGAGGCTTTAATCCCCAAACCCTTAATCGTAAATGGGAAAGTTATGACTTTAAAAAGTAGGTGCTCTGGAGCTTACCCGCAAGCACGTAAGCATAATGCTGACAAGAATCTTATCAAAGTATTATCACCTGTTTGGAAATAACCCTGTGAGTGTCATGGTGACCATGCAGGGATACTGGTATTGTTCAAGGGAAATCAAATAATTTAAGTGAAAAAAAATATGAAAAGTTTTATTAGCTACATAACGGTGATTGTAAAATGTCATCTTGCATATGAAGGTAAAAAAAAAAAAAAAAGCCACTGCTTTGATAATTGAACGTAATATGATACCATTATGGAAGTAGCATGTTATCATCAAAAGTTTTGTCCGTAAATTCCTGAATTTTAAAGAAACTATTTGATTTCGGTGTGTCCACCCCTTTCAGAAATATGCCTTGCAAATGCAATCTACACCGTTCTGGAACTACAGAGTTGAGTCATTCGTACAATAGATTATAAAAAATAAAACTTGATTTCGAACACGATAAAAACTATTTTCGAAAAATGAACTGAAGGCAATTTCAATAGCCCTGTCTATCACCTTTAGAAATGTGTGAACATTACAATGGCGTATTACGTAATCCGAACCTGATTTCTATGGGCAGTACAATAGGCCTTTGAAATAGCCCTTGAGTTTATTTTTTGAAAGTAGTTTTTATCGTGTTTTCGGTGCATGTGCACCCCCCCCCTCTTGCTGGCATATGTGTGTTTTCATGTACTACATTTCAATCAATGTAAATATTACTTTTTGTTCTGACATATTTTTGTCGTTTCATTCATTTCATTTTTTGTGTTTCATTACGTTGTGTTTTGCCTTTTCCCCAGGAGTCGTTATTGCAAAGCCGAATTGTCGAAATAGAGTAAAACGTGATTTTCTGTGACTTCTCGCACCACTCTCACCGTTTTGTTTGTGGACTTCGATGTTCTCATTACTGACATTACATTTCCTTAAGATTATTCATATGCATGCACATACACGTATCATAATTATTGACTGAAATATGTCCACATTTTTGTTGTTGTTGTCGCTGTTTTTCGGGGGGGGGGGGGGTTCTTATAAACATAAAACATAGACATTATAAAACATGCTAAATATGAATGTACCGTGAATACTATTATAGCACATGAACACACAATTAACAACATTTCCATTAACTACTTGAAATTTATTCTTTTGAAATATGCATTAGATACGAAAATATTAATATACATATATATATATATATATATATATATATATATATATATATATATATATAATAAATAATAATAATAATAATAATAATAATAATAATAATAATAATAATGATGATAATAATAATAATAATAATAATAATATAATATATGTTTATTGATCTCATGCATGAAATACATTATTTTCTTTAGAATATTCTATAATTTATATATGAAATATATAAAATAAAGAAAATATACCACGAATATATACCTGCTTCTAGATGACATATAGATGATGTGAACCATTTTTATGCTGGTATCGACTTCGACGGGGAGAACGACGATGAACCGTCGACCGTACGCATCACTGCTTCTATCCGTGCCTGTATCGAAATAGAACAGACGAATTTTATACTGATCAAGTTTTAATCACGTGATATGATTACAGTTTCAAAGATTTGCAAGGTAAATCACGATATTCTTGATATGGTTGTATTCATTTACCACTAACAAAGTAAGATGCATTACAATATTTACAATATTTATGATATACAATTATTGTACAAAGTGTTATAATATGTTTACAGGTAATCGTGACAACAACAAGAAAATGAATGGTAAAATGGAAGCAGAAACTGTAGGTTCTGTCATGTTCGGTCCCTTGTTTCAGTGGTACTAACGATAAAGCAGGTTTTTATGTTCAAATTTCAAATTCCAAAGTTCATATTTCGTTTTATTTATACTCATCATAAAAAAATACATAACATTTACAATGATTACATTTAGAAATACAGTAATAATACACACAAAACAAACATACATCCAAACAAAACATAATGAGAGTAAAGGGAACAGCTTAATGGTATATAGTCCTTATACGAGAGCACATTCCTATTGTAAATTTATGAATATAGAAATTAACTGTTATACTGTTGGAAGCATAAAATGTGTAGGGCTTTATGAACAAATAAAAATATAACTCCATAATCTAACTCTAGTTTTCATAACGTAACCAAAAAAAAAAAAAAAAAAAGACATAAAATGTCGAAAAACGATTGATTAAGTAAATTTGTGATTTATACGTTTTGTAATCAGAATTTGTGCCATTTTTAAAATTATATTTTCGACACCCTAGGATGATGGAAACCTGTTGGATTTAGTGAACATCTTCATTCCCTCCTGCTGTCTGTCTGTTTATCTGTAATACTCGCCGCTTTAAAGAGAAGGTGGATTTCTGGTGAAGGTAAAATAAAATTAGTTTGTGAGATTTCACTTTCGTTCATGTCACTTTGGAATAATATCATCAAAGTAATACCCCCTGAAAAGGGTTGCTCTTCAGTTGTCTTCGTATTCAAAATTTGACTAGAAAAATTATTGTTATTAACATGATTAAGTCATTAAAAATAACTGTCATGGAAACACAGAATGTGCTCATTTAAATGTGGTGACATCTTGATGACAGATGTCAGTATGGATTTCGTGTATTCGTTAATTACAAGGTGCCGAAGGAGGTTTCGCTACAAGTGCTTATTAAAGTGGCGAATCCAGAAATTGATAAACGGGAGGGGGCGGAATAACTCCAGAGGGGGAGAGGCAATGCACCTGACCATTCCCGTCAATCCCGTGTGATGTGGATATACTAAAAAACAATATCTAAATTAATTTTTCTCTGGCTCTTTAAACGGGGGGTGGGGAGAGGGGAGCCCAGCTCCATCCTGTATAAACGATACGCCGCTGCGCTTCATTTAATGATATTCATGTAATAAAACGATTTTTCTTTATTACTAAATGTAAAAAAAAAAAAGTTTCAACATTAATACGTTGAAATGTTCATGACTCAGACATGATCATAGGAAAGTCGGTAATGTTATTACTTCAGAGGATTGTGCTTATTATATTCTTTCACTTTCAAGAAAAACAGGTTTGCAGCATGGTCGGCACTATTTACATCAACTTCTTTGAAATCTCGATTTAAATCGCCTGGATTTTTCTTTTAAATTGCCGGTATGAATAAAAAAAAACAAAAAAAAAGCCAATTTATTGTTAATGCGACAAAAAAAAATCACTCATAAATCATTGTTTGATTTAAGAAATAAAAAAATGGCAAAAAAAAATCATCCAAGTGAGATGTTTTTAAAAAACACTCAAAACATATATAAATATTAGATCTATCAAAATAATCTGTTTCTTTTCTATAGGAGCAACACTGAGGGCTAGCCTATAACCCCCCCCCCAAAAAAAAAAACAACAACAACAACAACAAAAAACCCAAAAACAAAACAACAACAACAACAACAACAACAAAAACGAACAAACAAACAAACAAAAAAAACCCAAAATCAAATCAAATCAAATTAACCGAGATTATATAGGAGCAACACTTAGGGCTATAACTAAAAAAAATAGAACAAAACGCGATTTAAATCAAAGAAATCCGATTTTTTTTTTTTTTATTAAAAAGAAAATCAGGATATTTTTCAAATCCTGATTTGCAGCTCTAGCATGAAAGCCAATACTGTATTCTGTTATTTATAATTAATGCATTTTTGGCAGAAATAAGTTTAATACTGTTTAAAACAGCTTTCATGAATTGTGTGGAATTTTCCGCATGTGGAATTCCCCACCTTCAGCAAAACTTTGGGACTTTGATACTGATCAACAGTGTACCCTTCCTTTAATTCGTCCTACCACCAATCAGCCTACTATCTAGTATCAAACTCGCCACCAGACCCGCCACCAGTCCAATCAAATGGCTATTAGCAAATATCTGAATATAACTTTACAGTCTATTAGTGTCTAATACCTCGGCCTTCGTGAAGTTAAATTGCAACGGTTACAAAGGTAGCAGCAATTTGTACATAATGAAGGAATATGAATATGCTGTCATTACTGGTATCCGGATTATATTGAGCATTAAAACTCAATTATTTTGGAATGTTATATGTATTAGGATTTTCGCAAGGGAAATATGGATCTTGCTCAGTAGTAAAATGTAAATTACAAGATATTATAACCTCGTTAAAGGTATTGCGGTATTGTAAAGCTGAATATATTTTTAAAAAATTATTAGAAGGTTGTCAGCATGGTCAGTACGGAGCTCTCTACTCTAAATCTTTCACAAGAGCATGATAGAATAACCAGAATACTTAATTACAAAGAAGACAAAGGCATGCAGTTACTAGCTCTCTGAGTGGGTGTAGGATTTAGAGTGATCAATATCTACTGCATGTGATAGGGTTGATATCATATTTACGGACTAAAATACTATATACAATATGCCTCAATTTCCTAGTGGCGTACAGAGGTAAGCGATGTATCGTTACAGAAGCATTATTCCAGAATGAGGTCATCTACAGGATCATGCCGATAAATCTATAATAGTCAGACTGTTGTAGGCAAACTATTTCAGGACTTAGTTTATGCCAGTGTGCAAAGTTTACTTTTCTATCGGAAATGACGACCCCTCTTATTTAGAATGTTCCCTGCATGCTCTTGACTCCCTTAACCTTTCATTTGCGATGAGTGCAAATTTGCTCAATCGCAGGCTTGCCACACATGCAGATTGGCACAATAATAGGAACTAATTAACAAAGGGATTAGCACTGTGCATTACAAAGGCTTTGCATATGAATCCACCTCCGGTTTTTAATAAACGGCTACCTGACAATCCCTTAATCACGTGTAGGGGTACTAATTTCACACTGGAAATTGTTGAATGAACCTGAAGATGTATCTTGAGAAATATACTGTGCATGGCACGGGGATGTTATATGAGTGGCCCCTAAAGAGTTGAAAGACAAAAAAAAATCGAGGTTCTATCTAGCTGTTTCGTGATGATGATGATGATGATGATGAAGAAGAAGCCAGGTAGATGGTGCTACCTTGACGTAACGAGCCATTCATCTAAAAAATTAGACATCAATGGCCTATGATGGCCCGGTGGGGAATTAATGACCTGGTCGGTCGATATAGCTGGCATCATCAGCCCCAATCAACAGGGGTCCTTACGGAGGCTTGATCGAGAGGTCGCGCAGTTACAGCTAGCTCAGCGGGACAATAATATTAGTAATTCCTGCACGTTGGTGTATATATGTTATATATGTATATAAGCTAGGGCAGCGATTTTAATGAACAAACCTGTTCTTATGCAGATATGAGCTCTATAAGCCCTACCATCAGCTAATGAGGAGAACCTTCTACAGAAACGTGTTTTCTTTTGGTAATCCGCAGGCATTAGCTGGTGTTTTTTTTTTCTTTTTCTTCTTCTCTCTTTCTGCTATTGTACTTTGTGTACTTTGTATTTTGTATTCTCTGTAAATTATTGTTACACTGCTTTCCTGGAAATGAATGAAATAAAATAAAATAAATAAATATGGAAATCGTGTAGGCAAAACTATATGCAACTGGCATGACTGATATGGACTTAAATAACCATGATAACGTGCTTGGCGGACGAATTGAAAAATGGGGGGGGGGGGTGCTTTTTTTGGTAAAATGAGCAAAATTCCTACATGCGCGAGGTAAATGCATGGGCTGGTGTTAATCTGATTAAAAAATGGGGATAAATCAAGGCCCCAGAGCCCCCTTCCCCTTTTCCATGGGCCCTCATTAATGACGTAGATTGATCACGTCATACAATGACTCTAATTTTATTAGGGAGAAGGGGAAATTTATTCATTTATTTATTCATTTCTCATATTTATTCAGGGTTGTCTGCTCATTACTTTATAACATTTTCTAACACAGCCTGCGCCCTGCAAACATAAAAAGTGTTATGAAGCAGTGAAAATACATAATTACTGTATTAAAACTGTACAAAATAAAATTAAAACAGTAATTCATATACAAATTATCATTATGCTTATGTATGAATTGAATTTCAAAAATATATTACACACACACACACCCACACGCACACACGCACACACACACACGCACAAACGTTACAGAAACAAGACTTCCTTCTGAATCTGCAAATAATGTCCTTCATTGAAAATTGTAGGCATAGTTTATGCGATATCTCCAATTGCAAAGGATTCTTTATCTAACTAAGGCTAGTAGACAACACATTCATTACATATTGACAGACCCTTGGGGGAAAATGGTTTTGAAACCCTACTGATTCAAAAAGCATGATTTCATTTGCTGGGAAATCTACATGCTTCTTTGACTAACACAATTTCAAATACATCTCACATTTTTATAGCTCGCTTATGAAATTCGGTCTTTCGAATGGCTCGAATATAGCGACAGAAGAGAGAGAGAGAGGGGGGGGGGGGGGGGAGGGGTTAAGCAATAAACTGAATTAAAGAATTATATGTAGGTACAATCACGTGTCCTCGAATTTCTAACAAAATTATAAATCAACATGACCTGCTGTTCTTCGTTATCTAATACAGGCAAAGTCAAGCGCAAGAGGAATTCTGCTACATTACAAGCGCGATTGAGAGCCGAGCAAGTTAGCCCAGCCTAAAGCAGTTATCACAAATTTCATTACACCGCCGAAAGCTCTTTGAAATTATGATGGACACGTGATTTCAAATAATCATTATGAATTTAAATGTGCATGAATATAAAAGTATGAAGACTTATATGAGAAACTTAGTGAGATATGTCAGAGTGAACTCTTGAATGCAGCTATACATGTACAATGAAATCTTTCTCTATATACCGGTAGGCCTATACATTTTTAAAATGACAATTTAATTTGTTTAATGCACTAAGCTGTCAACTTCATTGCAAATTATAACGAACCATACAAGCAAGAGGGAAATTAGACTGGATAGTGTCAAAAGGGTCATAAGGCTTTTAGGAGAGCTCGATGAGCGTGCCACAAACCTACTATAGTAATACCACGCATGCAATTACACTACTGATATTCGGAGGGGTTTCCATGGCAACCAAGTCTTCCAGTAGATGTATTGTAAGATGATTTATATGATTTGATGCTTTGCTGTTGGTGTTATTTCTGTTTCTACATGTCCTTCCTATACAGGTATATATACCATGTACATTTTTTTCAATGATATTTGTGACATATATTTTCACTACCGCTTGCGGGGATTATTTTGTCTAGAGATTGTCTTCTGTTAGAGGAAGTGTGGAATTTTGGTATTAACAGAGAGTGAAATTATCAGAGAATCCAACAACTTTATACAATAAATATTAAAGAACGGCAAACAGCTAGGTGGTATATGTCCGAACAGTTTGATGTAAGAAACGTATAAGGCGAGAAATGTATAAAGAAATGTGATGATATCGGGACTATAATGTGGATACCATGCCACTGGTGGATTTTGGAAAGGGGGGGGGGGGGTGGACAATCGTGGAGCAGCGAAAAATGCTGAAACTTGTCATGTAGATAGAGCATTTATAATAAAAAATGATGAAGTTTTATATCTACATGTATATCTCAAACGATTTTGGAAATATTGCTTGTTAATTGTTCACACTTTCACGTACTGACAATTCTTCATCGTGTAAAATATGTATGGAAATGTTCATTTTGGCCGCGCGTAGGGCAGCGATTTTTGACGCTGTCCCTTACGTCGAAATTTTATAAATCTGAAAAAAAAAAACTCATTCTCGCGGGGCGCGTCGGGGAGGGGGGGGGGGGATGGAAGAATTCAAATAATTTTAATTTACTCTGTGGAAATAACACACGGTTGGTTGAGGTATCGGCTATACCTGTAATTAACAACACTACACACTAACTGGCAACCAGAAAGACGCCATGCGTGTCTGATTTATGAAATTTGAGGTATCAAATTATGAGTTATGACTGATAAGAATTCGACCCTTATTAAACCAGGATGTATGACATCTGTTCATCACAATTTGTGATGTGTGTGTGTGTCTTTTAGCAAATTACTGTTCTTTGTTAGTTATAAAAAAAAAAAAACCCTTGTAGAAGGGAGGGATATGTAGATGTAGAAGGGAGATATATATATAAATAAATAAAATATATATATATATATATAATATATATAGAGAGAGAGAGAGAGAGAGAGAGAGAGAGAGAGAGAGAGAGAGAGAGAGAGAGAGAGAGAGAGTTATCAAAAAAAACGAGGTGATATATTGTGTTAATGATTGAAAGCGCTGTGTACCATGGATACAGGCTACATTATATTACTTCCTTATAACAGGTGTAATTTTACAGACATAACAATTCAACGTAGATCATAAAGTTATAGGATTCATTGTACGAATGAATACAGCTCTAATTAATCCATTATTATGAAAGAAATAAACCTTCAAATAGTGTACAGTACATTATGAGGAGAGAGAGAGACACACAGACAGAGAGACAGAGAGACAGAGCGAGAGACAGAGAGGGAGAGAGAGACAGAGGGAGAGAGAGACAGAGGGAGAGACAGAGATAGACAGAGAGAGAGGGAGAGAGAGAGAAGGGGGGGGGGGGGGGCGTAGGAAGAAAATGAGAGAGACCCAATGGAGAAAGAAAGAGGATAGCCTGGAGTGTTCATCTGTGAAAAATACCAGAATGATGTAGATGTCGGTGAATTCCAAATAAATGTTTATGAACTGAATTTAATTATTCCAGTTATACAATGACATATCAAGAACGAAGAAACCTTTTAATTTCTATTATAGTCTTCTTGATAGCAAAGGAGAAGAAAAAAATGTTGCCATTTCATTACCATAATAAAGTTATCTATATATTATATTCTCTGTATAATGCATCATGATCGTACTACCGGTATTTCTTTTTCTTGCTAAAGGGGGTGTATAATTATAGGCCTGCGACTTAAGCTGTTTTCCTCGTTGTGTCCGGATAATACTCAAGGATTGTTACCTCTCAAGTGTACACATAAGACAGTTTGTCATCCGTGACTATATATATACTCCCTTCATATAAAAGAGCTCATAAACAAACAATGAGAATAGGTCCATGCAGGGCTTGAGTCATGACGATTGTATGTAAATCATTCGGGTTCTATTCTTTCGAAGATATATGGTCTTCCAGGCATGCATGCAGGCAAAATAATGACATGCAGAAACCTTGTCTTGTATTTTACAAGATAAAACCAGAATGACAGCCCCCCGAGTATAGGTCAAAGTCTTGTTCGAACTTAACGCTCACTGGGCAAATCAGAAAAATAAGGCATAGGAAGAAAATATATTTTAAAAAAATTCCTGTTAATAATCGTATTGCCTGCAGGACATGATCATGACTCCTCATTTAAACCAAACACTGCTTATGAATCGTCTAAAATCGAATGCACGCATGCCTACATGAATGAAAAAAAAAAAAAAATGGATGATACATACTAGATAGATAATAAGATTAAAAATAAAAATAAAATTATAATAATAACGATATATAGATTGATATAACAGATAAAGAGAAGGATTGACAAAGAGAGATAGATTTTAAAAACACCAAGGAGACAGATAATACAATAGGGATACAGAGATCAGAGATAGATATATATCTGTATATAGATAGATATAGATAGATATAGATATATAGATAGATAGATAGATAGATAGATAGATAGATTAGATAGATCAATGAATCGATACAAAGAGATGAAGAGATAGAAATACTTATTACATGAAGAAATAAATAGAATAAAGGATTCTGATGGATCATAAAACTGCAATGTTGTTAGCATCTCATCGATTGACAATATTTTATAAGCACATATTTACAACAACAAATAAAAAAAAGTATCAGTGGTGCGTTAATGATTTATAGGTCTACAGTAATTAGCCAGATGTTAGCTGTTTAATCATCACTATTACTTATATATATGTGTATATCTCAAAATTTGTAGCCTCACTCATTGTCAACGGAAATTTGCTGACTCTCCCATTTGATTAAACACACGGTGATGATTTCTGTTTTCTGTTTATCTGATCAGCTTGCTAAAATCAGAACGCTAGCCTCGATTTAGTTGGAGCAAAGCAATGTAAACCGATTGTCATCCATACAAACATAACAAAATGAAAACAAAATCTTGATTTAAAAAGAAAGAAAAGAAGTCGAACAATACGGTGATTCCCGAAGGCAGTTAAGCTTGAAGTTGAACGGCGCTTTTACCTGCTGTCAATGAATGACAATCCACGATATCCGACTCAATCAAATCTCTATTATCATATTCATTCGGTATGATTGATTTGAATGTACTGTGTATTATATTATGTATTTCTGAAGGCTGTATAATTTTCTATACATTCTGATAATTGTGTTATGTACATCAACTAAAAATTAAGTTGTATGATTTTCATTTGTACTGAATGAATGCAATAAAGAATGCTACAAAACAAAAAACAAAAAAATCAATCCCTTATTACAAAGAAGGGACTGACAACATGGACAAGTAACAACTAAACCAACAACAAATCTCATTGGTGTAGCTAGAGGGGGCAGAGGGGCACGTGCTCCCCCTGGAATGGCGAAAGGAGGAGGGGGGGGGGACATTTTAAGAAAGGAGATAAAACGAGAGAAAGGAAGATGGGAATGGGATTATGAACAGAAGATGACAGAACCTCCTCTTACCCCTTATCGATGGCCTTGTTAACTGGCATTTTATTAATCAAGTCTTAAAGTAAGACTGGTGCCACCCCCCCCCCCCCCACCCCCATTATCCCAGTGCTCCGTCAATAATGAACAAAAGCAACCATGAACGCTTAGCATTCACACAATAGTTCCTATAGTGTACGACGAAGAAACGAACAACCCAATTACTTCTGCATGTGAAGCCAATATCAAAGTCTCACCAAAATTGTATCCCGAAGTCACCACAGTGAGCATAGACAGAACCAAAAATGGCACAATGTGTGAATTCCAGATTCCGGCCATTTTTAGGACGTGGTGTCGATATGTTTGCTATCCAAGAGAAGTCCAACAGCATATCATAGTGAGGCTAACATGAAGACGACACTATGTAATCCAAACAGACAATATCAACACCGGTGTGGATATAAGCCAAGCTATTATATCCCCCGACGTTCCGTATAGTGACGAAGTCGCGAACTTCAACCCAATGAGAAAATATTGATGCGGTGTGCCATTATGGTATCGGCGGTCAGAGCAAGATGCAGGTTATTGTCTTTGAAAGGAAAAGCAGTGGGGATATTTCTACGTGCCGATTTACTATTTACGGTATCAGTGGTAAAGGTCTGTTTACATTGCAAGACGAGGTCCTGATTCATGCTGGGCGTCGCAGGAAAATTTGAAAATGAAATGGGGGGGGGGGGGATGATATTTGCCGACATGTTTGCGGACAACATAGGTGAAAATACGGTAACAAAATCAACAAAGGCTCTTCAGTTTTGAAAGAAAATATTCCAACCCCCAACCCCCTCCGACCCCCCCCCCCCGAAAAACGGTTCTTAGTTTACAGTCGATATTATTTTGTGAGGGGTGGGTTGGGGCGCAGTCACACCCTATTCCCCTCTCTAGCCATGGCCTCGAACATTCCTTGCTATCGGACCTCATCGACAATGCATGAGAATGTGAGCAACAATGAACCAAGAGGTATCTTCCCCTTTCGTAATTAAGAGAAAAAGGAGGATGAGGAGGAGGAGGAGGAGGAGGAGAGGGAGAGAGAGAGAGGTGGGGTTTGGAAGAGAGTGTCAAAGAAGGAAAGAGAGAAAGGCGAGAGGAATGAGAGAGGAAAGAAAGAAGCAAATGAAGAATGAAGAGAGAGGAAAAATGAGGAAGAAGGAAAGAGAGAGAGAGAGGAGAGAGAGAGAGAGAGAGATAGGAGAGGGATGGAGAGGAATGGGGGGGGGGGGGGGGAGAGAGAGAGAGAGAGAGAGAGAGAGAGATGGGGGGGGGGGGGGAGAAGAGTTCTTTGGTCCTCCCTAAATCATAAATATATCATTTCACGGAAATCCTGTCAAATCGGATCGTATATAGCCAGATAAGATTTTTTTTTTTTGCAAAGAAACCTATAATCGGCCCTATCCTCAAGGTAAATGAACTTGTACCACTCGGTCTACAGTATGGAAATTTTTTTATGCCTGATCTTTAGACCCTCAATGCCTGATCTTCAGCTCCCTTACAATGAATGCTATGATTTATTTTCCTAAAAAGGAAAAAAATAATTGCTTGTGCAAAATGGAAAATTATCCTTTAAAAAGGTGCTACAAAAGGCATGCAACGCACTTTGTCGACGCCGCTCTTTATTGTCTTTCTTACCTCAATACACTGTAGTTTCTTTATACATGTATGCCCTTTTCATTCTTCCTATGTTTTGTTATAATCATTTTCTATTTTTCTTTAATATTCTTTTCAAGGTTGTCTTCATTCCAAGTGACTTCACAACACAAAATAAATTTACAGGAACAACTGTCGTTGGGTAAAATGCATTGGGAATAGACCGGGTGTTATTTGAGACATCTGTTTGACTGGACTTTACACCCGTGTAATGTAAATATGATTCGAATGTCGTCTAGATAAAAGGGCTTACCATGCAGGGCAGATGGGTCCTCATTTTGGGGGAGTGGTGGTATAATAGGGTCATTTTGCACCCCCATCCTCTCCTTCTCTGGTTCCGCCACATTACCGATATCGTGGTTACAATGCACACTCGTAATGTGGCTAATAAAATTTGATAATTGTCTTTTTAAAAAAATTCATTAAAAAAAATAAATGTATTTACATGTATGTTATGTTCTATTGTACTGTACTATTTTTCATGTTTCTTTCTGTAATGCTGGTAGAAAACAAATCTCCACGATTTTATGTAGATCAGACTTAATAAAATTATCAAATTATTAAAAACCTGCAGCCCTAATTCAGCTTATTAAGCGAGGTTTCTGTGCGTATGATTGTTCTTTTCTAAACATTTTAAATCAAGTAGTTCCTTACTAAAGATAGACGAGTCCCTTACTAAATACACAGTGTAAAGTCCTCACTGAACCAACACAAAATACGGGGGGAAAATAGTATGATCTACGTAACTGGGGGAAATCGATCACCCCATTTCGAAACCAAGCTGCTTTTTCAAGTTCATTATCATGATCAGAGGCGTAATGTGGGTTTAGCAATTGAGGTATCCCCGGTGTTGTGAGGGGAGGCGGGGGAGGGGGGCACCTGTCTTACTGTGTGGATGGGATGCGAATTAAGGTCAGATATTGGGTAGGATCTGCCGGTCTGGGAGGAGTCATATCACGTTCCCCCCCCCCCTCCCATTTTCCCTCTATTCCCCCCTTTTCCTTCTTTGTCCAGATTGGATGGAGGGGGCACGTTCCCCTGTGCCTCCCATAGCTACGCCACCGATCCAGATTCTTGCCAACATAAATAAAATTTCAATTTGATTCCCCGTTCAAGTGAATCTATTCTGAAAAAAAAAATATGGTATGGACGCACCGTGAGCTATATGAGACATAAAACTATTCAGAGCATCTGATAATTGGCGGACCGTCTGATTCATTATAAATGTGGTAGGTAAAAATCTGAAACAAAATATGGTATGGACGCACCGTGAGCTATATGAGACATAAAACTATTCAGAGCATCTGATAATTGGCGGACCGTCTGATTCATTATAATGTGGTAGGTACTTATTTGCTTTCCTGAGGGATAAAATAATAGCAGCATACCTCATAAATGGTCTTTGTGCACTGCATGCAGGATAGGAAAGGGTGATGATATTCATTTGGGGATTCGGGGGGGGGGGGGGGGGGCATTTTAAAGAAAAAATTATAAGCTTGTAGGGTTTAGTTTTGTTTTTCGTTTCCCGTGTGTCGGATACTTGAAGACTTTGTTTAGATTAGTTCTTCTGACTATATAGAGGCGTAGAAACATGTTGGCAAATCATATGGAGGAAACGGTCGATAGATGAGAGAGAGAGAGAGAGAGAGATAAAGGATGATTGGTATAGGTAGGTGAAAAGAATATGATTCAATATGAAGATGATAGGACCCCTAGAGCGCTAACTGTTTTGAAAAAAACCCTGATAGATACATTATATATATATATATATATATATATATATACATACATACATACATACATACATGTATACATGTATACATGTATACATTTATATACATTATATACAGTATAAAAATTTATGACGATGTATATAAGGTGAACAAAATGCAGAATTGGTGGTCATGCGGACCCCTTAAAATATAGTTTGAATAAAAGTGGCTATCTATAGTGAATAAACATCAATCACTTTTATTCAACTTTTTTTTTCACTTTCAAGAAAAGTTTGTATTTTTTCAAGCCAGGCTCTAGATTCTTCTTTCTTTGTATTTCTTAAAATTTATTTTCAATTTCTTTTTCTTTTTTCGGGGGGGGGGGGGTCTTTTTTGTCATGCCCCTTCACTATGAGTGTCAAGATAAAACCAATCAGATTACCGTGTGTCTATAATCGTAAAAACAGATGAATATGATGATGTGCTTATTGTTTACAGTAAGAATTCACTGCTCCCTTATCATCTCAGTTAAAGTTGGTCCTTACCATCCATGGAATATCATTTGACAATGTTTGTAATTTCTATGATTTAGTAACCTACATGGGGAAAAAATTATCAAAGCCCACGACTGTGCTGTTTGTTTTACATGTATAATCAAAGATAAATGTATCTGCAACTGTGCAAATAACTTAGGCATAAAACTGGACATTGGCACATGCAGCAAAGGCAAAAAAAAAAAAGAAAAAAAAGAAAAAAAAAAAGAAGCATAATCATCACAGAATCTCAATTTAATTCTACCACGATTTGGGGGACTACCGGTGATTTTGAATACAAGTACGGCACTTGTGCAATAAATTGTGATTTTGAGTGTTAAGTATATGTTTAAGAAATATTGCTGCAAATTTCACGCATAAAGTACCATTTTGGCAAAGAATTAGTCGAAAATCAACCTAAGGCAATTTCAGTAGCCATGTCCATAGCCTACTGAAATGAGCGAACATTACAATGAAGTATTACGTAATCCGAACAGGATGTTGAAATTGTTCTAAAAAGTTGATTTTTCGAAATCCTTTGCGGTGGAGTTCCGTTTGCATCAAATTAGAATTGTGCTGACTTAATTGTTTGCAGTTAAATGATGGCTCTCGAATTTGATCGGCTGACAAAAATAAACAATTAAGTTGTCGTCCTCTCGAAGCTATCTTTCTTCTAAATTGGCAGCCTTGTGACACTTTGTTGGACTTGATATATTTTTAATGTTCTTATTTAGAGTGGGAATTTAAATCCTGGCAACTTTCCACAAAACACAGATGTCTGGATCATAACAGTGATCTGTAAAAAAAAAAAAAAAAAAAAAAAAAAGAATTTTCCTGAGGGCTATATCTTGCAACGTACTGAAATGAGCGCACCTCATATCAAACTCTTACAGGTAAAGTCTTGCATAGTCTGGAGATGAATACAATAATATAAATTTCCACTTTCAACAGTTCAATAAAGATATTTGCCAGAACCATGAGAAAGACGAGGGCAATTCAGTTAAGCAAATGGCTACAAAATTTGATTTTCTTGTCATTTCAGTGACCAAAGTTGTTTAAAATGGTATAAAGGTAAACAGTGAAATTATCAAAATGAGCAACAAGAGTGGATGATAACTGCACTTCTATAACAAATAAGCATGAAAATGCCAGAAGCAAAATTTGATAACACTGGCAATTTATTTCATTTATTACGTACACACAAGAGAAATTTCTCTCTCTTTTTTTCTTGCATCCGTTACTAGTATTAACAAAATCGAGCAATTTCAGTAAGATTTTATATCACCCTAGTGTTATATTCCAACGATCAAACAATTTATACTGAATGCCGTTGACGCGACGAACTGCTTGAATCTGGAGAGCGAAGGACTATAACCAACAACATCATCATAAACTATAGTCTTCGTGCTAGCAGAACAAACAACTTAATAATTGGGTAGTAGCTTATACAAACAACAACAACAACAACGACAAATCGAGTTTGTCGTTCTTGCTATGATTTAATCTGTTTAGATATTTCTTGATTCATATAATGTCCACACTTCATTTGATTTCTAGTCATTTTCAATGTTCTATTCACTCGTAAAGTGAACTACATGTATATACAATACACCAAACCTCGACTTTAGTGGTCTAATTTTGTTCTGAGTTGTTTATCTCCTGAGATATATGTCCACAATTTAGATTTTTTTTTTTTCTTACTTTCTACCTTGAACTGGACAGACAACTAGTTATGCGATTCTGCGATCTTGTGATTCTTTAGTGTTTCTTTTGTTTAGGAATTTTTGTAATTACATACCAAGATATCATAGACTAGTCTTGCAGCCTCTATATTCGTGCTAGCAGAACGAACAACTTGGGTAGTAGCAGTTATATCAAAATTCAAATTTGATTTTTCTTGCTATTATTTAATTTGTTTAGAAATTTCTTGATATATTATATCCACACTTTACTCAATATATAGCAATTTACAACGTTCTATTCACTCGTGAAGTGAACTACATGAATGTATAACACACAAAACCTCGACTTTGGTTGTGTCTTTTTGCTGATTTGTTTGTTGTTGTTTCTGGTTTTTAGTTCTGAGTTGTTTATCTCCTGAGATATTATGTCCACAATTCTGAACTTTTTTTCCCCTACTAGAACTGCATAGGCTATTGATTATGCGGTTTTACGATTTTATGACTCCTTAGTACTAATGAAGTTTTGGAATGACATGCCGAAATACTTTTATAAATATCTTCAACAAACTTACGTCTAGACTCTCCGAGTTTGGACTTTTAGCTGTTATTATTTTGTGTAAATTCTACAAATGGAAAGTTTCCATGATATAGGACATCAAATCTTTGTACTTTGTGCAAGCATTTATTTGTATCTTTATGTAACTATCATATTAATTGTGCAAAATGTGGACTGAATTTAACATTTATTGGAAAGCATACAAAGAACAAAAAAAAAAACAACCAAAAAAAAAAAAAAAAACCCCAAAGTCCATTAGTCACAGGACTGGTGCTTGTTTATTGTTTATTATTCTGTTATATTTGTAGTAAGATTATAGCTAAAAGTCCTATATTCCTATTTTCAGGAGGGACAGACGGAAGTTGTATCTTATTTTTGCGATAATCAAATTGCATTTATTGGAAAAAGCGCCAATTGAATTGAATATCTCTATATCTGCAAAGAATTATTTGGGGGGGGGGGGGGTTTCTCCCAATCTTTAATTTAATTTATAACTTATCTGTTGATGTATTATGTCAGGTCGACATAAATATGTTGCTACTTCTACTATATCTGCAACCTTCTACTTGAATAATAATCTGCAATCAAAGAAATCATACAAAATAAATGTAGGAATTGTAACAGAGTTTGGACCAGTGCAGCCCAATATCAGTCTGTTTTTTATTATCTGGGTAATGACTCAATGCACTTCTAAATTATCCATGAATAACAATGGCTACTGAAATACAAAACCTCGGGGCAAGGAGCCCACAGTCATTACGTAATCAGACGATCTTTTGCCATTCATGTAAGAAGCTTATTTCCACTCATGAATGGAATGAATTTTTCTCATTGTGCCACACATGTTTTGGGCAAGTTTTACCATTCAATCAAATTGATACGGAAGAGTTCAATGAAATTGTACCTAGTGCACACATTTACCAAACCCTTGCCGATCAAATGGCTGAATTACAGATTGATCAAATGAATAGGAATGAGGATGTCTTAGTAAATGATGATGTGGATCCAGATAGGAATTTTTTTGCTGACAGTGAAAACGTAAAAGAATCCCATTATTTTGATACGAATCGTTTTAATAACCGCTTTAATAATGAAGATGTATCAAATGCTTCCAATTTCTCTATTATTCACTTTAATTCAAGAAGCCTATTAAGAAATGCTGATAATATTTTTGACTTCATAAATATCTTGAATTTTCCCTTCGATGTCTTAGGTTTCTCAGAAACATGGTTAACTGAACACAGCACGTTGCCACATTTATCTGGTTATTCATCACTGTGTAAGAACAGATTACACAAACGTGGAGGTGGTGTTTCATTGTATATTAGAGATGTATTATCATTCACCCAGCGAAAAGATGTAATCTTAAACAATGATGTATGTGACTCTCTCTTTGTCGAAATTGACAATGACGCGGGCAAGAATGTTATTGTGGGTATAATTTATAAACCTCCTAATATAAACTCCGATGCTTTCACAGAAGCTCTTGAAAACATCTTGGGCTCTTTGAATAGAGAAAATAAACCCGTCTTTATAATGGGAGATTTTAACGTTGATATTCTTCAGTCTGACAGAAACAGCTCGTCACAGCATTTTGTCAATACATTATTTAGCAATACCTTCTTTCCTTTAATTACTAGGCCCACTCGTATAACGGGAACTAGTGCCACACTTATAGATAATATTTTAACTAACCGCCATGATGTTGAGTCAACAAGTGGTATACTGTATTGCGACATAACAGATCACCTACCTGTGTTCCATATTACGACAATGACCTCATCTTTCAATAAGCAATCTAAATCCCTACCAAAGTCATTTAACAGAATAATCAACTCTGAACGAATCTTACATTTTAAGAATGTACTGCAAGGTACGGATTGGAATGACATTTTAGATTGTGATGACCCGAACGAAGCCTATAACCTATTTGAATCAAAACTGCATGTCTTATATGATGTCAATTTCCCTTTTTATAGTGCGAAAAGACGGGAAAACAAATTAAAACAATGGATGACTGATGGGTTGCTTAAATCAATAAAATATAAAAACAAGTTATACAAACAGTTTTTACATAAACCCTCTAGCTCAAATGAATCAAAATATAAGCATTTTAGAAACCATTTGAATTCTTTGGTCAGACGTGTCAAAGTGAATTATTACAAAAGAAAATTCCAACAATATAAAACTAACCTCAAGGCCACATGGTCTATTATCAATACATTGTTGAATAGAAAAGTTAAGAAGAAGTTAAGTGCTAATATGAAATGCAATGGCAGTACCACAAACGATGCAAAAGAAATAGCAAATTCTTTTAATACCTTCTTTACTGAAATTGGACCATCTTTGGACAGATTAATACCCAATAGTCAAACGGATTTCCACAAATACCTCGATGATCATTATCCTCAAACCTTGTATTTTTATCCTACAAGAACTAAAGAAATATGTGATATAGTAAGTACTTTTCAAAATAGTAAAGCGTCAGGAATTGATGGGTTTAAACCTTGTGTAATTAAATCTGTCATCTCGGAACTTAGTGAACCTTTATGCCACATATTTAACTTGTCTCTAAGCAAAGGGATATTTCCACAGAAACTAAAGTTAGCTAAAGTTTCCCCAGTTTTTAAAAGTGGAAACAAGGAAGAATTAACTAATTACAGACCAATTTCTGTTCTTTCCGTTTTCTCAAAGATACTAGAACGAATTGTTTATAAACGCACCGTGGATTTCTTAGATAAACATAACATTCTCTGTAAAAAACAATATGGGTTCCGTAAAGGGTATTCTACGTCCATGGCTTTAATTGACCTTACTAACAAAATAATAGATGCTTTTGAGAGAAATGAGTATACAATAGGTATTTTTATTGATTTATGGAAGGCATTCGATACTATAAATCACAAAATTCTACTATCTAAACTCAATCACTATGGTATTCGTGGTGTGTCACATGACTGGTTTACTAATTATCTGAATAATCGTCAACAATGTACAAAATATGAATCTTCAATCTCGGAATTTAATAATATCTTATGTGGAGTTCCTCAGGGATCACTCTTAGGCCCTCTATTGTTCTTAATATACATAAACGATATTCACAAATCTGCTCCAGAACTCTCTTTTGTTTTATATGCAGATGACACAAATATACTGTACTCTGACACAAATATTAACTCTCTATGCAATATAGCCAATACAGAGTTAAGTAAAGTATGCGAATGGCTACAAGCCAATCGGCTATCTGTCAACTCCAAGAAATGCAATTCTATTATATTCAGCAAAAGAGATAATATTCCTGGTTTAGATGAAGTAAATATAAAAGTGAACAATACGGAAATTGCAAGAGTTGAAAAAACCAAATTTCTAGGCGTTTGTATTGATAGTCGGTTGTCTTGGAAACCGCATATCCATGAAGTAGAAAATAAAATTGCCAAAAATATAGGCATTATACATAGACTTAATTTTCTGTTTCCTCAGAATGTTCTTCGAAGCTTGTATTGCTCTTTAGTCCTCCCATATTTATCATATTGCACTCTTGTGTGGGGCAATACCTATGCGTCTAATATAAGTAAGCTAACTACATTACAAAAGAAGATAATAAGAACTGTTTGCGGTGTACCATCTGGAACCCACACCAACCCCTTATTTCATGACTTGAAACTTTTAAAATTTGAAGATATTGTCAGTTACCAACAGTACGTTTTTATGTATAAGTGCATTTACAAATATCTCCCCGATCAGTTTTGTAATCTGTTTGACTTTAATTGTAATCTTCATAATTATCCAACAAGATCTGTGAGAGACATTCATATTCCTAGACATAGAACAATTGCGTTTCAACAAAATATTCGTTTTTCTGGTCCCAAACTCTGGAACAACTTAAATGATTCTACTAAAACGTGCTCTTCACTCCATACATTTACTCGTACTTTAAAGAATATATACTTTGTACAATATAGTCAGTAGCACATATTGCAGATTTTTCTTGATTTTTTTTTTCTTTTTATCTTTTAGATTTGATTTTTTTTTTTGTTTTTTTTTTTTGTATGTTATGATTGTTGTTTAATATTGTATATGTAAATAGGTACTGTAAAGGCGACCCCACCACAAGCCAAGTGCTTCTTGGGACCCTCGCCTCCTTCCACCACGTTCTTTTTGTGAATGTATTTGTATTTGATTATGATTATGAGAAGGAAATAAATGTATTTTGAATCTGAAAAATCTGAACATGGCGGATATCACGTGATCACGTACGAGCGATGGCTACAATTTCGCACCCGCACGAGCCTTCTATACGTCTTTATGAGTTCTGTGGTCGGTTTGGCTGTGTGACTGTAGTAAATGCATGGGAAAGGGGGCGGTATGCTGAACCTATGCCAAAGAGATTCGATCATACCAGTATGCCCTCCGAAGGAGGGCTAGAGACTCAACTAAAAATGTGACCTTTGACACACCATAGGCTTTGCATTGGATGCATTGTGGGAGCTTTGTCCAAATTGAACAGTAATCTAGGAGGGCAATTTGAATAAATGTTTATTCATGAGGAATGACGTCAAAAACTCATCAAATACTGTTCGATGATTGGTTAGTGGCTCGTATTAACATAATGTTTTATGTATAAGATCATACATAAAACATTTTTTTCATTCCCACAATTCCCTACGATTTGGACACGAAATAGGGAAAATGGCGGCCGTACGGGTGGTGCTGCATGCTACTTTTGTACCATTTCAACACAAATCTCAAAAAAAACTTTGATTTAGAAGGAGTTTGTCTAGTAAATCTCACGAAAGCAGAAAATCCTACAGGGAACATTCACATCAAAGTGAGGCCGTATGATGCCTTGAAATGTAAATAAATATCAATTTTGTTTATCGTTCCTCTTAATGATTGGGATGTGTTCGTCGTGACAGCGAGTGAGTTCACTGTAGAAAACGTATTAAACTACGTCCCACCCAGTCCCGTCTCTTGCATGACAAAAGAAAGTTATCAACTTTCATTGAACTCTAAAACAGTCCTTTTAAAAAGGATACTGGTAATATTTTTCTAAAAGATCAGATATTTTCCGTAGACCTGTATATTATGATAGTGCTCAATCCAAAAAAGTAAAGCGCATGACTACATTACCGACAATCTGCGGTAGATGTAGACCTGTTCATTGATCACAACACTGAATGCGCAAGATTCTCACTCTGGGCTGCGCCGGGTAAGATCTTGCCCAGCGGTCTGTTAGTTTTGGGTTCGCCGATCCTGGCCGGCTACTGCGCTTTGCATACGAGAGCAAAATGTTGCAGGTGCCCTTGCTAGGGCCTAACGCTTTGAAGTTTGACTTTTGTTTAGGTAGGGTCCAGAAAGATCTACATAGAATTTGAATGGCAATCTCTTTTGTTCTCGACCCTTATTAAAATGTTCTTTAGTTTCCATAACCTAAGGCTGCTACTAATAAGTAAGAGTAGACAAGAGTGGTCTCAATTTGATCATTGGCTTGGGCTTGGCTGAAATAGGTCTAGGTCTAGAATCTACACCTCATTGAATGTCAAAATATGGGTCAATTGGAGAGAGCTATTTAAAGGGGAAACAAGCAGATTTGTAAAGTTGGGTGTATGTCGAACTTGAATAAATCTGACTTTTTTTTGGGGGGGGGGTGGGCGGGGGGGAGATTGTATCAAGGCTACTGAATGGCCCTTATTGCAATCACTTGACGTTTTACTCTTGGACCCTTTATAGATACACCCCAAAATTAGTAATTTTTAAATACTTGAATACTTTGGCTACCACTGATGTCCCTTTTGTAGGTCTACATGTCCATGTTAATGTGTATGTAATTAAAAAACTTGTAGTTGGCATAACTGGCCCATTTGAAACATTATTATGAGAAAGTCATTACTCTTGCATGTATTTCATTATTTTATGGATTTCTTATGTATTCTGTTCTTCATTTTTTCATAAATTTCATCATACGATTCTTTTTATTTGATACTGTCATAGAGATCAATATTTTGGTCTAGAATACAGGACAATCAGTTTATATTATTGTCACACTTAAAATTCAATAAAAAAAACTTAAGTTATGCACATTCAATTATTCCATCACGTAAGGCTAATGCAGTTTTAAATTCTAAATATAACCAATAAATTTGTAAATTCAAATAATTTTCCTTTTAATTCCAGTTATTAGAAAAGGATTTTGAAAAATGTTGCATGACTATATTATGATAAAAAATGATTTTGGTTAATCATCTTTAATGCAACTTATGTTTATAAATTTAAGCATAAGTAGTGCATTCAGATTTAATCATGATATTCTATTTGATCTTTAACCTTGAAGTGATAATCCCTTTCATCAGCTTCTTGAAGCTATCCTGAGATAGCTATGATTCTATTTCTTAAAATACAAATGGTTCTAGAATCTGTAATTCGTTCACTTTTTTCATCTGTGCAATCATTATGTGCAATTCATTCTGGGGTATGTTTCTAGGCAGACGAATCAGGCGCTTGGGAGTTTAGCCCGCCCCCAATTTGTCAAAGCTACCAATATTTGGACAAACATGACCTTATATCATATTGGGCAGTAAGGTGATCTCTTTGTACTTTTATGTCTTGTATATTCTGATGATAGTTTGAAAGGCTGTACATGGATATACATTACAATCCACCTATATCGGATGTCACTAGAAGAATATAAAATTGTTTGCTTGCAAAAAATAACAGAAACAAAAAATAGAAATTGGTATTGCCCCCCCCCCTCGCCCCATGATTTGTTTCCATGAACTAAATGTTATGATCTGTATGTGGCATTTGAAGAGAGCATTACGTTTAACGTTGATAATTGAGTTATTTTAATAAACATCATTAAACACTGAGAAACTTTTTCTGTTGTTTTTCCCCATAATTTTGTGAAAGATGTGGTGATGATGATGATGCAGGCACAATAATATGGTATGTGTTCTGAAATGTAATGGTGGATTTCTGTAATACAGCCTTATGCAAACCTGAATTATTTGATGATAGACTGATTTTCGTAAGAAAGTGCTACGTGTTGTGTGTGGGGTTTTTGTTGATGGACTCATTTTACTCATATTACTGAAGCCCCCCCCCCCCAAAAAAAAAAAAAAAAAAAAAAATCAGAATTTATTTTATTTATTAATTTTTTTTTTTTTTTTTTTTTGGGGGGGGGGGGGTACAAATGGGGAGCACATGCGTCGGCAGCCAGTGCATGGGGTAAAAATAGTGTGCAATTTCTTTGTACTTCAGTTTTACTTCAGATATGCCAGATCTGCAAGGCAGAAGGGAATGAATGGGTCAATAAAGGGAAATTTGATATCGCAGGAGGGCTACAACAGAAAAAAGTGGGAAAATGAAAAAAAAAAAAAAAAATATATATATGATGATTCCAATTGATGCAGGAGGTGGCAAGAGTTAATTCAATTGAAGTCTCAATCATTAAATTTTAGGGAGACAAAAGATTAAATATAGGAACCTGAGGGTGAATATTTAGTTTTCCTTTGAGGGAAAGCCGTTTTGAACTTTGTCGTGGCCAGGGCCTTCCCCTCCCATCGTGACAACATAGTGTCACTTATTATTGATAGGCCCTATAACATTTGCAGAAAAGGATTAAGTCCATGTATCCCTGAAAAACTTTACTTCAACAAAAAGCACTAATTTCTATCAATTGCAACTTGTAGTTGATCCTATTGTCTAAGAGTTGTCTTAACGAGTCTCGTTATGCCCAGTACAGCGGCCTTCTGTAAGTCTTAGACTTTGAGAATGGGAGATCTTTGTGATGAGACCTCCACCCCCCCCCTCTACTACTACAGTGTACTACTTCTTCTTCTTCTTCTTCTCTTTTTTTTTTCTTCTTCTTTCTCTTCTTCTTCTTCTCCTCCTTCTGAGACTCAGTTTATCTTTTTCTTTTTCTTTTTCTTCTTTTTTTCCTTCTCCTCCTTCTCCTTCTTTTTCTTTTTTTCTTCTTCCTCTTCTTCTTCTTCCTAAATCTTCTTCTAAATCCTAAATCTTCCTCTTCTTCTTCATCTTAATCTACTGCTTCTCATTTGGCTGCACAGCGACGGTACAAGTCTTTTACAGTTCAATTTTATGTTAATTAGTTATAAAATTCATGAATATTCATTTTTATAATTTCAATACTTTTACGCGCTGCGCGCAGGCCAAAATCTGATTTTCGCTGGTACACTGAAAAAACTTCTGCTTCATAGGCTAATACATGAAAAGTGGGAGCAGTGTGCACTTTTGACCTGCCGGAAATGCCCCCATGGAAAGCCGGATGCAGAAGCGGAGTTGAGACCCCCTGACCTATGCAGTCAGCTAAGGCTTTATCAGCCGGCCTCATCAATAGCTCATAGTCGTAGTCGTCGCGGCTGCCCAGGTCGATAATTGCTTTCAGTTTAAAGAAAAAGGTCACATGAATGCATACACACACACACATAATAATCTTAAATTATTCCAATAAATTGATTTTTATTGCAAAATAGAAGAAAATGAAGAAGAGAATCGGAGAAGGATGAAGACAAGAAGGAATTAAGAGATGGAGAACTTGGAGGAAAATGAGCCGAGGATCTAGAAAGGAGGAGGATGAAGAGGAGAGAGGAGGTTCAAGAGGAGGAAAGGAGGAAAAGGAGAAAGGAGGAAAAGGAAGAAAAGAAGGAAAAGGAGGAAAAAGAGGAGAGGAGCTAGGAGGAGGAGGAGGAGGAGGAGGAGGAGGAGAAGGAGCAATTAGAAAAAAGGGGAAGAGTAGGAGAAGCAGGAGCAGGTGAAGGAGGAGGAGGAGGAGGAGGAATAAAAAAGGAGGAGGAGGAGAAGAAAAAGGACTATGAACAGGAGGAAGAGGAAAAAATAGGAGGTGGAGGCCGGAGGTCTGAGGAGGAGGTAAAGACGAGGAAATTACTTTATTGTTTGTCTTTTCTCAAACACCACGATTGATCGACAAAGCTGCTTAATATGCTTTATCTTTATGCATGATTGACCTACAGTATGATTACGTGAACTTGTTCCTACGTACAAGTTTTAGGCTGCTTAAGAGTAGAAATAAAATACTCAACAGGTAAATATGCATATCTCGTGTTGGTGCTGATTAGTATGACATTCATATCTCCATTTCTGTGATCTAACCAATGACATTCGACTTCAACATGCCATCACTATTTCATTGTAGTCCCATCCATGATCCATGTATTGAAAATTACGGTGCTCAGGCCTCAGTACATAATAATAATATTAGGCAATGTATACCACTCATAGCGACTTTACTATATGATGGGGGGCCCCTTGTCTGCGCACCTAACATTTCACTTGAAATTGACAAGCTTTTCCTTTGGTATTCCTCTAATGACTGACCTCATTTTAATCCTCGTATCCTAGAGAGTAAGTGTGACGAAAATCTGATTAAAATTCGAATAAGAACAATTTCATTTTCACAAGAATAGGCGACGCTGTCATTTTGACACTAAAAAAGGGAAGGTTCCCTTGTCTGCGCACTCATTCACTTATCACGCAGTTCGGGATATTTTGCATGAAAGGTGGCATTTTCAAGGCATGTGAGTAAAAATGCATAAAATAGATGTTCTTCACCAGTTTTTCCTCATTTTTTCGCTGATACATATCACTAAAATCGATATGAAGATGATTGTGTTCATTGCGTCTTTTGTGATGTTAGAATCGCGCAGTTACGCGTATGCGCAGACATGGGCACTGCGCAGACATGGGGCACCAAACCATACTTCGTGTGTAGACTCTAGGCAGTCATACACCTCAACATTTTCAGACGCCACTGCACCGAAGTCACCAACATTCACTCAAAATCGGCAGTTAATAATTTACAAAAACCCGACACCTACATGTTCATGAAATACAATAAATTCAACTCACCGATGTTGGAAAAGATAATTCCAAAAATGAAATCCGTACTTTACTGTCACTTCTGGTGAAACGGTGACGGTGTATCGCAAGTCATCGTGTACATTTCCTGATCGCCGCGATCACTGACAATGACATCTCTCCCCCAAAAATTTGGTCATTAAAAATTCGGTCCCTATCGCGCACACATAAACATGGAAAAATTTCTGATTTTCCGTGTGCGCGATCGTAGAGATCGATGTGCGCGCACGATACCGAGTTTCTTTGTGGACAAAATTTTATTGGCCGAGTTTAGTCTAAAACATCGGCGGCATGAAAACAACTGCGATTGCGAAAAAATTGGCGGGAATTTCTTAGATTTTGGACACGATTTTGACTTTGGATTTTGCTGGAAATAGAAGTTTTTCCTAAAGGCCATTTAAAGGTAGGAGTGAGATTTTAAAGAGCTGAATTTGAAAGGAAGTATTTGAAATATTTATCTCATTCCCCCCCGTCCATACCTTAAAGGGATACTTTGTAGGCCTGCATGGGCGATTTCCGATGAGAGAGGAAAATATACTCGGAGCTTCGTGTCACTTCGATACAAGGACTTCCATCGCACGTGCTAAAACATGTGATTCATATTGGACCACCTCTGAGATAAGACTGGCTTGTGTTTTAAATTTCGCGCGGTGGGAAAGTAATCAAACATATGGAAAAGTAATTACAGAGCCAGCTCTCTGGTAGAGCCTGGGATTAGTTACGTAATCGTGGCGACAACGAGTCGCGGCAGGGCAGTGCAGAAGCGATGGCTAGACTAATCAACCAGAAGTTAACCGTGTTTTGTATTTGGAAATATTTCAGCATTACACTAAACTTGTTTGGGGGAACGAGGTTACAACCAGTTACAAGACTAAGAGCCCGGGACTGGTTAAACCCGAAGTATTCGCCGAGCTCCAGTTCGGTCAACTTCGTGCCGTCCGATCATTTATGACCTTAGTCCGACGGCCTCGCACAACGGGCGTGCTATGTGTACAAGTAAACGAGCCTTTTGCAAATTCCGCACGATTTCATTTCCCCATGAGTTCTCATTAGACTGCCCCTTTAAGTACGATCGAAAATGACTAGTATTTTTGCATTCGTCCCGCGTAGTGGTCAATATGACCACTATAGTATGTGGTGTGATATACAGCCACTGTACAAGATTATCTGAAGATAACCTTGTACTCCAGACTAGCTTTTGCGGGTGAATAGGCTTCAAATTTTTTTTGAAGCTTTTGTGTGTATCAGCAGGCCTTTTTCCAGTCTACATCATCCGCACATGAGAGGAAAATAATTATCTAAAATTTCTAGTTTCAACTCTGAATGATGAATCCCCACATTTTGGCACAGTAAGAGTTGACGAGTCCCTGAATCAGGTAATCTAGCAAATTTAAGAAAATTAAATCTTGCTTTGAGCAATTTTGTTGTCTGTTTCTGACTGCTACAACAGTGAATGTTGGACACAGTCCCACATAGGCAAGGGCCTATGAGTGGTATACAGCCACACGCGCACGTGCGTGTCTGTGGTTGGGCTAACTCGGCACTAGGGCACTCAGAGAACCATCAGTATGTGGGCCTGTGTCAATTTTGGCGGTGGCCACAACCTCTAAGTTGAAGAGGTATAAACACCAATATAATCAGCAACAATGAATGTTTGACACAGTCCCAAACAGGCAAGGGCCCTTGAGTGGTCTCTACCAGACGGCCGCATGCGTGTGGCTGTATCCATTGCCAAGCCTGAGGATACAGCAACACGCGTCTACTAAGACTCTGCGCAGTGGCGCGGCACATAGCAAGTGCATAGCATGAGTGATGTGTATATATTTATGCAACGGTACATGTTGCAAAACTTCATCATGAAGGTTTTATCTCTTGAAATTCACTGACATAGAAAAATATTGTTTGTATGTCAATGAATTTCAAGAGATAAAACCTTCATGATGAAGTTTTGCAGTATGTACCATTGCATAGATATACACATCGCTTGTGCTATGCACTTGCTATGTGCCGGCGCGCTGCGCTGAGTCCAAGTGTCGCAGAGACTTTTAGATGCTTGTGGCTGTATCCTCCGGCTGGGTGGTGGACACGCGTGTGGCTGTATGGTTGATTTGAGACACACATGTGTGGCATGGCTGTATACACTGCCTAATAATAATATTATGGATATTTATATAGTGCCAGTATCAGTCAAGTATGAAGCTCATATATATTTATATTCACTCATACTCTGCCCTTGCCTATGTGGGACTGTGTCTCACATTCACTGTCACAGCAGTCAAAAACAGACAACAGAATTGCTCTAAGCAAGATTTAATTTTCTTAAATTTGCTAGATAATTACCTGATTCAAGGACTCTTCAGCACTTAGTCTTACTCTGCCACAAATTTGGGATTCATAGATCAGAGTTTAAAGTGAAATTTTAAATAATTATTTTCCTCTCATGTGGGATTAATGATCATCTAGACTGGAAAAAGGCCTGCTGCTACCCACAAAAGCTATTGAAGCCTATTCACCCGTAAAAGCTATTGTGGAGTACAAGCTTATCTTGAGATAAGCTTGTATAAATGGGCCCATGCCTATATGGCAAGGGCCCACAATAGCTTTTATGGTCGAATAGACACTTCAACAGCTTTTGTGTGTGTTAGCAGGCTATGCTTGATCATTCTAGATCATTCATACATGAGAGGAAAATAATTATTTAACCTTTTAGTCACTGAGTGTTACGCGTATTGTAGTCATCTACTCACTGAACTTAGTCTCAGTAAACCATCTTGCGGTATAGATTCTCTGCTGTATGAAAAATCCTTCCACAGTAACGGATCGCTTCAATGCGGATTCTAAATGGCTTATGTGTAAAGATAGCACACACAAAGTTTCAGGGCCCAATATCCCCTACAATACATTTGCCGTAGTGTTACATGGGTCAAAGTCCACGGGTGGTCCCTGGCGGTTTAGTGACTAAAGGGTTAAAGTTTCACTTTCAACTCTGAAACCTAATTTGTAGCATAGTAAGAGTCGAGGAGTCCCTGAATTAGGTAATCTAGCAAATTTAAGAAAATTAAATCTTGCTTTGAGCAATTTTGTTGTCTGTTTTTTGACTACTGCAACAGTTAATGTTTGACACAGTCCCACATAGGCAAGGGGCTATGAGTGGATCATAGCCTGATGACACACACACAATAGCTGTTGAAGCCTATTCACCCATAAAAGCTATTGTGGAGTACATATTTATCTTCAGATAAGCTTGTACATGTGTAAGTGAGATATATTTAACCTCCGTGTACTTATACTACAAACTTATCTTCAGATAAGCTTGTTCTCCATAATAGCTTTTCTGTGTGTTGGCAGGCTATGATCCATTCTAGATCATTCAGACATGAGAGGAAAATGATTATTTAAAATTTCACTTTCAACTCGGAAACCTCAAATTTGTAGCATAGTAAGAGTTGAAGAGTCCCTGAATTAGGTAATCCAGCAAATTTAAGAAAATTAAATCTTGCTTAGAGCAATTTTATTGTCTGTTTTTGACTTCTGCAACAGTGAATGTTTGACACAGTCCCACATAGGCAAGGGCCTGTGATTATGAGTGACCTCCATGCTCTGTTTTTGAGTCGCCATACCATGGCCACCAGAGATAATTTGCAGTATGAATATACGATACCACATAAACGGTGATGCTTTTTACTACAAAACATTATTTGAAACTGTAACTATACACAGCGCTGGACAAGCTGGCCTTTCTCTAGCATTGCAAACTGCGACGACAAAGTGTGACTACATGCTTTTCGCTGAAATTACATATATTTTTTATCTAAAAATTAAACTAAATAAAACTTCAAACTATTGATTGATTGCATTCATTAAGTTAAATTAAGTTAACCAACTTACAACTTACCAAAAACGATAATTTATTGCGTCGTCTGCCCACAGTAGCTGTATTCTCTCCGCTCTGTAATGGCAGAATATAATTGCTGCACTTTTTGAAAGGTCACACCCGTGCGGTACGCATCCTGCAAAGCTATTTTGAATTAGTTCGGCAATGGACAGGTTTTGGCAGTCAGAAGTTGAAATTTTATACCCTGTGGACATTGCCTGATGGCTTGCTTGGGATTGAACTTCAACAAATCCATCCAAGCAATCGATTTCATGTTAGTATAACGTAAAATTGGAAGTTTAACATACATTTTCAATTAACTTTGTACATTGTTTTTAGTGACATTGAGGGGTGTCGCATTGAAAGTCTAGTCGTGCGAAGCATGGCGTCTGGTTGGGCTATTGAAACTGAAATATACATGTAACTGCATTGCTGTCAAATGTACCAACATACCAAGGGCAAGGCATCAGAATCTAATAATGAGAAAATTTGAAACTTTGTTTAACTTGTTACTTGTTAGATTATTGATTGCCAAAATCAAAATATAAGGTATATAGTCAAGGATTGTAATTCTGAACAGATTGTATTACCGAACGTGTACAGTTAAGCGCCTAAAATGGGTTTTCATACGCGTGGGATTACGCGTATGAAAACCACACTATTGAAACAAAGGTTGTGTCTTTTTCCCATAGGTTTCACACGTTCGGAAATACAGTACCTTTTTCAAGGGACCAAAACGCCGCGTCGTTGGGAAGGGGTTCACTCGGAAGGGAATATCGTATTAAATCTACGTTGTCTTTTTAAAATTACATTAACTTCTTTTTCTGTAGGACTTTGAACATTCATTATGTAAGTTTGACAGATATTTGTTTGATATTTTATTTGCTATCGTTGATTTTCTGAAAAGTGTTTGGACACTGGATCCACCACCAACTTCAAAATAATCATACAGCATTGTGCAAATGGTTTCTGTAATTGTGGTAAGTAAATGGAGCTTGGCCATGATGGGGAAGTAGAGTCTACATTGTACTATTTCCATTTTATTCAGACAAGAGAAATACATTTTACAACAATCACTTTTCTTTTCTTTTTTTTTCTTTTCCTTTTTTCTTCTCCATTCCAGTCTGATGAAAGGCTGCTTGGTGTTGGGTGCATGTTGTCATCCTCCTAACCAAGGCCTCAGCACCTGTATATGTAGCCTGCCAACAGACACCATCATTCTATTTGACCTACTACCTGGTGGACGAGGTGTCACACACCCTTGTTCTTCTGGACAGAGTTGAAAGTGTGGACATCAGAATGTATAATTGATGCAGAGTATATATCAGATTTTGCTAAAAAGCCAGTTCCCTTCAAGCTTGTAAAGCTTATTCCAGCTCCTTGGCTAGTCCAATTTCAGCCGTAATTGAATCACTATGGGTTTGTGCTTCTCAGCAAGCAAATGCAAAGATGGTGGGTATTTCTTTCTTTTATTATTTAAAGATAGACTGCAGAACTGGGAGTTTTGCAAAAATTCCCCAGTTTGTTTTTTCTTGGTTTGTATTTCATGTGAAAGTTCCTTTTATTTAACTAATAAAATGAGCCTTATTCACCCTGAATATGTCGCGTATATTTATAATATCATTTTAACATTTTTTGACTTTTTGACGTCGCCCCACTTCAAAAGGTAACGGAATATTTTGAATTTTAATGTTTAGCTCCCTCTGAGGATTTTGATATCCTATTCAGGGAAACCTGTGAAAATTTCTGATTTTTAGATCCTTAACAGGGATTTTTTAGATCTTGCATTACATTGTACATGGCCTATTCGAGGACTGGTTCTTCTTACGACAATTTTTTCTATTAAAAAACTAGCCGTTATTTTGTCACAGTCAGTACTGAATTTCTCATCTAAATTGACTCTCTACTGGTGAGAAATGAGTTATTATGCTGTCTAAGCATCAGATACTGAATGTTGATATATCTAGATAATTTGAATCATAGTTTTACTCTGTGAAGCACCCTTTTAACAGTACTCCAATATCTCTTTAATGAATAGAGAAAATGTGCTTGTGTTACAAAGTTCATGTACACTTATAGTAAATGTGTCTAGGCACCACAAAACCACCAAAAAGTACCCAAATATTTTATTTTTTTTTTTAATTGAATTGAAAATCATTTATTTCCATCAACATGACATTAAATATATACAAGATAAAAATGATGGAATATCATTAAAAGTACATATAATATTAAAATGCATATAAATTAAAATGGTTACAATGAAAATGTAAATAATGACAATAAATCATAACCATCAACATAATAGTTTACTGGAAAATGGTGCAAACGTAAAAGCCAATAAGGCTTGAAAGTTGGATGCACCAGGCGCACTAATAATAAAGATATACATGTGCATACATATACACATATACATACATACACACGAACATACACGTATACATATACATATATACACATATATATATATATATATACATATATATACATACATACACATATACACATGCACATATACACACAAACATACATAAATCGTTACAAAGTAAAATTAAATAAATAGCAATGCAGTATAATAGATGAGATATAAAATAAATTATGAACTATAAAGAGAGAGAAGATGTTTCTTATAAAGTCTTTTAAATGAATTGTTAAACTGAACAGACTGTAAAGAAGGAGGTAAAGAATTCCAGATTTTGGGGCCAACATAACGAAGAGAAGTGTTTAACATATGAGAAGAAACTTTCCAGTGATGAAACTTATGGGCATTCCTTGTATAATGGGTGTGAACTGCATTATTTAAAGTAAATAACTGCATTAGATTAGGAGGAAGGGACTTTGAGAAAAAACGTTGCATCAGTGACGTGATTTGCAATTTGTTAATATCAAAAATATTTAAAGTATTAAATTTTCTAAACAAAGGTTGTGAAGGAGTCAAATAATCAGAATTAGAACAAATTCGTAATGCCTTTTTTTGAAGCCTATGCAATCTCATTAACTTAGAATGATGTTTCGTTGCCCAAACAGAATTGCAATACATAATATACGGCAAAATAAATGCGTTATACAACATAAACAAAATGCGGAGAGGAAGAACAAATTTCAAGTGATTAATAATGCCGACACTCTGAGAAACTTTTTTAGTAACATGATTGATATGAGAACTCCAAGACAGATCTTCATCTAAAAGTATACCTAGGTAATTAAAAACTCTACACTGTTCCAATGATTTATTGTTGATAAAAATAGAGACATCGTCGTATATATGATTCGAGTTCCTGGCACTTTTAAAAATCAAAAATTTTGTTTTCGAAACATTCAAAGATAATTTATTACAAACCAACCACTCATAAACATATTTTAGGTTAAGATTCAAATTATGAATCAAAAAATCAAAGTTTCTACTTGAGGCAAGAATAGTCGTGTCATCAGCAAAAAGAGTAAAATTACAAAAAGAAGAACAATTTACGATATCATTTATATAAATCAGAAATAATAAAGGTCCTAAAATGGAGCCCTGCGGGACACCGTATAATATTGGTTTATAAAGAGAATTATGAGAATTTACAGATGTATACTGCTTCCTGCCGGAAAGATAACTATGAAACCATTTATGAGGTAAACCTCTAACGCCATAAAAACGTAATTTTGCTAATAAAATATCATGGGATATGGTATCGAAGGCTTTCAAAAGATCCATAAAAATACATATTGCATGATTGTTTAAGTCAACATAATGGATGATTTTATCATATAAATCAAGTATTGCACTACCAGTTGAGAAATCTTTTCGAAAGCCATATTGATCATTAGACAATATGTTAAACCGAATAAAAAAATTAGAGAGTCTATCGAAAACAAGTCTTTCAAGAATTTTAGAAACAGTTGGCAACACGGAAATAGGACGGTAATTGTCAACATTATCAGTCTGATTCTAAAAGAGGAGATTCACAGCTTTAAAACTCATCACAACTGGATGTTCCAAACCAAATAAAAAAAGGAGAGGAAGTCCAGCCCCAAAGAATGTTACTTTAGAGAAAAAGGCTTATAAAGTCTGGAGTCTATTAGAGCACTCCGACTCATGAGGTATTGTGCAAAGTTACAAAAGGAGGATTAGAAATCATTAGGAATTTCTGTGAAGGGATTATCATATTGTTCTAAAACTTGGCACACAAATTAGGCAAATCCTGTTCTTTATTTTTTTCCAAGCTTCAATGCAACACTGCACTCTATTTTAAAGTTATGGGAGAACAAAATGAGACAAGTAGCCAGGTACTTTAGTTCAGAACTACTATAATAACTCCAGATCAGACAAACATAGGTCTACAAAAAACTGACAAAAATATCACTTTTAGATTGTTTGGTTGTCCCAAATTTCAAGAGTACATATAAGAAAGTATACTCTTTTAGAAAATGCAAAAAACTCTAACTTCACCTTGCTGACCATTGAGCTCTTACTAGAAATATATGTGACCCGGCACCACAAAACCACCAAAAAGTCGCGAAAAATATTTTTTCTGATTTTATCATATTTGGAAAGAACAAAGTCTCAGCTTTAAAATGATATATGACCCATTTTAATTGAAACTTTCTAACCCTTTTAATTCAGCGAATTAAAAGAGCTTGTAAGAGAAGTTTGCTGGTTTAAATAGGGAGGAAATGAGCTCTAAAGTTGAGGCCTATTCAAGCGTGCGGAGTAAGAAAACAAGAGAGAAAATCAATGGAGAGTGAATCAAAAGGCCATAGCACCCACTATGAATTAATTGTCGGATAAGGTTGATATTTGGTAGGCGTGTTAAACATAGTTTGTTCATTCCATTGCCAAGACTTCAAATTGTGAACTTTTGTTGTTCGAAAGTTATTGTGATGCAAATGAGAGTGTTCTAATGGGAGATTAAGCGCACCTCGGTGGCCTGACACCTGCACTAGACAATGCCTATTCACTCCTTTGGGATGTCTTTCTTTGTTCCCTGTTACATAATACTGGTTTGTTACCTATGTAGTCCTTCTGTTATCATACATTGAACTTGTAATTTAGCCTATAATTGACTTGAATAGGACCTACTCTTTTTCTTGTTCACATTGATTAACCTATGCAATTTGTTTTACATAGAACTTACATACTCTTTCCTTGCTCACATGAATAAACTTGATCGTTCAGACTCTGTTTCGTCATCGAAATGGAACTTAAAACTGCTCTGTAATTTGCTTTCGCGACTATTGGTGGACTGTAATATCAGTATGATGAGATTGCAGAGAGTTTATTCTTTTTATCAGGGAAAAGGTAATTTAAGGCCCGTGAGATTGCAGTGATTTTACGAGGGTGAGCGATACCGATTAAAAAAGATCATACGGGAAGGCGAAGAATTAGGAATTAACCGAAGCTGTGCGAAAAAAAAACTGGTCTAGAAAAACTGTTTAAAAATTCATCTTCTACTGTGTTTTAAGCTTCCAGGTTTTGATATAAGGTAGAGAAAAGAACGATCTTTCAGAAAAACCAAAAATCCCAAAATGAAATTTTCCAACCCAAATTTCCATTTCAGCTGTTTACACAAAATCACGGGTTGCGACTTTTTGGTGGTTTTGTGGTGCCGGGTCACATATGTTAAATGGGGAAAATATCTTAAACACTTCACAATACATATAGCTATTTTAAGAAGGAGGAATGACCTGCATCTATTTTTGTTATTAATACCTTAGCTTGGTATATGCCAATGCTTTATGTAGGAAGTTTTCAACATGTTACTAGCCAAATACATTTGTTTCCTTATGGAATTCAGGTTACATGACACATATACTGGTGACAATTAGTCCATTGTCACTGTCCTATACCAAATTCTTAACTTACCCCCTGCACCAAACACTATGCCTAACCCTAGCCCCTTAACCGAACTGAAAACCTAATTGGAACACTTAAACTAACCTTGTATCTCTGACAATATATAGCCTGAAGCAATTGCCATTGCAGCATATGTTGCAGCAACCAAAGTCAACCTTGTTTAGGGTAACTGACAGAACCTACACCTCATCCCTTCATCTCTCTGGCCCTTCCTCCCTCCCAAATACATATACATGTATAAATTTTACAATGTAGCTTACATTTTTTTAGCTTGCTATTTTTTTTTTTTTGGGGGGGGGGGAATTGTTTAGAGCAAAGTTTGGAATGTTTCCTTATCAGCAGTTTGAATCTTCAGGTAATGGAAGCAAACTACATGTACATTCTAATAAGATTGTTCTTTTTCAATTAAAAATCATATGATGGTTCTTATAAGGAAAGTTTCATTTTTCAATAGCACTTTGGTAATTATACTAGTAAATTTAATGAATTGAATTCTTGCCTTTCACCTTCCAACAAATACAGGGAGATTAAGCTTGAGAAACTTGTTTGCTTAAAACTCCCATTCATGAGAAAGTAATGTTGCACTTGTTGCCTTGTTTTTTACAGATGAGGAAGCTAAAGGTGACAGGACAGCCAGAGATAAGCAGAAAGCTAAAGATGACAAGATTGCTGAAGAAAACAAGACAGCTCATGAAGAACAGATAGCTAAAGATGACCAATTAGCCATAGATGACCAGTTAGCCATAGATGACCAGATAGCTAAAGATGAACAAACAGTCAAAGCTAGCCAGGACAACATAGCTGAAGATGACAACATAGGAGACAACAAGGTACTAGACGTTAAAGATGACAAAATAATTGAAGATGACACGGAAGCAGAGGATAACAAGATGCTGAAAGCTATAGATGACAAGATAAGTGAAAAAGACCACATTGCAGAACTTTGCCGAAAGTATTCTCAGGAGAACCCGATACCTGAAGAGGAAGCTGAGCTCTTCCTCAAAGAGTTGACCTTTCCTATACCAACCAAACCTCATGTGACCTTGAGCGAAGAGGATATTGCTGGCAAGAAAATCTTCGTGATTGGTGATGTTCATGGTTGCTATGACAACCTCCTAGCTCTCTTGCACATAGCTGATATTGACAATGACCCAAATGCACTGCTCATCTTTGTTGGAGACATCATCAACAAAGGTCCCAAGAGTTGCGATGTCCTCAACTTTGTCAGATCGTCAAACTCCTTCTGCGTCATGGGGAACCACGAACGGTCTGCAGTCCGGAAACTGCGTCTGATGAAGATGGATGTTGGATATGAGCCAAAGGCCTCGAAGCAGTGGCTGCATGACTTGGATGAAAGCGATTACGACTACATGAAGGAGCTACCTTATACCATCAGTATACCCAGTCTCAATGCCATCATCGTCCATGGGGGACTCCTTCCGGGCAAAACCTTGGAGGACCACACCCAAGATGAGATGCTGCTGATGAGGAACATCATCATTGAAGGCAACCAGCTGAAAGCCACCAAACACATCACCCAAGGACAGCTCTGGGGTGAGCTCTGGAAGGGTCCTCAGCACGTCTACTTTGGTCATCATGCCCTTGAGGGACTCCAGCGATACCCCTACGCAACAGGCCTGGACACGGGTTGCGTATATCACGGATCACTAACAGGGGTCTTTCTGACGGGAGATAAAAAGTTGGTATCTGTCAAAAACGAGGGCTGCAGAAATGAAGAAGTGAATCAAATCTGATGACAGCATTTCAGATGCAGTGATGTAGCCGAGACTGATCTAGAACTTATGGTGTGTCATTCTTGGTCTTAACATTGAGACCTACATGTACAGCTTAAGGTACTATTTATCATATTTGAGTGAATTGTGAAAGTGGTTGGATTGTGCATAGATCTACACTGCTTGGAAAGGCGTATCAAAAAGTGTCGGGTAAAATTTGAAGGTTTGGTATATGTTGAAAGAGAGATATGCCTCCTCTATATATCTTTCCTTATCTTTAGTGCATTTCTTACCAGCACTTGGGGGAAAATATCTTAATCACATCAGAAATTTCATTTAGTTTAGAAAATCACCTCACCTGATGTGTGTTTTTATTGCTTTTCTTATGAATATTTTTTCAAAGTCCCCAAAATGTTAAATAGTACCTTCCATGAAGATGACCATAAAAAGATTCTTTTGGACTCGGGCAGGACCCAGGGTCTCGACTACATCTCTGTCCAGATAATGATCTTGATAATTTCTGAAACTTGTTTTAGCAGCAGAAGAATAGAAATATTGGCCGATAATATCCTTGTCAAGTGGATGCTGTAATATGTACTATGCACCTGATGTAATAAACCAAAGATGGTGAGTTACATGCCTTAGATGATATCAAATATTTATAGATCTCTGTAGAGAGATATGTAGAGCATTTATCTTTTGCAATAAATGGTGGGTTGCACATAGAGGATGTTGTATAACTATACATGTATGTATCACTAGCATTCTATTTTTTTTTCCAGATGTCTGTTGAAAATTTCATTCTGAAAAAACCCCAAACATGCATCTCTAAGTTTGAAAAATTTGACATGAAAAAATGTTTCTGTCATTGCATAACGTTGAAGGAAGAAGGGTGATTGATGTTTATGTACTTGAACAAAAAAAAAAAAAAAAAAGAGGAAAAAAATCCTTTTTGGAGAGTGTACCTTGATGCTTATAACAATGTACATTTAGACATGGCAACTGCTACATTGTAATACTAATAAGGTGACATTTTAGTAGGTCATGAGGGAATATAACCTACAGTTTAGCAACTAATTAAAAACACATGGAGTTGTCTGCATGTCGGTTGACATGGATAAATCTGGTATACATACTATGTTTAATTCTAGGACAATTTCCCCCTGGACTACAATCCAGCTAAAAATCAACCCTATTAGTGGCTATGACAAATACACCTTGGACAATTACCTTCTTAGAACAACTGTCCCCTAGATCCACTGACTCTCTACTTGTCCGAGGGGCAATCGGGATATTATTTTTAGGTGGTTCTAGTCGGGGCAGTTTTCTAGGGAGTAGGCTATTTGTTTGAGTGGTGTTGCCTTTGGTTTGTTATCAAGGGGGTAATTGTCCTTACGGTTAGCACGATGGTCCACGAGGGGTTTTAACATGTAGCAGTGACAAGTTTGAATTTTGAAACTACAGGTTTGAAAATCAGCGACGGGTTAACATTTCATAAATAATCATCGACCAAAATTACTGATGAAACATTAGACATAAAATTTGTTTGAAAAATGCTTCAAAAATAGGGCTGAGATTGCACCAGAGAGCCCCTGAGAACCACAGAGCTTCCAGGACCCTCAAGCGGGCACTGGACCCTGGATGGAACGGACTTTGCACACATCAGTTTATACCCCTTCCCAGTTGCGAATTGACACGTTTGAAGTTTTGTCTGTGGACCACCCAGGGTAAAGTTATCAAGGAAGAAAGCCCAGAGCAAAGCTTTGTCCAGAAGTGACTACAGGTGTATATGTTCATATGATTAACTTTCAATACTATATTTACTGATTTTGATGATTATGCATGAATGTACAGCACCTTGTGCCTTGAGTGGTATGTACATGTATGTACCACCTATCACTTATTTGAGTGTATGTATTTCTTGTAATTGTGCGAAACTGGAATAACATGGTTTAGCAGGGTATTCATATGGTATAAATAGAGAAAGTGTGTACAGTATATTTATGAAGTCACTCTTGACTAAAGCACATAGCAATTATATTTTCTTTCAAGAGAACTTTAATAAGAATGAAAATAACTGTACATGCATGGAGAAATTCATATTTTCAGCATTTAAAGGGCAATATGACCCCCAAAATACCATGCCTTCAATAAAAGAAGACAATTTGGATAAATAGAGAAAGTGTTTACAGTATATTTATGGAGTCACTCTTGCCTAAAGCATGTAGCAATTGAATTTTCTTGCAAGAGAACTTAAGAATGAAAATAACTGTACATGCATGGAGAAATTCATATTTTCAGCATTTAAAGGGCAATATGGCCCCCAAATACCATGTCTTCAATAATAGAAGAAAATCTGGATAAAAAGAGAATAAATAGAGAAAGTGTGTACAGTATATTTATGAAGTCACTCTTGCCCAAAGCATACAGCAATTATATTTTCTTGCAAGAGAACTGAAGAATGAGATTAACTGTACATGCATGGAGAAATACATATTTTCAGCATTTAAAGGGCAATATGGCACCCAAAATACCATGCTTTCAGTAATAGAAGAAAATTTGAATAAAAAGAAGTTTGTGGAAACTGCATTTCCATTACCAGAACTCAAGATTAGTTTAAACCTGATGACTACTGAATTCTCTGTTTTCCATTTGCTTTAATACAGGGACAACCTGCTTCCCGTAGGCAATGGATTAAGTGGTCAGAAAGTAGTATTTAGGTCTAAAGAGTGCAATCCCTGTTGTATTGAAATTTAAATCATGTTTACCAATTAGATATATACATGTACATGTATGCTTCAGCCTTGTAAACTCCTTGTGTTACTGTTAGGTGATTAAGCTGATCATGAAAATAAGAAGGTTCTCTTGGACTGTTTGGTGCTCTGTACTTTGTGTGAATAAAAATAGGACAGATCTATGAAGATTTGCAAAATCGGATGGTGCTTGACAGTTGATTCAATCATGTCTTTAAATTTACATCCTTTATATATCAAAGCAAGACTCAAACATTGAGGAGAGTATTGGAGCATAGCCTTAAAGCTGGCAAGTATACAATTTACAAGTATGCAACAAAGACACAGCAATATACAGATCCAAAGAGCAGTATTCAATAGGGACCCTGCAATTTGGGAGAGTGGAATGAATGATTGTGATAGGGACTGAATTTAGTTTTTCCTCTTTGTACTGGGCATTATAAAAGATTAAGGTAGATGAAAGTATATGAGTATGATTACCAACAAAACCTACATTCATGCCACAATCTGGCTTGGGAAGTTGAAAAAAGTAAAACAAATTTTTTCTATGTTGTGTAGCGACTTATATCACTAAAGTTTATTACATTTTAGTGCCAGTCAACAGAAAATCTACTGTTTGGTTTTTCTTTAAATTTCGTCATATTGAGATTATTTCGTTTTAGAAATTTAATTTTACATACATGTACAAATTTAGTTGACTTTGTTTCATAGATAATTATTCATATTTACTCTGACATGATTTTTTTTTCAAATGAGAATAAAGTGGCAGAATTATGCATCATTCTGCTTTGAAATGCTTGGAAAAGCATTACAATTTTAAATGTAAAATAATTACTGTACAGTGTGCTATGAGAAATATGCCACCGTTTTTCTGATTTAATTATACATGCATGTATATTTGGCAAACATACAAATGATCGAATGTGATGCTTTAAATTCATTTGCAGAGAGACATTTCACTTAGTGTATATTTTACGTGGGTTTCTTGCCATTCCTGCAACTGGATTGATTCTGTGTCGTAGCCGAAAATGTGTTAAAAGTGCCACGTTCAATGATTTGCCGTTTTGCTGAACTTACTCAAAAATTATATAATTGCTGTACATAGTGAAGGGTGAACCAAAAAATAAAAAAAGGGGATAAAATTGCAATCCGTCAGTTTGGAGTTGGTTTGGAGATATGACAGAGGTATAAAAAAAAGCATCCCTGAAACTCTTTAGAAAGTGAACAACGTGTAGTTAGGGGAAAACAGCAATGTTGATTTTGAATAAGAATACATGTAATAAGAATTTATTTTGTAGCATTGTAAAAATAAATCTAAAATCATGTGTCATCATAACTAGACGAATAATTTAAAAGGAATTTGATATAATTACTGCCATGACCTTTTGGATGATAAAGTCAATTATTCTCATGTATTGTGCACAATCATTATCCATAATCTAATACTGTATACGCCATATATTTTGCGGGGGTTTTATTTTCGCGAATTTCGCGAATCATGAGTGGGCGCGAATTTAACAACACGCCAAAATATTGCCAACATTAGAAGTCGGTTGAATTTGTTGTCTCCTGGTCAGAAATTCACCACTTCGCTTTGCAAAATTACATCATCACCGCTGTTTGTAGATTTGAGAATTTTCCGACCGCGAATTTAACCACTTGCTAAATAGTCTGGTTAGTTCTATTCGTGAAAATTTATGGCCGCGAAATTTATGGCTTATACAGTAGTCACATTTGAGATTTTACCACTGTAGCTCTTTCAGGTTGCACATCATACATGTAGTTCAGAGACAGAGGGCTAGTAATTTTCTGATAAATCTCATCACTTCATTAAAATGTATTATCAGCTTTTTTTCTCCAACGTTGAGAGGGTAAAATTGCTTCGAATTTTGATGCATATGACGTATCACTGTCGAGGTTGTGAGTGATTACTGAAATATAAATAGGTTAGCTCTATGTAGCAACACAGGTATATGGAGAGTTTCATAGCAAGATGTCATGACAAATTGAAAAGTTAAGAACCAAGGGGAGAATTTAAGTTACCCTCAAGTTGGCGAAACCCAGTGGCATGACAAACTCTGTCTGAAACATGAGGTTTAATGATTTAGTGATATAATGAGATGGGTGTTGGTTATCTAATGATCTACTTTGACTTAACTTGGTAAATATTCTGGTTTCTGCAGTAATAATGAATATTACATGAATGATATAAATAAACAACACATATATGACTTGAACACTTAGTGTTTTGTGCCGCAAGGTTTCAAGAGGCTATGTATCTTAAAGCAGCTTGAATACAACTTTATTTCTTCAGGGAATGCCACACTTTATAAAGGAAATTTCTGTAGAGTTGGTGTGAGAATGGTATGTTCTACTTCGTTTTGATTTCCAACTTAAAAATATTTTCTTTGCATGAATTCACATATAAATGTCATATATCGCCAGTTTGGAGCCAGGAGGTCGTTAACTCATACTCTTTAACCTACTTTAACCATTTACTTACTACTCAAGTAATATATCCATGCTTTAAAACAGAGTTAACGCCCTTCTGGCTCCACTTATCGATTAAAAGTGGATTAGCCTTTTATAGGTAAATTTTTTTTTTTTTTTTTTAAATTGACACTTCTGCTTTGTTTTTTGATTTGTTGAAATGAATAAGAGCCCTGAAAAGGCTGGTGGAAATCTTAAAGTAGTGCTCAACAGACCCTATCCTAGTAGAACAAGTGTTCAGGAATACAAATAGGAAATACCACATTGGAAGTGACAAAATTTACAAAATACTTTTCAGTTTTTATGTTTTGATGGATGAAAGCAGTACTAACCGCCTTGCAATCAATGGAAGAGGGCGCTTTGCACATACAAGTGATTATTATTACTCTACGGTAACGGGAATAATAAATCAGATGGACTAAAACATTTGAAATAAACTTTGGTAGAGTTTATACACTCATACATGTAAGTATGCTAGAGACATGTTACAATAAAGAAAGCACTGAAACAAGAATTAAGTGTACAATTTGATTATTTGCATTTCTTTCATTATAGATATTCCAGGGTGTCTTCTACAAAAGTATATGTATACAAAATTTTAAAGGGAATTGACCCTTCATATAATATGTGATCCAAATAGAAGTTAAAAAAAAAAAGAAAGTTCCCCTAATAGGACATAACACAACCTGGCTGCATTTCTAATAACACATAAAGTAATCTTTACTATCAAAGTGTCAGATTTTCTCAGTCTTTCACTAAAATTTTTCCTTCATTTGTCTATTTCTACAAGGACCAATTTCTTTTATAGGGGTCAATTCCCCTTAAATGTTTGCAGTTTGACAAATTTCTTGGCAGCATGTTATGAGGGTCAGGAAGTTGCAATCATAAACCAATGATCGGAACGGGAGAGAAATGGACATAATTCAACTAACATTTCAATTATTCCTTACTCACTTCAGCTAAAAAAGAAGGTGGAGGGGTACCATCATGAAGTCATAAGAGCTTTGGCAACCTCATGTCAACCTCCACTACCCCCCCCCCCCCCCCCAAAAAAAAAAAACAACAAAAAAACAAAAACAAAACAAAAAACAAAAACAAAAAAAATACAGTGGAAACTCGCTATAAAGAGCCCCGATATAATAAGGTTCCTAAAACCTGTATAACCAGGTAGTTTTGCTGATCCAAGTCTTTAAGATCTTTTGCTCTTTTACCTTGATATAAGGAGATTCCTGATGTAACAAGGTAATTTTCATGGTCCCAAGGTACTTGTTATAGTGAGTTTCCACTGTATTATTTTCTACTTATCAGTTTTTCTCCGATTCACGGTTAATTGCTATCTGCTTAGTCTCAAATTGCAAAACAAATAAATGGAATTGAGTTTTTCTTATGGTTTAATAGAAATATCACAAAATGTGTAAATTTAATTTTCATTATGATTGATCATTATTCTGCTTTGATAAAAAGATAAGACGGATCCATTTCACTTCTTGAATCTGACATGGAGACTGAGCCTGACATCAGAGTGGAATGCATCCATCAGATCCTGGGTTGCTTGGCGACCAATCCACGCTAACTTCTTCTCCAGCATCCTCTGAGGAAGGCAACAGGAGAGAAATACACAGAGAAATTGAGTTGAGAATACAGGAAGATAAAAAATAAACATGAGGGAGAATGGATGAGAAAGAAAAAATAGAAATTGGGGGAGGGAAAGGGGTGGTAAAAATAGAAAGGAGATTGTTAGAGATTGTAAAGGAGATGTTATGTTCAATGAAGATGTACCAAAATTAGAGTATAAAGAAAAATCAAGTGAAGGATTTCTTTATTACTCCTTTAGGAACTAAAGATTATGTGCTGTGCAGCAACTGCATTCTTTTAGATACACAGGTACCGTAATAATTATTTTTCTGTTTTATTTTTTGAACAAGTTTCATTCATTCCCAAGAACAGAAAATAGCCAATGTCCATACATGGGTATATGTACATGTATTTCAAAATCCACTTGGACTTTCCTTCAGTGACCTTTGACTTTTCAAAAAGTAAATAAAGTGATCATAAACAGACATACATAAGCTAGTTTTGAGCCCAGCTCTCTCCCATGTATGCTTTTACATTAAAACAAATTGAATAAGGGCCTGCATTTTGAGCCAGAAATCATCAAAGCAAATTAGCAAATTTGTAATGGAAACCCACCCTAGAATGCTCAGATTCAAATATCCAGCCTTTGTAATAGCCATTTTCTTGCCTTGAGCCTGAACAACTGAGAAAGTCATATGTAAAGCCATTTTAATCTAGTCAATCTTGCAGCTCAGTATAAAACCATCTTGCAGTATCAACTCTTTTTTTTAACAATAACTTTCCACAACAACACATTATTTTCAAAGGGCACTTCAAACGGGGAATACTCATCCATGTAGATCTATAGCATACATAACATTTCATCGACCAAGATCCCAGGTTAAAAAGTTCATGGGCAGTCCTGGGCTGTTCAGTTCAGTAAAGTAGGCAACCATCAATAGAAAAACTGTCTCCTGTTTTGGGCTGATTTTTGTGATAATTTTCTTACATAAATAGTTGGCAAAACTCTCTCAAACATGTTGCCTGAACTCAAGAAAATAACAGCATCTATGTCGCTAGTGTTCCTGATATATAAAAGTTGAAACTGTATATTCCACGACCTCTGCTATAGAAGGTGAAGTACATGTACGCATGGATATCCTTGTTAATACTAGCCTTGAAATTCTCGACCTACAATGATGTGTACCATCAGCTAAACCAGCAAGCTACAATAGCTTCCTAGTGACATAAAGATTCATGGACAAGGTAAGACGGGAGGAGTTGAGGCGTGTGCCAGGAAGAGGGGTTAAAAATCTCCCCTCCCGACAAGGATACTTAGCAACATGTGCACCGAACAAAATCTATGAATTAAAACCTGAATCCAGCACATAAATGAATAGAGAGAGGTTTTCTTATTGGAGTTCACTGAAACTTGGTGAAATAATACCATGTATTATCACCAGATAACGTGATTGACATTTGAGAGGAGACCGGACGGCAGAGTTGGAAAAGATGAAAGGAGGGGGAGTTTGTCTTTATATCGACAGGAGATGGTGCACTAACTGGGCGATCAAAGGTGTCAAATGTACTCCTGATATTGAATTCATTACTAAAGGATTACTCCCATATCATCTACCACTGTAGTTCCTGCAGATCTTCCAGACAGTGGGTTACATACCTCCAAAAGTGGACATAGTGACACCACGCCCATGCTTTAGAAACATCTCTGCCAGACACACCTTTCTTTGTCATAAGAGATTTCAGTCAATTCTGGTTGAATGAGGAATCACCCAAATATGAACAATATTTAGACATCGCAACAAGGGGTGATTCAATCTTAGAGTTGAATTTCAAGAAGAAAGAGAAGATGCTATAGTCCAAAAGTATATATATTGGAAACACTAGCTCAAGTTGGGGGAGGGGGGGGGGGGGTCAAAACTGCCTCCTGTACTGAAAGAGTTAACAAGAATGTGAAGAGATCGGATACATACCACATGAGATTTCTTGTGACAGATGAGAAGCTGGACAATGTGAAGCTCACCACCTTCCCCTGTCCTCCACAGCTCAGTGGACTACAAAACAAGAGTAGGAGACAACTTTAATTATAAAAGGGAACCAATCACCCCCAAACAAAATAAGTTGCACATGTTTATCCTTACAAGACGTAAACCATCTACCCCCCCCCCCCCCCCCCGAAAAAAAAAAAAAAACAAAAAAACAAAAAAACAAAAAAACAAAAATAACAACAACAAAACAACAACCAAAAAAAAAAGAAAAAAAAAAAATCCCCAAAACAAAACAAAACAAAACAAAACAAACAAACAACAACAACAAAAAAGAAAGAAGGAGGTACGGGTTCAAATCCCTACTACATGTAACATCCTTTGGCAAGTCATTAATTTACATTTGCCACACTTGACCCAGGTGAGGTACATGTAAATGGGTACAGGTTGGAAGAAATTCCTTACATCCTTTAGCACCTTTCCAGTGCAGCAAAGGCTAGAACTAAATATATCGCGCGGTATAAGGGTTCAAATCTCAGCCCGGCACTAGCGTCTTTTGGCAAGACATTAATCCACATTTGCCATCTCCATCCAGGTGTTAAATGGATACCTGGCAGGATATATTCCATGATATGCACAGTGTGCCGATTACGGACGCCAGAGTTCAAGCCAGGGTAGTAATATCCAAACCTTTGGAAGCACATAGGGATGTACATGTATATAATGTGATATACGCTATACAAGAACATTTTTTAAAATTATTATTATTATTATTATTATCATAAGAGCATTGTACTATCGTTACTATTATACCTGTGAGATGTTGTAGGGGACCTCTTGAGGAAGCGTCTCAAGAAGTTTCTCTCTGATGGCATCTCTGACAATCTCCTCAGGGGTAAGGTTGGTTACCACATCCTCATGGTACTCCCAATCACCCGGCTTGGCATTGGTCACCAAGAAATCCTAAAAGGAGTAGACACAACAGATGTTTTAGCTGGAAATTTCACTGGTGTTTGTCAAACATGGCAAATAATAATGACTGAACAGCACATCCGTTTAACATTCACATATCTCTCACAGTCTCCAAACAGTGACCATCATCATGGTACCTAAAGCAGGTATGTCGATCGAGAGGTACATCAGTGACAAACCTTCACATCATTCACACCGACTAAACATTCACTTAACTGTCACTGTCTCCAGGTACTTAAAGGGATTCGGTAACTTTGTGGAGGCTCGATTTAATAAAACTATTGAATTCTGATATCTGTCTTGCATAATGATGTTCAGAAGGACAAATAAATAGCCAGGCATAGAAAGGTTTTCAAATATATAATGCTATTATTAAGATATCTATGACTGAATACTCCCATTTACGAAAGCGTATGGAAATACGCTATAGTCTAACACTGAGTCTATGGGGGAAAATGAGTCTGGCATTTCCGGTCACTTGCATATGTTTACTTTTATGAAGCACATGATGATTTTGAAGTGCTTTTTTTCCCCCTGGGCTTCATTTTTACACCATAGTACATACAGTGATAGCATGTAAGGCCAGGCAGCTCAGATTTTATCAAGCCTCTACAAAGTTACCAAATCACTTTAAAGGGGACCGATCACCAAAAATATTTTGCTCTGGATGTTTTGGGTACCTGAAACAGGTAAAGTACTTAAACAGGTACTTAAGGGGGTGGGCAATCACCCAAATTATATTGCTCTGGATGCTTTGGGTTCCATGTCAGTATACAACAATCAAAATATCAGCTTCACATATTACTTCTGTAAAAAGTTTAATACTCTCTAAATGAAGGCAAAAGTGACTTTTGAGTAGAACACTCAATGCATCCATATGGGCATGTATGGGCATGGAACCTTACTTGGTCTGACTTGGATTCAGTGCGTGGTGTTTTTAACTTATCCTTTGTTTTCTTAATACTCCGTAACTCTTAATCCCTAGAATTCGGGTAATGTTTTTCGGGGTTGATTTTATACCCATGTACTGTATAATAAATTACTTTTTTTAGCTATCATTGACTTACCTTGAGATCATTCACACCATCGCCATGGAGGGCAGATACCATGTAGACAGCCTTGAATCCTGGCCATCCACTCCTCTCCTTGGCCATCCTCCACATCCTCCTTCTCTCCTCTCGTTGCCTCTCTATCTCCTCTCTCTCATCCTCCATCCTCATTACCACCTTCTCCATTCTCTCCTCATCATGCACTCCCCTCTGTTGCCTAGCAACCGCCTCTTCTCCATCATCTGAAAGCTCAAAGAGGCTGGCTGCGTACTGCTGCATAATGTCTTTCTTTGTCCTTTCCAGGTCATGTGATTGCACTGTGTTACTTTCTGTCACCTGACTCATGTCACCTGACACATGATCTGTCATGTGACTTCCATTCCCTTCTGTGTGGTCACCTTTCGAAGATGCACTGATGAATCTATCATGATCTTGCACATGAAGTCCACTTTCATTGACAGACTTCTGCATCCATCTCATCTGCATAGTGACGTTCTCCTTTACAGATTGATTGTCTGATGTCTCCTGCTTGGAGCTACTCGACGACGTTGACCCATCTCTAGCTCTATCGATGGCATCGTGTCCAGAAACCGGGTTCATTTCCTCACTTCTCATCACATCTTCCTGCTCACCATGTCTCTTGTCCGTCCTTTCAGAAGTCAGACTTTCTCTGATCTGATTCCTGAATTTTCCTTTTCTCCTGGGAGAGACAAATTCTTTTCCATCCACCACACCTTCTGTCAGGGCCTCAGTGATCTCAAATAAAGACTGCTTAGTCGACACTGCATCCACCTTATAGTAATAAATTAAAAGAGTACTGCATTACAGGTAAATGCTTATGCTAGAAAATGCTGATCTAAACCGTAACGTACATTGTACGATCCGACTGCAATCTGATTTTGCAACAAATTGCAATATCATCTCATATGAAAATTTAAACATTGTAGATGTGTTAGGCGATATAAATCCAAAATATAATTATTATTATTATAACATGTACAATTCTAGTAATCAAGGTTCTTTACTGGTAACTAAAAGAGTGAAATCAACATTTCAAGGAAATATAGGTGCTCCAGCTGTAGGAAAGGTCAACTAAGCATCAAATCAGGGACAGTCTTGCAACAGGTCACTTCATTATAATTCGCAACCAATCAAGCCCTTTCTTCAAAGGGAATGCCCACATCCATGAATTAAGATTATAATAATATTATAACTGGGAACCTGAATCAGAAATATTCAGTAATTTTCAGTTTTAATTTCTAATGATATTGCAATTTCTATTTTTAAAAATGGATCGCAGTAAGATCGTGTAGTGAGTGGTTGGCTCAGAGCAACATAAATATCCCATCTATTTTTTTACAATAATCTTAACCCTACTCCGTAGTGTAATTCATTTGAGATTTCTTAAAAGAAAGACATAAGGGGTGCCATAAGCAATTTGTCAGGATTTTTCTAGGGAGATAATTTTGACTTTTGTAGGTGTATCCAGATGATTTTATATCCTACATCATGAAATTCTCATCCATGGATTGGCCAGGAATGTCTCAGGTGACATAAAATACTTTCAACATGAAGAAAAAATGGATATCGCCTGACGTCAGACCTCCGTATATTTTTCGCTATTTTGAAATCACTTTTTTGTTATTTTGGACATTTCAAAGCTATCAATATCTTGACAATGTATCGTGATAATGTTTGTGCATGATGAGCCTCTCAGTGTATGTAGATTTACTCTGATTCTTTTAGTTTTTATTTTGTATCTATCTAGGCTTACTTTTGTAGGATATAAATCAAATATACCATACACTCTTTTCAAGGCACCAGTTGAAATTATGGATTCTTTGGTGACTGGCAAAGTTACCTTGCTATGTCAGTCACCTCAGAGAATCCATAATTTCAACTGGAGCCTCTCAGTGCAAGGTATATTTGATCATTATTCTTTCTATAATGGAAAATACTATATGACTATGATTCTTGGAGTACCAGTATTCTCGTAATGAATCAAGAAATTAAATACAGCAAGTCAAGGGGGATTGCTCTATCATACCTTATTAAGAACCAGAATAGATGGAACATGCGAGTGTGTGTAAAGTTGCACAAGAATCTCTGGGTCCAGCTTCATGTTGGTCCACTTGTTTGACACATCCACCAGAACTGCAACTGTGGCATACAGCACATATACAAGTGGTTAATTAGAAATGAATTACATTTCAAAGACTTGCATCATATGGTTCATCCTGTGGAAGGCAATTCCACACAGTCACCATGCAGATGATGTGACTAAAACCAAAACACTAAAATACTCAAAATTAATTAGTTATTAGAATTAGTCAAAAGTTATTACTTAGTCAAATCATATTACAGGAAGGATAACCTTACATTTAAGTACATGTATACTAGATATGTTATTTCCCATGTTTTAATTTTTTTTTTACATTTCAATACAAACACAATGGAATTGACTAGAGAGAGTGTACAGCAAAGTAAAATGTTTACTGGAACTGTTCTTACCAAGGTCTGACTCCAGAAGAGTGTTCTTAGCATCAACCAGCAGAGATCTGGGTAACTTATGTCTAAGAAGAAGTGAAACAAAAGTAACTTTCATTAACCCTTACTGTACTAGAGGGGGGGGGGGGGGGGGGGGGGTGAGGGGAGGGCTCTGAGGCCTCTCCTAGACAAATTTCGCCGCGCATTTCCAACCGCTGCATTTCACATTTGACTTTTTTATTTCAAGTCTTGTGCATCTTTTTACACCAAGTTTACAAAAATCAGGCATACAGTACCTTTACCGAGAGCTTTTTTGACCTCATGTCAGCCTCAAATCAGAGAGTTTCTGAGTTTTGTGTAACAAAACGAATGGTAAATTGCATTTTCTCATGCTCCTACTTTATCACCTATAATTTCTTCTTTAAGCTGTAATTATCATCCATTCTACCTGAATATTGATTCAGATAACACTGTGAAAGAGCAGACTTTAAAAAACAACAATGAAAAGGTCAAAGAAATACATAAGAAATTTGGAAATAACTGAATACATTAGAATTTAAATCACTTTCAAAATTTGTTTCTTAAGTAAGAATGTTTTAAAGGTCTAGAAAGTACTTCTTGTGTTAAACTTAAATCATTGGTCATGTCATGACCAAGATAAGGGGGGGGGGGGGCTCCGATTATTATCATATTCGCATGATTAATTAGCATTTATTTGTAAAAATCTGGTAATGTTTTATAAATTTAACTATGCATGCTGGTATGTTAAATGCATCATAAAGTATGTCCATGCCAAATTTGGTAACAATCGGACATTGTATAGCAGAGATCTTATTGGGGGTGGGCCATGATGCCCCCCCCCCCCCCCAAGTCTTCAAAAACCTCTGAAATCTTTTTAGGGTTAACGTAATATTGCAACCCATATTATTTGGGGCGAATCGTTCAATGGGCTAATGCAACCAATATTATTAAAGAAGAAGAAAGGGACACTCACCTTCTCCCCTGGGTGTAGCTGATTAGACCAGGAGTATCTAGGAGAACCTGGTGAAAGATCAAACATGATGGTCTTGGTCAAATCAACTACTTGGGACATGAGGTACAGGAAAAAGGGAAGCATAGGAACATTGGTGGTGAATTTGAAGAAACGGCATTTCGACAGAACATTTTATCTCCAGGAATATTATTGCTTACCCTTTAAATTTCCGCTTCCATTACTCATAATAAATGAAACAAGGAAGAGGCTCTGCTTCATTACGGGAAAGAGAATGTTATGTAAAAAAAAAAAAAATTTTCATGGTAAACATGAGAAATCTAGAGGTACATGTACATTTTAGATGAATATGACTGTCCTCAAAATTATGATACATGTACGCTACGGTCGCTACTTTGCACTGTAAACTCTTAAACAATAAAGTTTGACTCTGCATTGCAAAACTATGGTTAAGCAACTTTAAGTATGTGTAATCAGGGTTTTTTCATGCTTTAAATCTATCCAACAATTCTCAAACCAAATTTAATATAACAGAATTTAATATTTTTTTTTTTACAGTACTGTTTATACATGAACCTTTAATAAGCTGAGACCTTTGACCTTGGTCCTTTTGACCTGAGTCTTAATCTATTCAAGCCATTAACGATTTTTTTCTGTTTATTAAATTTTTGTTCACATACATACATACAGTGATACACTTGGACTTACCTACTGATCACAAAATCTTACCACTTCTTCTTTGTATAAATAGACATCTGTGATCACGTCCCTTCAAGAATTCTTAAGTTATCCTGGTACGATAATTAACTGATGTCTTTCCTTTCATTGCCCCTTATTTTATCTTTACAGAATGGATTTTAGGCTGCCAGCTTTTGAGGATTGGTGTACCAAATGATGTAAGTTCTGATCCATCCAGGTAAAAGTTCAAATAATAAACAAATAATTAAATCATTCCAACTGGACGGACATGAAACTGTTCTTGGAAATAATTTGTAAGTCCAGATGGAATGATTTAATGATTTGTGTACCAGTACACCTTAAAGATGAAGATTACCACAATATGTATTTCCATCTTTATATTTACATGTACAAGTGAGCTTTGAACTTTGACCTACCACTTGAGTGTTCCTGTGTGTGATGACAGCTAATGCCTTGCTCATAGTAGTATGAACCTTCTGTGAGACAGCACATATCTGTTCAAACATGATGGAAAGAAGATCTTTACTTCCTTGTTCTGGTGATGATAAAATGCAATCAAATTCATTGTCAGACGTGACAGTCTGTTGGTCTGTTTGCATCATTTTGAATACAATAATATTCATTCACCACAAAACCTTCTGATTCACCAAATGTATCACAAGGAAAATGTTGTAAGACAAGTTTTCAAACACAGTTTCCTATTTCACTGTTAAAATTGATTCATATCTTATGTCATAATTCATGAACCCATTTTGGATACATTTGGGAGTTGAAAGGCACTTAAAGGGTTAGTATCTATCATGGAACTGCTTGTGTTTTGGAGACAAATCCACTGAACTGTATCTACAACAAAGTGGCATGGATACAGTGATGGCCTGCTCATGGAGTGAGTATATTGATATGAGAGTGGGATTTGTCAAAGAGCTGTAGTAGCTCCTCTTCCAAAGAAGCTATGAATAAGAATGGTGGGGGAGAGGGGGGGGGGGGGGGGGAGGGGTGGTCGGTGGGGAGGGGGAGGAACAGAAGTGGATGAGGGAACGTGGAAGTGAGGGGAGTTGAAGGGAGGAGGAGGGAGGGGGAGGGGGTGTCAACGAACTGTACTCAAACTTCTTCATTGAGTTGTAGATCCTACTTGGGTGTCCCCTATGAGGAAGGGTTACCTGTAAGACGGTGGGGTATTCACCTGTCTCACGAGGAGGCTGTTAATATGCTTAGACTTTCTTGAGTTGGATGTGCCTATGATACCCACACTAGAGGTCTTTGGAGTCTTTTAGAGTGTGTGTCAATGAGCTGTGGGCTCTACTAGTGTGTGTCCTATGGAGAGGTTTAGTTCTGAAGGGGTACATATGGCAAAATATTACTCACCCTCCTCCCGAGGAGGCTGTTAATGAGGGTAGACTTTCCTGAGTTGGGTGTGCCTATGATAGCCACTCTTGAGATCCTGGAGTCTTTGGGTTGGCTAGAGGGTCTGGTCAGGAGTAGAGATTGCTGCTCCGCTGGTCAATAAATGTAAAGTGGGAAATTATTCAAAACAATCTGACATCAAATAAACTTTCATATATTTACATAAAATGTTCTGTTCTAACAAATGTCATGAAAAGTAGTAGGGACAACACTTAAGATTCTTTGACCTGAATTCACAAATATGGTTTAAAACAAACCACTGTCTAACCTTAACCACTGTCTAATGCTATGGTCATGCAGCTGCGATCGGCTGTGGGCCAACTACTGTGATTTGTAAGCCCTTCGTTTGTCATGGTCACAACCAGTCGTACACCTCTATGCATCTCATCTTGGGCATCTTGCACCCTCCTCATTAACATACCCCCTCTTACCTGCAAGAACTCTTGAGGCGAATATACAGCCCCATACAGGTACAGTGCACCCAACGTGCGATATGTCAAGGCTCCATGGAGGTGCCGTGGTCCAGTGGTTTAAGGCGCTTGACTGGAGATGCGAGGATCGGGCGTTCGATCCCCGACAAGGCACTTATGCCCTTGAGCAAGGCATTTTATCTACATTGCTCTTTTATCATACATCAAATAAATGAAGTGCTAAAGGCATATTGATAACCAGGGTGTGCGTGTGTGTTATTTAAAAAAAAAAAAAAAAAATCCATGGGACCTCTGCAAGAAGCCTGTGCAGGAAGTACGATGGCTGCGCGTGTCATGTGCATTCATCAGAACACGTAGCCACAGATATTGTTAGACATGTCCAACAGCCTCCTTGCGTGTCCTGCGTGCTCCTATGTGCTTGGAAAAAACGTGCAGACCCGTGCGTGGGACGCAAGAATTTTCTGCGACCACAGGTGCACGACCAGTTGTGACCAACCTTTAAACTACCTTATGAACAGAGGCAAAAAAAGAAGAGACTTGCTCATTACAATGAAGATCATGGACTGAGTGTGAACAAATTGATTTGTTCTTTAGGTTTTGAAATATGAAAGGTGAACAAAAGAGGATTTGTTCTTCGTTATTGCTTGTATTTTAAATGATATCATAATTATTATTTACCCTTTGGCAGTCCACAGTAATTCAGTAGTTTAGCTATGGTCTAGGTTGAAACAATCTTCATGAATTTGGGCTATTCATAAACTAAACCAATTGTAGACTGAGTACTTGGTTTTAGTTTGTTCAAATGACAAGGAAACCATGATCTCAAACATGGTACACACAATCTACTTTCTTCATACTTAAACGAGGAAATATTTTATTGAAGTTTTTAAGCAATTCAGAAGAATCATGCAAAATCTTGATTAATTTAAGGCTACCCAAACACAAGAAATAACACATTTCTTTCACATGAATACAAACTTGGACACAATAGTCATGGCTATATTTTTGCCGCTATCATATGAAACACTCTTTTTTTTTTTGTCTTGCTTTTGTCTTACCACTCTCGGGCGGCACTGGTGCATAAAACTCAGGCTCTCTTTCCCCTTCATCCACAAGGACTGAGTTTGTCCCTCTGTCTGTAGGCTCTCTAGTTGGTTGATGAACAGTCAACCTAATGGCACTCTGCCAGACTGACTTCTGACCCAGTAGGCTTGATGCTCTCCAGTGAAGGATGGCATTCAGGTATGATGGCCCTATAAAGACATGTTAACAGACACACGATTGACATCTGAACAGCTTTGGGAACTGGACACAATTTGAAAGTAGGGGGGTTCAACTGCTAACATTACATGTAGATCTACAAACATGGAAATAAGTATAAAAAGCATCCTCAAAAGAAATATCTATTTTTTAAAATAGAAAATTGGAAATGCAGTTTGATGCAACCCTTCCAAATCGAATTGCATTAAAGACACGTCATAAGAGACTGGGTCACTTCACTCATGCATACTTTGTATAAGGTTATTTCAAATAACCTTGTACCCCTGCTGGCCCTGCATAACTGTACCTGTCTGAATTCTGAAAGCTTTGTAAGTATTAGCCTGGATTAGTACTGGTTACATTATACATGAGGAAGGGGAAATAACATTTTAAATATTTCATTTTCATCTTGGAAACCCAAAATTTGTAGCAGAGTACAGATCTAGTGCGGTGTCCCTGAATCAGGTAATCTAGCAAATTTAAAGGGCAATCCAACCATGATAATAAGATGATTTGTGTGAAAGCAGAAAAATAAGAAAAACAGGATGGCGAAAGTTTGAAAGAAATCGGACAAGGACTTAGAAAGTTATGGATGTTTGAAAAATGAGATCACTACATCTATGCAAATCTCAAATTGGCAATTTGGTGAGTCAATTGTGACATTTTTGTGGACAACTCTCCCATTTGTCATACACAAAAATATCATTAATTTGCGGTTTTCTTCGAGGTGCTTTTACCCTCGGGGCAGTACTCAGAACATATTGGAGATAGCATATTGTTACAGGTCCTCATGAACGAAAAGATCCTACTGAGTAATGCATTTTGAAAAAAAAGTGACATTTTAGTCATTTTGTGTTAGAGCGCATGGGTGAGTTGTCCACAGCTACATCACAATAACATTACCTATTCAGCCAATTTGAAATTCCCATATGCATAGTGATTACAACTTTCAAAAATTCATAACTTTCGTATTGCTTGTCCGATTTCGTTCAAACTTTCACCAATCTGCTTCTCTGATTTTTCCGCTTTCTTTCAAAGCAACTTTCTATAAAGGTTGGATTTCCCTTTAAGTAGACCCTCATGTTCAATCCTGCTTAAATTGATGTTTCGGTGTTCCTTTTGCACAAGTGTAGCAGTGAATGTTTGACGCAGTCCAATATAGGCTTGGGGGCGTTATTTGTGAAATAAGTCCCCCGCTCATTCTCTCTGCACACTAGCGATTTATTGTGTGCAATGCTATGTTCACTTAATTCCACCTCAATAGACATAGCACACAAGTGTGTAAATGTAAACACTCAATAAGGGGGGCCTTTTTCCACGATTAGGCTGGTTTGGACCTATGACTCTGACAAGGTCAGTTAAAAATTTACCATCAATATCACTCACACATATGCAAGATTATTATAAATAACCATCCATGAATACAGAAATCAGAGAGACCAACAGAGGATATCCAAAGCTCACGTGTAATGCTTGCTCTAAGTTTATTGATAAAAATCATTCAGGTCATGTGTCCAGGCACTCATACATGTACACACAAAACAAGCTTCTCTGACACGGCCAGGGGCATTAACATGTGCGAGTTTATCCAAGTTAAAGGGCAATCTAACCTTGGTAATAATTTGGTTTGTGTGAAAGCAGAAATATCAGAGAAGCAGATTGGTGAAAGTTTTAACAGAATCAAACAAACAATAAGAAAGTTATGATTTTTAAAAAGGTGTAATCACTGTACATATGGAAATGCAAAGTGGCCACTCAATGTGATGTAGGGGCGGCCAACCTTCCCATTCGCTCCAACACACAACATGACTAAAATGGAAATTTATCAAAATGTATAACCCAGTATATACTGCCGTCTATGCGTGCGACGGTGCGAGATATTAGCACAATTGAATTTAGCATGCTGTGTCGGAACCGCTCAGCGTTGCACTGCCTTTCATCTACAGCGCACATTCCTTGCCGATCTCGCCGTCTTTGTAATGTTAATCGCAGTGTTAAAGCTACAACGGGAACATCGACATCAATGTCGCCACAAATTGTAGTTTTTTTCACATTTCTCATGATCCGATCGATGAAGTGGTCGGATGAGCTGAAAGAGGAAGATTTTAGCAAACTCCGAAGGTAAAAGTGGTTTGCAAGGTTCACTGTAGACTCTACATGGAAATGAATGAATCTTGCCCACTGATTTTTTTTGTTTGTCTCTCCATAGCAGTTATCTTCAGATGAGCTTGTACATGTATAAGTGTCTCCATAGAGGAGATTGCCTCCTGTGTATGGCATGTATGGCTTGATGTTCAAAGCCATATTTCAAAAAAACATCAAGCCTGTATGACTAATTCTGACCTGTTCCTCTTATCTTCATGATCTTAATTTTAATTATTTTTAATTCTGCTTTCATTCACACAAGTCACAAATCAGCTTTTCACAAAGTCAAAGGTTGGATTGCATTACAGGAATACAGACTCTAGCCATGGCATGCTAGCATGCTCTAGTGACGAGGCTTAACTCCAGGGAGCGCCGCCACCGAGGCCTTCGCCGTACCCATCTCCGTCAGCGGCGTTACTCCCTGGAGTTATAGTGAGTTGGGCGCGGCGCACTTATAGTTATACATGTACTTATGTACAAGCTTATCTGAAGATAACCTTGTACTCCAGACTAGCTTTTATGGGTGAATAGGCTTCAATAGCTTTTGTGTGTATCAGCAGGCCTTTTTCCAGTCTAGATCATTCATACATGAGATGAAAATACTGAATCCCCAAATTTGTGGCACAGTAAGAGTTGATGAGTCCCTGAATCAGGTAATCTAGCAAATTTAAGAAAACTAAATCTTGCTTAGAGCAATTTTGTTGTCTGCTTTTGACTGCTGCAACAGTGAATGTTGGACACAGTCCCACATAGGCAAGGGCCTATGAGTGGGCGCGGCGCCGAGGACGCAGACGGACGAGTAATCACATTTCCGTAACACCACACAGAGTTGTATAAGTGGGACATATCAAGAATCACACCTCATGAGGGTCGGGATCGAGGATAATCAATAATTATGAACATGATCGTCTTAATAAGATAAAACATTTATTGTGAATGAATTCTATCGGCATTCTATCAATTTTTGCAGTATTTACCTAACATCGTTCTCACGGCAAATGAAAAATTACTGGAAATACTCTGATTTCTGCTCCTCAACGTGAACGACATGGAGGCCGCCATATTTTTCATTTTCATTTTCATGATCAAAATGATAAACGCTGAGCTCCCTCTGCGACAAGTTCACTCCAACGCTAGACCTGGCTTGACCTAGATTACCTAGAGAGGCTAGACACGACGTCTTTCGCATCGGTTGCGCTCTGACTGTAGAGTACCTACCTAGAGTACTCTAGCTAGACTCAGAGCCATCCATATACAGAGTTTGGCCAACTCAGTTCAGTTGGGCACAACATGGCGTATATTCTTTTGTTGCATGCTTGCCTAACAAAGCAACAGGCAGCCCATATTGTTACCCACTAGAGCAGAGTTGGCCAAACTATGTATGGATGGCACTGGCTAGACCTGTAACTGAGCTCCCTATGCGACAAATTCACTCCAACGCTAGACCTGTAACTTTTCCATAATAAGGGGGGGGGGGATGATAATAACTATTTGATTCAAACAAGTAAGAGTGATACTTTAGGCCGATCGCCTACTGGAGACAGCATAGGCAGATCGGGGGTGGGGCTCTTTTGAAATAGAGAGAGAGAGAGAGAGAGAGAGAGAAGGAGAGAGAGAGAGAGAGAGAGAGAGAGGAGAGAGAGAGAGAGAGAGAGAGAAGAGAGAGAGAGAGAGAGAGAGAGAGAGAGAGAGAGAGAGAGAGAGAGAGAGAGAACAAAACAAAGCCTCTTCAGGAGTTAAAGATACTGCCCCCTTTTGGAGTCTCGGGAGGATCGGTGGGATCACCCTAGGAATACAAGTGGACCTTCGTCTACCCGGAAAATTTTCGGGCGTTTTGTTTGTTTGTTTGTTTTGTTTTACTCTTCTAGTCCTTCTCCTATTTGACCAGTGGGATGCCGATAAGAGAGAATATACAGGGTAATTTAAAAAAAAAAAAAAAAGCCACCCTTTCCTGGATCCACCCCTACATACTGGATATCTAAATACCTGGAGAGGATTATCGAAAAGAAGTGATCAGGCTTTGCTTTTTTCTTCCGTTGAAGTATGGTAGATATTATTGTTCTTACTTATAGAATAAACCTACAATCAGAAGTGATTTAACTTTACATGAACTTAATTACAGAACCGGCATTTTTGTCAATGAAAGACAGACCTATTATAGCCTGAAACCGTCAGTAGAAGATCTATATCAAGGCAGCGGAGTAGCGTAAGTTGAGCCATTCACTGAGGGTGGACGGATCTCGGGGGGGGGGGGGGGGCGAGGCACCGGTAGCGGGTAGAAGAAATGACTGTTAGGGACCAAGGTCACAGAGTGAGTAGAAGTAGTAGGAGAGGAAGCTCTTCTTTTCATGTTAGTCCCCATCTTGATTACTGAATCCTTTCTCTTTCTCCCTCTTACACCCCTTTTACTCGCCATTCGATAGGGGGAGTGGTACCCCCTGCAACACCAGTGGCCCGTATTGTGAACTCAAGTTTTTTAAAGTGTACCAATCACCTTAAAAAAAAAAAAAATTGTACAGCTAGAATGTATAGAGTCAACTCAAAACACTTTACCGGTTAACGGTTAAGGAGTATGAAGAAAATGAAGGAAAACATAAAACCCCCTCGCGCGGAACCCAACTCCGAGTTCGGCTCCGCGCGGGCCATTATTAAAAGCGAGCGCATCGCTGTCTTGTTTACTGGGAGTGTATTTCAACTTGCAATATCTCTTTTATAGAAATGAATCAACATTTCGAATCATTATGGTATAGCGACATATATGGAACCCCTAATATACAGAGCAAAATATTTTTTTGATGAATGATACACTTTAAACCGCGGTCTACTGAAGTGTGGTTTAAACCCTGTCTAAACCTGCCCCTTTAAACAGGAGTTTAAAGAATCATATTCTGAACTCAAGTTTAACTTAAACTCCAGTCTAGTGTGATTTAACGTTGTACAGAAATTTAGCCTTGACTTGCGTTTTAAGTAAGTTTTAATTAAACTCTGGTTTAACTTAGATTCATTTAAGTTAAAGCCGAGTTCAGAATACAGGCAACAGGGGCGGATCTAGCTTTTTTCCAAGGGGGGGGGGGGTTTGAGGGACTGAGCTGGGTATTGCGAGGGAGCATAGCGACCGAGCCCGAGAGAGCGAAGCGAGCGAGGGGGGAGGGTGTGGGAGGGGGATACCCCCCCCCTCCCACAGTAGGGAGATTTTTCATTTTTAGGGTTGCCAGCTTGCGATTTTAAGCATACTTGCATGCTCTATTTTTTTCTCTTTTTTGCCCAAATAATTGGGGGGGGGGGGGGGGACTACAGCCCCATCCCCGCCCCCCCCCCCGGCCCTGGCTCCGAGGTCCCTGGGTTTGTCCCAACGGCGATGCAGAGGAAACGGCGATATCTGTGAGCCGCGTTTGTTTGTTTTTTGCTATTTGAACCCCTGTAAGTGATGTTTTCCTGGCATCTATACTAACGCAATGGAGACCATAAAAAGCAGTCCATAATAACGTCTTTTTAGATCAAGTAACAGTTTAATACACAGTTATAGCCAGAGTTATCGTGTGTTTGGTTATCAACTTAATAAGTTACCAGATGAGTTGAATAATATTTTATCCTCTCACAATATTTGCACTTGAAATTTTCTTTTCTCAATGAATGTGTTAATGAAAGTATTATCGATGAGTGATATAAAACAACTAAGCTATTGGCTACTATTCTATCACAATGATATGTGCATAGAAAAACACATGTTCACTTGGTAGTCGGGGGGGGGGGTTAAAACCTATTGCCCGAGGCTGAGCCTGAGACAGAGTGCTATATAGGAACATATTGTGTGAGTCTGGACATATTATGATGGCGTTTTCCTATGCACATTAAATGTTTACTTGGCAGCCCAAGGGGGGGGGGGGGGGTTTAAACCCCCTAAACACCCCGTAGATCCGCCACTGGGCAACTGTGTTTAAGGGAACGCAAACATGTTGGCAAACTAATTGCACGCTAAATCAGGTGCATGTGTGGGATGAGGTGGCTTCTCGATGGTTGAAGGGTTGCTGCTATCTTAAATTCCTCTTCCTCATATTTGATTCCTTTAAATATTTGATTCATTCATCATCATTAACAACACCAGTAGGAAACAATTCAGGATACATTACATGCATTGTGTATGATACGAACACGAAAATGCCATTTTATATAAACATTAGAAAACTCCCTTTTCACCCCTCCTTTTTCCTGCTCGCTCTCTCCCTTCTTCTCACACACAGACACATACACACACACACTTTCTTTCACTCTCCTCCATCGTCCATACTCCTTTTCATTCTCTTTTGTTTCTACACCGTCTTGCACTTTCACTTTACTTTCACACTTTAGTTTTTCTTGTGGGTTGAGGCAATTATCCTTCTACCACAACTCACTTATCAATTCTCTCTTATCAATTATTCGCTTCTCGTAATGATGCTTTATGAAATCAATATCATTGAACACCCAATCGTGATTAAGTTTATAGGTTTCTGGACATGTAATATACAAGCTTTGCTTACATGTCCAACTGTTTTCAACATCACTTAGGTCAATATTTGTGCATCATATACTTTACTTATGTACCAATACCTATCAAAAAATATCACTGTTATTATTTTTGTTATTGTATTTATTTTATGTAATGCACTATACAGTATTATGTTAATATGATTGAAAACAGTCAATAAATCTGAATCTGAATCTGAATCTGATCATAATTATTTCGAAAAGCTAAAAATTTCTTTCTAAAATCAGAGAATATTAAAGGTGGTGAAAGGAGCCGAATAATAGCAATTTAAAAAATAAAAAGGTCTTTCCAGGTGGATGAAATACAAAATAATAAGGCCACCAAGAGAAGGAATTGCTTGGCAGTGGTCGTCAATATTATCTTTCTCTTGCCCGCCCCACTCCCTTTCTTTTTGCAATTCGATAGCGGAGTATGCTCCCATACGCCACCGGTCTGAATCATAAGATTTTGTTTGTTTGATATGTATATTATTTTTGTAAACGAGAAGCATTTCAATATAATTATGGACAATGAAACACTGAATTAAATTTAGCTGAAGTGAAGTGAATTAGATTTATGTTCAAGCGTCTTTAGAGTCTGTTATATAGAGACAACCTACGGTTTTTCAAAATGTAAACTATAAAATTAAATTTGTTTTCAGTCACGAATATAAATTATCTTGCTAGGCTGGGATTGAATATACTTGGAGTGAAATCCTTTCCACGACTTTGTCTGTAATTAGATGGCATTACATTTTTTTTTTGAAAATCCGTTGTCATTGATCTATGTATGATCGACGGCCTACACAGAATTTACTATTTCATTGAGAAGGTGTGCCTGTATATACATGTATATATATATATACCCATAAAATGGGACTCTAATATTAGCTGGATTTGCATGATCAATACAGTTTTTTCCTAATTTACTCTGATCATTTTCTCATCATCATCATCATCATCATCATCATCATCATCATCATCATTATCATCATCCTCATTATCGTCATCATCATCACTGCACCACCACCACCACCATCACCACCACCACCATCACCAGCAACAACAGCAACAGCAACACAACCACCATCATCACCGTAAAAGGGAATACAACAGTCTAAAGATATATCAATTTTCTCGGTTAATTTATTCACAAATAACAATAACAGCAAAAATGTCATTTCTAGTATCTGCTATCAAACCTATTATATACATACAAATTCAATATTTCTAAAGCAGATAGGCTAAAGATATTTATACAAACATATCTTGAACGCTCAATAATTTCCATACTTTGAGTAGAATTCTTACAAACGATTGCACTTTCAAAGCCCATTTCGAGGAGAAAGAGAGAAGATGGAATAAAAAAAAAAATCCTATCACAACATGTATACGTGGAATGTTGTTTCACAAGAAAAGAAACAGTTGACTAAATACTTAAAACCTCTTCTAATAAGTTCAACTCATATACCAGTAATTGAAGAAAATAAATATATTGTTAATAAGAACTATATTCTATGATATCAGCACCGTTTCTGCTGAGCTTTAATTTTACACATCTCTCTTACCTGAACATGAACTACAGTAAAACGAGCAAATAATAATAATAATAAAAAAAGAAAAAAAAAAAATCTCAAGACATGGTGTATATCGAACAAAAAATTCGTCGTATAGTCGGTAACCTATAGATTTGGTCCATTTTATATCCCCTGTTCGCATGGATAATTAGTTTGAGTAGTATTTTTTTTTCTGGAAATAATCTCCGCTTGACTCACCTGAAAAATAACAATTAATACATGAACAACAGCTGAAGTGCAAATTAATGAAAAAAGGAAAGAAAGAAAGCATATACTGTACATGTATCAAAGCAATAATTTGTTTTTATATTAAATCTTCTAGGGTTACATATAGCATGAGGTTTTAAAAACCAATCATAAATTAGTTGCAACAGATTTACATTACTATTACTTGGAAATAAATACATGTATTTACAACACGCTCCTAAAAGAAATCCTACATAATAGACGCAAAAGAACATTTATTAAGCGACATAAATTCATAACACTTTCCCTGATCATTAAAAATGACATTAAATGCATTGAGAATAGGAAAATATGGTTTAAGTTTTATTTTCAATATAATTTTGTAAATGAGTCATAGGAATGGTTGTCTTTCTTTATGCTCCTTTTATAGATTGAAACAACATAATACTCCAACAGAGAAATTTTGAAATGCATAATGTTATACTATTGATTGTTCGGGGAAATGGTATAACCAACATAAATATCTATTCAAGGGTACACAGAATTGATTGAAATAAAAAGGGAGGGTGGTAGTGCTATCTGTGCTTGAAACAAAAGTTTCTTTTTTTTTCATTCGTAACAATAGTTTCTTTTAAAATCGCACCGTCACATTTCGAAGAGGACACCCAATTTTCAAGAATTTAAAAGCATTTGTTTAGTGTTTGTGCATGTCTCTCTCTAAAATTTCTGCCCTTGTATATTCTGATGATTGTAAGAAACATTTTCAACAATCTATAGGCGAACAGCAGAACAGGAAAGGTAAATGTTATATAAAATAAGATTGATTTAATAAATATATTGATATTAAAAATAAAAAAAATAATGGCATACTATGTTTTGTCATTCATTTTCTGGAACTATTAAAAAAATTGCGTATAAGCAATTTGTTTTTATTTTAACGATTGAGGGAAAAGTGAAAATATAAATAATCATCCAAGTCCTTTTTTTTTCATGACCAGGGTCCCATCTTATAAAGAGTTGCGATTGATACGGATTGATCGCAAGTCCTCCAATCAAACTTACAAACTCCCTTCTCTTTACAGTACAGAGTTTCGATTGATAACGGTTTATAAGAAGGGGCAAAGGACATTATGCAAGCATTAAACAGGATGTTAAATGCATTCTTAAGTCATGATGGTAATGAAATAGAGATTTAAAAAAAAACAACAAAAAACTATAGGTTAACGTAGGAACTCAGGCTTCATTTAATTGACGAGGATGAGTTGTCAAGATAAATTGATAGCAGGTGAATAGAGAATGGAAACGTGAAAAATGGCAAGACAGGGAAATAAGACCTCAGAGATGAAGGGAGATGAAGTGAGGGTGAATATGGGAAAAGATAATTTTAAAAGAGCATGAGAGAGAGAGAGAGAGAGAGAGAGAGAGAGAGAGAGAGAGAGAGAAAAAGATGTTTACGAGAAATGTTATTCGTACTGAAATAAAATAAAAATCGAGAAAAGGATAGCCGAGAAGAAAGTATTAAAACAATGGTGGACAAAACATTTCTTAATAAAAAAATGAACAATGTAGGTGAAATTTAATAGTACATTTTCTTTCTTCAAAACATTACATTTAGAATTTTTTTAAAAAACATTTTATTTCACTGAGTGTTATAAACCTATCAATTGAAAAGAAATCAGATAGATACATTACAAAAGAAAGAACATGATCAAACTCTTTCTACGATAATCATCAAAATGCTTGTCTCGTGTAGATCAAATGGACCATGGAATCCAATCTCGCTATAAGAGTTTTGTACAGGGATACATTTACAAAATCGTTTTTTTTTTTCTCGCATTGTCTGTTCAAGTTTAGTCTCTTCGAATTACGTTCCCTCAGACTGGAAACTTCATAGAGTGTGATGGGAATGCGTGATTGGTCATGTGCATGTTCATGTTCATACTCATGGCGTCTGTGGGGTTGCTATGGCTACCGTGATGCAGGAACTGAGCGGATGCGTGGATGGATGACATGCTGTTGCATGCCGGGAAGGAGGACTGCTGTGCGAGGTGCCTGGCGTGCGCCTGGGCTTGGTGCGCGGCGTGGAGATGGCTCCCGAGTCCGCTGGAAGAGTGGTGATGGTGATAACCCGTATTGCTCGTGTTGTACATGGACGTCGCAGTCGTGTGCGGCTCGAAGGACTGCATGTACATGCTGCTCGAACCCTGAAGCCCCATGCCTTGCCCTGAGCAGTAACTGGGACTCTGCATCCCGCCCATGGTCGTCATTGACCTCGCCGAGTAGCTCGGGTGGACACTGTCTTTTGCCATTTGGGCAACCGCGAGTGCGGTAGCGGGCTGGACCGAGCCGAGACCGTTGTCGTCCATGACTCCGTCCTGCGTATAACACGGCGATAACGTATCAACCATTCCATTGGGGTTACCCGCGTTATAGTCAGTCAACCTCGCATCGCAACCGTTCACACTTCCATCCACCCCACCAAGTCCGCTACCGCTCAATCTCCGTTTCGGTTGACCCAAAGACGATCCTGACTTGGACATCGAGCGCGATTTCGTCAAGTCGTCACTCATCGCGTCCGACTGATGTCCCAAGGAATCGACGTTGAATCCAAGGCCGTTGTCCGGTGAGGTACAAGTCAGTTGGCTGCCAGAAGCTTCGCCGCTAGAGCTGCTGGTTGAGCCGAGGTCAGATCCTAGAAGCCCGCAGTTATCCGACTTCTCCTTTTTAGTTACCGAGTAGTCGCCTTTTCCTCCATCGTTGCCCGTATTATCATTGACGTCTGCAGAACAAAGAGAAAGGAAAGGAAAACAATCATATACATGTATACCTTTCTCAAAGTCTATATATAGACTTAGGAAGAAGGAAAAAGAACTGATACCTTCGCGTAGAATGGAGATGTGGGTTAAGCTTACAGTTTTCTGCCCGATTATTTTTGGCAAGTGCTTCACACCGAATAGATATTTTCAGATACTGTATGATGCACCACATTTTGCCGATAATAGGTTCAACATAAAAAATTAATCGAAAAGGAAAAAAATTAGTAAGGTTCCTCTTGCTTCTTAGTGCGTCAGTGAAACGCAAAGTAATCAGGTTGACTACGTCATTCGTTTATCTTTCAAGGGTACCAGTATTTATTACCAATGGTAGATGGCGCTATAACTCTGAAGGTTAGTTTGTGCTAAGACGTGTGTGAAATGCACGGAAGGCACCAAAGCAGAAAATTGCAACACGGCAATAATTAACAAGAGTCATGTATAATTATTGTTGGCTATTAATAGTTCTTTCTGATTATAGCTAGATGTTAATTATACATGGCTTCAGTGATGTTCTCTCTTACATATTCTCTCCCCCTCTTTCTCTCGCTTAGAAAAACAACAGCACCACAAAAAAACAACATATATCATTTTGAAACAATGCCAAAACCTTTAATTCATTCAATAGTCCATTATCGTACAAATACTTCGTCTTTTCTATTCTCTGTCGATATTCTGCTAGCATTGTCGTATCTGTCTTTGTCATCGTCGCCGCGGAATTTCTCTTACTCATCGTTATTTTTTACCATTATCATCACTGTCATCATGATCATCACCATGATCATGATCATGATCATGATCATCGTCAATCACCATCATCATCGCCATTATTATCACCATCATCATCATCCTCGGCTTTATCCTCCGGCTCGTCCTCCTTCTTCGTCATCATCTTCATTTTTTAAAAGTTTTGTTTGTTTGTTTGTTGTTGTTTTTTTCTGGTGAATTGATTGAACGTCTAAAGTGGTTGTTTTTTTTTCTTCAAACAATAGCAATAACGATTTCAAATCGGTCATCAACTCATACTCCTTCCAAATTTCACTCAGTTGCAAGAATATTGAAATCAACAGTTCTCTATATGAAAAAAAAAAGTTTCTTTTAATGAGTGGTTATACTTCCCATCTCTAAAACGCAACACATTTTAATGGGGTCAGCAAATATGACAAGAGAACATTCTTTGCTTAAAACTAGCAGATTCAATTTTGAAGGCCTATCTTGTTAATAAATGTTTACGACGACTTAAAGACGGCAACAATCATTGTCTTAATAAAATCAATCCAGAAAAGTCAAAGCAGTTTCCAAATCATAATTCTTGATGTTAATGCTTGAGCTGGTCGCAAACCCCTTTAAACCCCCAAAGGAAGACAAGAGACCATGTCTGCTCTTTGCAATTGCATTTTGATGGGTCGAAGAAACGGAAGAAGGGAAAGGGAGGACAAAATAATTCCCATCTGTGGATGACACACGCGTGCGTCTCTATGAAACTTTGATATCTCATTTAATATTCTATGAAACTTAGATGCCGCGTAGCAAGCTAGGCATGACGCGCCGATAGATCAACGAGGTAGGGCCCCTGCCGTAGAGTTAGGGGACCGTGAAGCGAAGCGAACTGCCTTCTTTTCCCGTAAACCTTGCACAGCCAGCTGATGCCTACTCGGCTTGCAGACAGAATGAGTGGCGTAGCCCTACTGACAGGAGTGGGGTGGGGGTGGGGGTGGAGGGATTCGACAAAACATAAACAGAGCGGAGGAGGCAGGGGGTGAGAGGGGGAGGGGGTTACTAAATATACAGATGCTATATTCCTCCACTGATCAAACTGACTGGGGAAAATGCACCTTTACCATGGACACACTTCCTGAATGAACCTACTTTCTGGTTCCCGGGAACCCCCACCACCTGCACCCCTCACAATACCTCCTTATTTACAAAACAGTTATCCCAAGAGCGATTCTATATTTGTATAGCGAGAGTGGCGATGAGCCAGAAGAAAACAATTTTTGGAGGAGTGGGAGGGGGGGGGGGTCCAGGAATGATACGATAACCTACTATGTAGTGTTATTGTCAATATGTAACTTGTCGCTTCCTTTATTTCTTTCGTGATGATTGACAAATTTTGACGGATCAAATCTTAAAGCAAATCATTAAGGAATCGAAAAGAATTCCACATCTTCATTAGATGTATTTGCTATTCCCAGAAAAAAGGTTTCAAATATTTCAGTTCTGATATGACTGAGTGGAATGAATTAACTTTTTTATTCGACTTATGAATATAATGATAACAAGCTGTTAAAAACCGAAGCTTATAATGAGATGTATGGCGGAGGGTATGGGAAGGGGGGGGGGGGATTTGTCGTTCACTTTAGTCTATAAAGCTGATGGTACTGTCATTGTCGTGAGCACCATGATTTAAAAAAAAAAATGGTTTCCTAAACTGATATCTTGATCCTGACTAAAGGTGTTTGAGAAAAATAGAAATAAACAAAAATAAAAGGACGTACATGCTCGTTGGTAAACAACCATTACAACGCTTTCACTCAACTGACTGTATGCTAGCAGAGTTACAGAATAAGCTACTATTATAAAACTACTGACCCAACCTCTATTATTGCTCATTTCCAACAATTCAGTTTTAACCCGTTGACGACTGAATTATCTCATTTCCATATGAGTTAATACAGGGACCGGCCGGTTCCGGTGGGTAATGCTTTGAATGTCTCAGTTCAGACGTATTTTGATTATATAGCATACGTATATACCAACATGTATACTCGGTAACTTGGAATTCAATCTGAAAAAAAATCTATAGTAGATGTAGAACTATTCTCTGATGATAAAATATTTTGATTGAAGGAATGTCAGTATTCAAGCGAAGCTGTTTCGTTTCAGTCAAGTATTATCATACATTTTCTGTCGTTTTCGTTATTATAAATCCTTTGGGACTTTCATTTGTGTATCCATATTAATATGACCATTATTATTACTACATTATCACATTGATAGGTGACACAAGAAGACCATAATACGATGCACATTTTTGTGTAAATATATAATGTATGCCAGATCAGGCTTTAGATGGGGGAGGAGGAGGTGGCCCCGTTGATCCCGCCAATGATGATCACATAATTGAATTTAGGTAATGATAAATAAAATTTCACTAATATAATTCATTTCAATTATTATTTGGATCATGTATAGTCAATACTGTTGTGTTATTACTTATTAATTATACGTATGTCATGTCTGTTATCGTGAATACTATATTCTAATCATTATAACAACTATATATATCTTTCCGTTATTATTTTATTATTGGTAATGATGTTGCAAATATGATATGTTATTTGAACCCCCCCCCCCCCGATTATACTGATTTTTCAAATTTGTTTGTTGATATTTTGCAAAGCTCGTCTACTAGTAAAAAAGAAGAAAAAAAATCCCATAGGACGTTCTGCTAGTCTTTTCTCTCTATTCTTATCCTTCTTGGATGCAAGATTTTCTTGATCTTGATATTTCATGACATATTTTGCTGAAAATCCAAGACTCCTCAATCCTCTAATAAAGGAATTCTATCTTTCGATGCCTTTACAGATCGAGTGAGTCTATATTTACGTTTTGAAGGGACGAAAAAACATCATTTTGGAGCGGGAAAAGAGGAAGGGGAAATTGGGAACAAGGAGGGCACATTAAATATTCATGACGGATTTCGACTTGGCTTTTTTTTTTAATACTTCAGCCTTTGCATCATTACCGAGTCGCTCTCTACACGTCCAGACAGCCGGAGCCATTAATTCATACACGTCGCAATTCAGCTCACAATAATAATTATTTCAAAACCCCGCTGTGCACATTCAACTGTCATAAATATTAATGGTTATTTAATAAAGTAAATACGTCTTCTCGGAAACTGGCAAGGGGCTAGGAATGTCAGATGGCTTACAGGTAGGAGGAGGCTTAATTGAGCTACGATTATGGTAGTCCGAAGTTATTGTATTAGGAGAAGACAGTAATACAGTAGTAGTAGTTGTTGTAGTTGTAGTAGTAGTAGTAGTAGTAGCAGTAGTAGTAGTAGTAGTAGTAGTAGTAGTAGTAGTAGTAGTAGTAGCAGTAGTAATAGTAGTAGTAGTAGTAGTAGTAGTAGTAGTAGTAGTAGTAGTAGTAGTAGTAGTAGTAGTAGTAGTAGTAGTGGTAGTAGTGGTAGTAGTAGTAGTAGTAGTAGTAGCAGTTATAGTAGTATAATAGTAGTAGTAATATAGTAGTAGTAGTAGTAGTAGTAGTAGTAGTAGTAGTAGTAGTAGTAGTAGTAGTAGTAGTAGTAGCAGTAGTAGCAGTAGTAGTATAATAGTAGTAGTAGTAGTATAGTAGTAGTAGTAGTAGTAGTAGTAGTAGTAGTAGTAGTAGTAGTAGTAGTAGTAGTAGTAGTAGTAGTAGTAGTGATGGTGGTAGTAGTAACAACAGCAGGAACAGTAGTAGTAGCAGTAATTTTAGTAATTGTAATAACAATAGTGGTGGTGGTAGTAGTAGTATAGTAGTACAATGTGGTAGTAACAGAAGTAAATGACAGCAGTTAAATCGTAAAATCTGCAAAAATAGTCCTTAGTCACAGGCGCTACAAAAGGATTCCAGAAAATTAACGCTCTACCGGTAAGAATAGGGTTGAAGAGACAGATATAGAGAACCAGAGAGAGAGAGAGAGAGAGAGAGAGAGAGAGAGAGAGAGAGAGAGAGAGAGAGAGAGAGGGGGGGGGGGGGGTAGTATAGAGTATCATTAAGGAAATTGAAATGAAATGACCAGAGAAGTATTAACTACAAACATGGGAGAAATTAGGCCTATAGTCCGAAATTAACCGAAAAGTCGTAAATAAGATAGAATAGTACAATCAATATTTCTCCCTATCCCCTATCTCCGTCTCTCTCTTCCACTCCCCCTATCTCTACCTCTATCCCCTTATATCTTTCTTTCTCACATATTTCCTCCCCTTCTCTCTACTTCCTTCCAAGTCTCCCTTTTTTCTCTATATGTCTGTCCTCATGCATTATTTCAGACTTCAATATCTTTGTCTCTATATGTTATGTCTATCTTTCTGTCTCTGCCTATCTCTGTATATATATATCTCTTCCCCTGTTCCTCCCCTCTCTCTCTTCTCTAGTTCTGTGATTAAGGAAAACAAGAACTTACCTTTTTTCTCATCGTCCATCTCATCCATCTTGGAGTTGGATCGTTTGAGAGCCAGCCGGGAACCCCTGAGTGATCAAATGATAATCAGAAGCCAATGGATGAAAACTATATCTGCATGGTTAATGGAGACGAGTTCTGAGGCGAGACGTAACGGATTCTTGATTTATGCCCAATTCGTTCCCGCTTTCCCGGTGTCGACGGAATAACCGTCCGCCCTCGTCTGATAGATTTTGAAATTGGTTGTAGAGCCGGTCACATATGCATATAGTTTATCGTTATATTTGAGGTCTAAACAGCCCTTTACGATATTATCGTTATCGCTGTCGGTGATATGTGACCGGTTCTTTACAGAGTAAAAACTGAACTGTGAAGGGCAAGTATAACGGCTTGATTAATTCCATACACGAAAGCGGTTGTGCTTTGAGGAAAAGATTCGATTTATTTCGCCTTTTGTATGTTGATAGAGTATAGCCAATTTATGAGAGCAGAACAAAATGAATTAATATTAACAAGAATAAAAATGTAGAATGAGGAGGCATTATATCTTAAAATAACTTTGAAAATGTAAAAAATAATTGTTTTTTTCCAATGCTAATTCGGTAGTACATGATTGTGCATCAACATCAAAAGAATTTTCATGAACAAGAGTCTGAATTAAAAAAAAAATTGTTTATACTAACTATTTGATAATAGCACGTGATCATGGTGGCATGTACAATTGACAATGACTGCCACAGAGGGCGGAGGGGGGGGGGGGTTAAGATGGATTCTGCATTATAAAAAAAAACAAAGCAATTTGATTGCCTTAGCCTTACGCAATCATGATTGAATGCACAATTGAATGCCCAAGAGACATGATAAATTAAAAATGATGTAATTAAAGGTAAGATTATAACAAGTTAATCATTGGTTTTCAGTCTATGACTACAACATAACATTGCTGAGCTGACATGCAGGGGGACAGAATATTCATGGCAGGGTCCAACATTCTATGCGACTTCCGTCCCTTTATGCACCGTGTTATGTTGAGTGCAAGAGAACAGCGTAAGATACCACACCTTCCTAAACTCCTTCTCTCTTCCTGATGGGCGCGCTGGGACAGTGTTGGAAAACGACGTGTTTCACTATATGCCCCCCCCCCCCCAAACTGGGCCTTTCCCACTGATCACACTGCAATGGACTGTATATTTCTGTTATTGAACTCAAGATTGTACGCACCATGTCATACAGTATATCGTCTGCCGAGAGCCAGTAGGGCATTAACTTTATGTTTAAGTCTATATTTCAACCATAGACCGCCCTTTTGGTTCTCAGGAGAATAACATGTATTTCAAGAAAACAAAGCGCAACTAAGCCATGTTTGTTTACATACATTCGTAATCTTGCACTTAAAAAACACAACACTACAAAACACATGTACATCGACGTAATCAGGGTGGTATATGTAATCTTAAGAATCTAACTTAGATATTAAAGTACGACTTTTAGAAGTCGTGGTGTTCTCATTGGCTAATCCCTTTCTATGACTGGTTTAGGCTGTGATGAAGCAATAATGTTCTTTATAAATCGTCAACCAGAAGGGCAGTAACTCATTGTTGAAAGATTATGTGTTATGCCCTTCTAGCCCTCAGCATACGAAACCAGAGGCATATTTGGCTAATTGAGAAATTAATTTTATTGATATATATAGTTTTAGAAGAAATAGGCCCATTTCAACGTTTTCAGCTGTCCGCTCTCTTTTTCATATTGGCTAATCCCATGGCATAACGCTGGGTTATTTGATAAAATTTATATCTAACACGATCACATGGACTTTCAAGAAATCCAATTAAGGGCAAATCAGGATTGTATTTCCTGTAGGAATCATGTTCGGATTATGTAATGATGTCTTTGCCACGTTCGCACATTTCAAAGAGTGAAGCTCAAGGCTACTGAAATAGCCTTTGGGATGATTTTTCGAAAGCCTTTGCTATCTTGTTTTTAATATTGACGTTAAAAAAAATCTTGTATTTCATTTCTTTTCATGAATCGAGCCATCATCGTCTTGCTTGATATCATTTTGTTGCAGACAGGCCTAGTAGATTGATACAAAAGGACGGCACAGCATTGGCAATGTGGACACGCCCCCTGCTTGGAGATTTCCGATCTCCATGTCGATAAAGCATGAAGTGGAAGTGGATTGGAGAGTCGTTTGACTCGGATTCCCACCCATCCATCACGACCCTCAGGCCCCGTTCGTTCAACCCGCCGTGCGCGATCACCTTACCGATCACCATTCTCATTCCGTCCAAACTCCATCTCGCCCACCCCCCCCCCCCATCCTCTTTGCCTAACGTCATGTGCTCTAATGTTTATTCCCAAATTTTAGTGCCCATACGTTATCAAGTATTGCTGAGTTATGAACATAAATTCAATTATGTCCTCTTACTTCATATGTTGTTTGATCTAGCTTCAGTAAGGCTATCGACTTCATAATCTTTAGGTCGGTAACGTATGGAAGAAAATAGCTTGCGATTGCCCAGATAGCCTGCCGTTATCTTAATCATTAATACATCAATATTCAAGTAACGATGTAACGAAATGGTCAATTTAGTTTGATGTCATATACTAGTAGTATGAAGGGGGGGGGGGGGCACGTTGGTGCAGCCATTTGCAAATTTGCTAGTGCATTAACTATAACAAACCTACAAAAACAATTTCTTTGATGTGACGAAAGGACGTTAACTGGCTTCTCTCATCAAGTCAGTACTAGGTCTTTTCGGGAGCCATTAATTACATCAATATATCTCGGCTATATTATACCTAATTGTATTACTGAACATAAAAGCGACGTATTTACTCTTGAGTTTGGCATAAACATAATGGTGTTGTGCAAAAAATTTGCGGTATTGGACCTAGATCAGCTTTTATTGCCAATGGAAATCAATAATTACAATATTAGGGCAAAACCATGAAGATAATATTCACCTTCTTGCCATTCCGTTGTCCCGAAAGCCTTTGGCGAAAGGATTGTGGTCGATCTTGAGTTGGGTGATCTAGAATGGAAAATAAAAATGAAAACACTCGACAATTAGACAAGATTTCGATATATATATATATATATATATATATATATATATGTTACTAATTGTATTTTTGAATTGCAAGAAAATCATCATGATTATATTTCATCAATTTATAAATTAGCTTATGAAATCAATAATTATCATGAATAGATATCGAACATTAATTTAAAAAAGTATGCCTATACTAAGCAACTCCTTGTACATGCAGGATCGAAAGCCATCTTGAAGCAAATTTATGGAAAAAGTAAACATCTAGTAGGATTTGCCAATGTGGAGTATAATTATTGTGGTGTTAGTGCACATTTAACCACAGTTATACTTGAATTTCCAAGTAAGGGTTGTCATCGGTAATTTCCAGTACATTCCACTTAATACAGGAAAAATAAAATATTTAAATATAGATTGTCAAGTATATTAGTATAAGATAAACGCTGAAAAAAAGAAAGATTTGTTTAACAAATCTCGTGATTCAACCATGTCTATAAGGTGGGAGGTCGGTAAAATGGAGCAGGGGGGGGGGGGGGGGTGTTAATTCACTGACATCACGATGACCCATCAAAACAAACAGAATTATTGAATGTCCGGGACTACAGTTAAAGCACAGATGTCCCCATTTGACTAGCATCTTTCTTGCGTGGTCTGTATACCATGTCAACTAAAGATAAATACAATTACCGGGAGCACGGATGAGGGGATGTTCACGGATGAGACGGTTAAACGGAAGAGGAAGCAAGAGAGGAGAGGGAAGAGGTTATTTTGAGGGTGATTAGGCGGGGAGATGAAGCGAGATGAAGAGAAACGCAAGATTAAACAACACAGGGGTAAGATGATGGTGGTGGTAGGGGGAGGGGGTTGAGGAAAGGAAAGAGACAAGCATGTATCTTGTTGTGTTCTTAGAAATTTTACTTTTATTCTTATTAAATATTTGCATATCTGATATTTTTACTAACATTATTTTTCCTGCTATCCCTAGCTATCATATTTAATGTTTTTTGGTTTATAGAAATCAGGAAGTATTTATATATTTTTATACTATTGCCCTTATCATTTTGTTTGCGCTATCACTCTCTTAATAAGATTTAATGACATTATTGTCTTCGTTTTCATTTGCCCTGTAATTGTCAAATCTGTTTTTTCGTTTATTGTATCTGGTTTATTTTCTCGCACAGATTATGGTTACTTACTTCGTTTGTATTATCATCAGTAGACCAAACACACACACACACGCACACGCACACACACACACGCACGCACACGCACACACACTCGATCACACGCATTCACAATAATGAGTCAAGTCAAATGTCCTTGGAGAAAATACTTTTATGTTTTAAAAGGAACAATCATTTTAAATGTCTTTTGTAAACTATACTACAAGTATTTGGGAGTCATGCTATTGGAAAGTTACACACTCAAAGAAATGATATATTTATTAGTTATACATTTTATCTTGAATTACATTCTATCTAAGCAGTCATATACTTTTAACACCAGTCATGCCAGTCCCTAATAATCACCTTAATAAATATGGCCGTTAAAGAGCATGTCACGTATCCAAACAAAAATTGACTGTTTTCGCTTTTTTGTAAAAAGGGAAATACCTCTAATCACAATTCAATTTTGCTTCAGCAAACTCCATGAATATTTCCTACTAGTATATTTGCCTATTGATTAACTTTAGATTGCCTATTCTAACAGTAGACGATTATGCTATAGCCTCGACTAATGAACCGGTTAATCACTACCTTCAATGTATATATTTACTTCTTAAGAAAAAAAAAAACAATGGTCGCAATTTTCTGACATCGCTGTCTGACGCATGATGAGTCGTTCGGTCGCTAGATAATGAGGAAGATATATTATGTTGGTGTGTTTTACCCCTTATTTCTTCTGAATCCTTCGGTTGATGAAGTATTTTCTTCCGACTCCGATCCCCGTGCAGAACGCTCTTGGGAACCCGGGTTAGTCGGGTCTCAATTAACGTGTATTTAATATTCATAACTTAAGGCTAGTGCCCGGTGGAGCGAAAATAACGCATCGCAGTGGAGCAACAGCGTCATGTGCAGCGAGCCCTGACCATTAGACCCCCTCTGCCAAACCGCGCTCGCCCGAACTCTTTCGCTCCCTCGCTCGACATGCTCGAGGAAGACTTTCACCACCGCCGCGCTGACAGAACGCTCGTCGAGGCGGCTTCGCGTGACTGGGCGCATGTTCTCCGGCTCGATCGCGATGTTTCAGGGCGTAATTATTTCGATTCTGGCAGGGGACTTGACCATTCTATTTACGCTCCTGCTTCTCCCGCGGGACCGTGGGGGCCCATGCTCCCCTAACTAGGCTTTTCTGCGGCAGAACCGAGATGCATAGCAGACAGTATGTATTCCCTCTCAAGTCAGCCAAGCTTTTTAAGTTTTAATTTCCATGCTGTGTGCACACGAATCAAACGCAGCATACTGTAAACCCTTTCACCTTCTCTCCATCTCTCCTTTTCTCCCATCGTAAACCCATTTAGGGGGGGGGGGGGGGGCATCCCTCGACCACCATACAGATTCCTGTATACATATATATTTTCAAAGATAACCCAAGCGTATCCGAGTATCAATTACTACACAAGACCTCTCAGAATTCAACGCGATTTTGAAGATTGAAATAATGAGCAGTTTGGTCATAATAATTTCGTGCTTGCCTTTCATACTGGGTAACTTATTTGTCCCTATACTTATAGAAAGTGCACATTGGGGTAAATTTGGGTGAATTGGTAGATGTTAAAAGAAAGAAAAGAACAGATGACAAAAGGGTGGAAATTCGGTATAACAGACGGGGATGATGCTTGACCACTGCTAACTGATAAAAATCCTCCTAATAAATCAGTAATCACCATATTATCAAAAAATATATTTCCCAGGGAAGCAATATAAGTTCTTGACCTTAATATACATATACGTTTTCTCATTTCTTATTAACTTGCTTTCCGGCGGTCGATCTTTGTCCATTTTAGCGTCTATTTTCATTTTCATTTGCTTCCATTTCAAACAAATGATCCTCAGCAAGACGATTTTTCATTTCTCTTATCTTTGAAATTTGCATTATAAGCTTTTATATCTGCGGAAATATAAATTATGTAATGAACTATAAAAAGTAACATTTTTAACTGTTTTGAATTAAGTCAAGAAATTCGCATGAGTACAGTGATTAAAACTGGACATGCTCTAGTGGGTGCTTTGGAACCTCCTTGCACTCTACCGTTTCTCTTAAATGGGAAGTCCACCCTGATATGAAGTTGATTTTTAAAAGAAGGGGAAAAAATTAAAGAAACAGATTAATGAAAGATTGAGCAAAATCCGATAAGAAAGTAATGATTTGTTGAAGTTGTAATCAATCAAAAACATATTGGCAACTCCGTGACGTATTTTGGGAGGTCCTCTCCCATTTGCCTTGTACCAAAAATCACATATTTTCACTTTTTTCTACAGAAAATATGCTATTTAGATAGAATCATTTATAACTTTCTTATATTTACTGTCCGATTTTACTCAAACTTTCACTAATCTGTTTCTCTCATTTGTCTGCTTTTATTCAGATCATATAAATACCAAGGTGGATTTCACCTTTAGTAATATAGAGGAATGGAAATCCACTAATTTTAGGAGTCATATTAAAGATCACTTTCTTTGGAGATAAATCCCCTCCAAATCGGTGTGGAATCTATACTCCAAAGAAGTTGTAGTTGAATTACTCTTTTGGAGTAGATTCCACTATTTGGAGCGTGGATTCAACTCTAAACTAACGAAGTGACCCCTAATATGACTTCCCTATCAGAAGAGTGGATTCCAACTCATGTATATCCAATCTTCTACAATGGCCTACTTTTTTTCTGCTTTAGGTTATAAAATTGAGAAATAATAATTTAAAAAAAAATGTTTAAAGAAGGCTATGATGCTATTACATTTCTTTCAAACGACCTTTCGCTGAATATAGATCCAATGTTCATGTACAGCCATATTCAAGACGTAAATGAAAGTGAAAAAAAAAATAAAGTAATTCGATGAAGCTATTCATGTTTAAAATCAACATTGTAACACTGAACAACCCATTTTCTTTATGTTTGAACCAAACTTGTTAGAAGTAAAATTTGTCTTCGCCATTTCGTGACGACATGGCTGTTTAATCCTAAGTGGTCCAATATTTGATGACGACTTGAGAGGATTGGCAAGTTTGCTGAGCTCGAAGGCCATTCGACGAGCACTTATTTTTTCATTTGGGAAGCAAGCCGCTATTAAAATGTGATTTTGTGCTGGTGGTGGTGCAACCCGGGCTGGTCCCGTGCACGGGTTGTGTAAACTACGCGTGTCGGAACACGGAGCTACGCGCGATCACATGAAAACCAACGCTCCATGTAATATGCAGGGCCCACGTCCGCACACACCATCCCCATTGTGTTCGCCTGTTTACTGATAACATTTTGCGAGGGTTTAAACATCCCACTCGGGATGAATGCTTGGAAATGAATTTGAGAATGTATACCCATGTTCGCCTTGTATCTCTGTCATTGTGTTCGTTACGTAGACGTTACATGGGAGTAGAAGGTGGCCTAGCGCCGGTGCGCGTTGCTGCCGGTTGCCGCTGGCTGTCGCACGCGCTCGCGTTTACACAACCGCACTGGGATCTATATGAAGGCAAACAGCGCGGGGAGGCGAGGAATTAACGGTCCATTACAGGCCTGCCATTCACTTCATCAACTTGCCCCAGTTCGATTCCACTGATGAGACTTTCATCGCAAAATCATGGCTCTCAAAATGGACGGCGTGAAGACGGTTTCAAAGCTGCAAAAATAGCAGCGCGCGTTTTCTGCACCTCAATGTTAACGGGACAGGGGAGAGAGGGAAAAGTTCTGTAGACGAGAGAAGGACTTGTGCGACGAACAAGATGAGCGAGTAAAAAAAAAAAAAAGTTACCCGCGCTCGGATAGAGAGCCGGGAGGTATATAAAAAAAAAAAAAAAGAAGACGTAATGGGGTGCAGTATCGTAAGTGGAAAAGGAAGAAGATTATAAGAGGAGAAAAAGATGAAATTTGAATTACGAAGGAGGGGAGATGCTGGTTAATTGTTGTAAGCAGACGCATTAACAGCTCCTCGTCGGATGGACAAACACGCAACGCTCGTTGACAATTAAGGAGAAGAATGGCTTGGGCTAAGTGAACATGGTCCAAGGAGAGCTAAGAAAACATGAAGACATGCAGCAGAAACAATACCCACTAATGCCACGCCCAGAGGTTCGACAAGAACAAAGAAGGTTAATAGATATGGTAATGAACTTCATTCGATCGTCTTTTTTTTTCTTCTTCTTGGTTTTAGGTATTACCATAATACCATACGATGAAGGGTGCGCTTGTTGCCACATTATGATCAACATGTGCAGAAATTTCTTTAAAATTTTCGGAAGTGAAGTGTTCTCTCGTTAAATATTGCTGTTTACATTAATCAGTGTTAATCTTATTGTCATAGATTTGAAGTGACTATGGAAACCGCGGCGCATACAAAAGCTTCCAAACATCCTCGAAAAAACCCCCCACAATGACAAAGCGAGGGACCTAACTACACAATCGATGTAGACCATACAGTCTTTTAAAAGGCATTTTACCTTTGATTCACAAATATGATTTTGACTTGGAAAGTTCGATTATTTCTTATGGTTGTTTTTCGCTCCTTTTGCTATTTTCATCAAGAGAAACGTTTTCTTATTGTTTTTTATTTCATCTCCTTTCAATACAAGTACATTAACATTTCTTAATTTGACTTTTTTACCAGCTTACATCCTTGCATTCACTTACAGACATTTTCACAAGAATTGTTTTAGAAACTCATGTCATTATGATAACTAGCTTATATGAAGGTGCAGGGCGTCTACATGATTTTAATTCACATGCATCTCACACCAACATACAAATAAACAAACAAACATACAATAATCACAAACAAACACTGAAACGGTGTAAAAATGAAAGAAATCACTGGATCTTGACGATTCTGTATCGCCGTTTTATAATGTCTCCCATGCACTCACTGCTCAACACAAGGCAATGATTTTAGGAACATATTCACATGAATACTCACAGGCCCTGCATTCTGATATTCATAACAAATGTAAAAGATAATTTTGATGACGTCAACAACTTACCTTTTCGTTCTGGTAGGCTGTGACGGCTATGAAAACGGTTTCAGGAAAGGCAAAGGTCACGAAGCTGTTCCATCGTAGGCTAAACACATCGTTCGCCTGCACGATGTGAAAACGGGGCTGGTACTTGTGCATCGAATTTAGAATGATCTGCAGCAAAACAAAAATTACATAAAGAAAATGATAGATATTGTGAGCTAGTCATAAACTGTAATTTCGCATTAGTCACAATTTGAACAAAAGGGTACTGTTTTATACTGATGTGTTGATTATGATTTGAAATAAAGAAATGGAAATATTATTAACGTAAAACTCAAAATTATAGATAAAATAGCTAGCTTTGCATTCAAGAACTAAGCCCGTCTTATTGATGAAGTAATGATTTTAATTACGAATATCATAGTACGCGTCTGTATCTCTCAGTAAATGTTCATAACTGTGGTATGGCTTGTAGAAATCTTTTCTTCTTGAAAATGTATTTATTATAAAAACGAAATTTCGTATTGAAAATGTGATTATCATGTAGAATTAATCAATACGTCTCAAAGACATAAAATCTAAAACCAATGATTAACTATGATTTCTTAGCAGTGACCGCCTGAATCAAATCAAGAAATACAGTATCATTTGGGAAGTTTATCAAAAACTTGGTTAATGGATGAAAGAATCAATTCCTGGCCATGACATAGAACTGATTTTTCTAATTAAGTTTGAGGGTTTTAACATTTGTACATTTAATAACAACAATCAATGGATTTTTTTTGTAGACATTTCGATACTCTAGTTTACAGTTTTCAAGTCACGTTTCAATATCTGTTTACATATTTCTTTTCTCTGTGCTGAATGAAACAGTAACTTTTCATGGCCACGGTTACATTCAGTCTATTTTCCAGCCAGTTCTCTCAATAAAAGGAAAACACAGGCTGGAAAACTATTTAAAAAGAAGGGTAAGAAAATGTTGATTCTTCTTGGCTGGAATCATAACAGGCGTGGGCATGCAGATATTTAAATAGAATTGGCAAGAAAAGACGACCTTCACCCAGCAGGACGCTAGAACTCGTCAAAGATAGATCATGCCAAACGCATCAACGTTATAGACATAACATCCACACAAAAACAGTTAGCACCCGAATAGACGATGGTAAATTGTATATGACAAAATGTGAAATTTAGAGGAAAAAGGAGAGGGAAAGAAAGAAAAGAGAATAAGATGAATCAAAATAGAAGAAGTGGAGGAAAATATATAAAAAGGTAGCCAAGGGTAGGAAAAACAAAAGCGTGGCGAAGTGAACACATGGTGATGAATCGGTGGGCGGATTTTACGACTGAGCTGGCCCGAATAATGCGTCGGTTTCAACAGGTGACGATAGCATCAAATTGATCAATGTATGGGACTACAGGGATCGAAGTCGGAGGCGCCAACGGGACCTGGCTCGCTGTTGTTAGGCTTGTGGGAAATAGACGCCGCTCCACAAGATGCGGTCTCCAAAAATAATCACGACGGCAACTCAACATTCCTCGCGTAACAAAAGGCGGCAAATAACGATATGCCCTTGTGTTGATATCAGTTTTTATTATCATGTATATACAAAGGGTGGATAATTTGGCACGCAATTATTGTCACTGATGGTTTATATAGTTCTCTTCATTTCCATTAGAGTTACTCTACCCACCAACTGTATTTGGTATCTCTTCCTTGTTGTTTTAGTGTGGGTGTGTACGAGAATAACTGTGCGTTACTCAACTATACCCAAGGTTGCCTGTAGGTTCGAAAGAGAAATCGTGTCACGCAATGGCATCACTCCATCACATTATGTATTGCACTCTAAACCAAGATGTGTTAATAGCCCGACAATTTTGGCGGACTTCGCTGTCGCTGTCTTTAGCGACAGCGTCACATTTAGAGACCTAGGTGATCATATTTTGCCCTACACTCACTGACACTGTCCCTGTGTTGTCACCAACGACACTTCACTCATCTCTGGCTGAGATCACACCCAAAGCGTGAAAGACATGTCAATTAAGAAAAGAAAACCTGTCAAATTTGGTTACAGTTACCGTTTTTTCACCGACCTCACCCTAAGTGTGAGATTGACTCAATAATGAGTTAAACAAATAAACTGATTTGATATGATTTTAAGTATTACAATCCCTGACTTTACCAATTCCGTCGAACATTGTCTATTTGGTAGGGTAACCCAATTATGCTTGTAATTAATAATTTCTTGGACAGTTTAATGTGTAATTTTGATCAAGGAGATAAACCGAACTTATTAAGTAACTCTTAAGGCAACATCTAACGTAGATAATAGAATTCATCTCCTTCGTGTGGAGTTTGCCAGACATAAATGCAAATGATTCATTATGATCCCGATTCCCGACCGAGTATGTTATGGCAATTCAGTCCGATTCAGCTGCTTCAGGTCTTTTAATCAACATTTTACACAGCTTTTAGCTAAATCATGTGAAAGGATCGCAACTTCTTCCAAACATCATTGATTTTCAAAATGTCTTACTTCAGATGGGTCGCCCAGCATGGGTTTATGCATATCACACGCTATCATAGTACGCGATCTCTGATGCGCAGTGGTACCCTTTATTATTAGTGAATGCTTGAGAAATCAAGGCAGAAAAATGATTCCTTCTCAAGATGCATTTTAAATTACCATTAGACCGTGAGCGGTCCAACATAAACCGTCTGTCTTTTTACTGTTCCTCAGAACCCCCTCCCACCCAACACACACATCTTACTTTCAATATTTACATAAACTGAATCGAGTTCATTCGTGGCGCCTCGTAAAAGATGGCGGAAAAACGCTGACATCCGTTCTGGACCGCACGAAGGCCGATCTTTGCTCCGATAAGACGCCCCCCTGCGGTCACCTACACCTGTAGTCCATAACTGCTTAGGACTCCTGGAAGAAATCATGAAGCTGGCTGAGTACATCGAAGAAGCTGGAAGAGTATTAATCTTCTAAGAAGCAACAGTTGTTAAGGCCCTGAATTAGTAATTGATCACTATAGTAGTAATTGATCACTATAGTCTTTGGTAGTTTGTGCGATGATCAAGCAAATGTTGAAGGGGCAGAAATCTTCATTCATGATTATGTTTTCATTGATGCAACCAAAGAAAATGCTAGATCATACAACAAATATTCATTTAAACGTGGACAAAAATTTTGCAAGTAGTCGGAAATGTTGAACCTGGATTTTAAATAATGCTACAGAACGGTCAGGGTCCAAATACTGTACGATATCTTTGCACAAATAATCAAATAGTGAATAGGCCTATATTTCTTTTGAATATCAATCATTAGATTACAGAATTCGTTGCCATGATTGTTGGTGTTCTGATTTTCTTCTTTTAGAATGAAACATACTTATAACACATACATATAATGATATTGGAGCAGATTTATTATTACTGCTAAAATGCATTCTACCATAAGATTAGATTTATAAAAAAAATTCACCATGGCCTTTATATTTTCACGGCAGATCTCTATAAATTGAGACAAAAGGGTTAATTCTGCGAGGCAGGAAATGAAATGAATACAACTGAAATCAGAATATACAGATTTTATCTCATAACGTTGAGAGTGTTTATTCCACACTTCTCTGATTGAAATAAAGTGTCGGCAGATTGAGGTGCAAAGAGGTCAAAAGAAGCGATCACAATGCGCGTTCATAAAGAAAAGTCTTACGCGCTCTTTTGCTCGAAACATCACTGGCATTGCGCAGGGACAATCCCCGTGGCTCGCCTGATTGCTCGCCGGTTTCTTCGGGATTAAGCAAGCGAGGGTCGGTCCCCTCTCAACTCATCATGCTGGATTAAGCCTCAAACAAACGAACTCACGGACGGGTCCATTGACGACGACCCGAACGTTGTCGAAAAATCGATGCCCTCCTTCCTTTATAGCGCAATAAGAGGTTTATTATTCGTTTTCTGTGTCTTTGTGGAGGATTTTTTTTTCAGTGGCATTATTTTCACGATTATTGCAAAATAAATGAATGAAACATCTAGGAGATAGCTTTGATGTATTCCGACTGTTTGATTTTGGCATACGCCGAACGCACGATGTTGCGAAACCAACGACATTTTTATATCATATTTCACGTTTTTACATGAACCTGATGAACGTGAAAGCCTCCAATTTTATCCTCTATTCTTGTCGCTGTACATTTCTCTTTTACATTTTCATAGAATAAATCTCATAAATCTTAAATGCTGAATGCATTTTTTTTTTCAATTTGAAAGTAGTATTTTATTTTGCCTAGTTCTTTTAACCTAATTGATTTCTTTCCTTTCCCCTTTCCCATTTTCTCCCCTGTTTGAATCATTTCACATGATTCCATTGTTAATTTCTATTAGTGTTTCTCATTGACGCCTCTCTCTCTCTCTCTCTCTCTTAATTAAAAACAAAGAGTGAATAAGAAGTTCGTTTGTATATTTTGATAACGAACACTTTATCAAATGTCAGTTTGCTTTTTAAAACAAAAATCCATGAGAAGAGCCTTTATACAGATACTAGTATAAATTTTTGGTAATTCCCAGGCATTGGTTCTTGTTTTTGTTATTTATGTTCCAATGTTGTCAAGTATTCATATTGTCAAAATATTATTCTGCGTTCATTGGAAATCAAATAATGAAATAGTAAGATAAAGAATGAATATTAAAAAAAAACAACAAAAAATTATGTGTAAATAAGTAAAACAAGAATGTGTGTCAAAAGCGTTAAATTTTGCAACAGGGAAAATGAAAAAAAAAAAAAGAGAGAGAGAAAGAGAAAGAGAAAGACAGAAAGACACAACGAGAGAGACAAACAAAAAGAAAGAAAGGAGATGCAGCTCTAGAGAAGGAGAAAGATATAAATAGTCTAGCCAGAGTTTAGATGTTTCTCTGGAAGAAGAGAGAAAGAGATTTAGAGAAAGAGAGGGGGAGAGAGAGAGAGAGAGAGAGAACACACACACACACACACGCACACACACTCCCTAATACACCCACACACACACCACGCCCACAGGAAGACAAAGGGAAAAGAAAGAGAGAGAGAGAGAGAGAGAGAGATAATGGAGAGATAGACAAGGAGAGACGAGTCAGAGCTCAGAAGTCAATTTAGGAGGAGAAGAAGGTATCGGTTGCAGTAGCGCACCGTGATTTAATCAGTGTGCGCTGTTTCAGCTGCCAGGGTTCGATTCGCTTTCGATCGTGATGCGTGGCCCGGGATACAGGGAAGGCTGTCCCAAACGATGACGCCACTTACTGTGCGCCGTTTTTCTGTCTTCATCCATCGTTTCCTGGTCTCAATAATAATACAGTGTAGGCGGCTGCATGCTCGATATTTAAGGTCACCTATCTCCTGTGGTTTGTTTTCTTATTCATGATATCCTCATGTCTCTTCCTCATGTCTTGACTATGATATACTTACATAACGATTGGTACTGTCTTGCTTTTGAGTGCCTTACGCGCTTGCAGAACGCAATTAGAAGATCAGAACCCATGCAGGTGCGCAGCTTGATTAAAGTTTACAGAACAGCACGTGGTTTATTCTTCTTATCTTCTATTTTATTCCTTTTTAATTTTGATTCCTTATTTTCTTGACATAGTCTCTTAATTTCGCAATGCCAAAAAAATCCAAGAACAACATCTCCATTCAAGAAGAAATCAATCATCGATTTGGTAAGGGTTATAAAAACACTAAAACATCATGAAGCAGTTGTTTGTTTGATTGCTTCAATATAAAACATTGCTGTAAAATGAAAATCAAATGAAACCTGTATTTCTGGATGTAGGCCTACTTAAAAAAAATATATCTACCGGCCATAATTTGATTCTTATCGTATACATTATTAAGAGTAAATTAGACAAGAATTTTCCTTGGTATGTATATTACCAATATTACCTTCAACAATATTTTACAGATCTATATCATACTGTGTCCTTTAAAATATAGGTTTTTCAGCATGTTCAGAGTCAGTGTAGCGATAATCATAGACGTAACAGGAATCGGATGGAGTATTCATTTAATCCGATTTAATATCAGAAAGTGGTAAAATCTGAATTCTTTTTTATTTTATACCAATTCAGCTTTATTGGGTCAAAATTAAATTACGTCAACATAATTATTAAAACAGAGAAGGGTCATTGTTTTAAAACAGCAAGTGCGTTTTCACTTTAATCACTGCAGAAATAACTCTAATCAGCGGAAGTTTACCGTCAATATGGATGGATGAATCTCCTCTAATCTTTGACACTTCCCAATATGCAACGGATCGCTCAACTTGTGAAAAGTTAACAGAGCCCAAGAGAGGTCGCAGAGAGAGAGAGAGAGAGAGAGAGGAAAGAGCGATGGAGAAATTGTATTGAGAAAGAGGAGAGAAGCACAGCGAGAAGGATATAGAAGTGTGGAGAAGAGAAAGAAAATGAGAGAAGGGGAGTAAATTAGAGAGAATGAGAAAGATTTGGAAAAAAGGGGAAGGAATATGAGATGAGAAAGGGTTGTAATCATCAGTTCTAGAGTGTAGTCACCAGTGTTCGACCTCTTAACCCACTCGGGACGCTACTCTCCCGATGGACCGGTGAGGGGGGAACCGCTATCTGCCAAACCTCACACGTTCAGCGGCGCTCAATACGGCTTTCACACTTGGCCATGTCGTCTTTGCTACCTACGGGTTTGCACAGGGAATGTAAGGGCAAGACAAGGGAGATAGCAGCCGGCTCCACCCGGCTAGAATAGATGTGACATACCAGCTGTCAGGTGACGGGTTACGGGCGTCAACGGGCTGGGCACCGTGGCCACCGAGCCACACATCCCTAATTACACTCCCGACACCGCTCCATCACAGATCAAGCGAGGATTACCAAGGAGATTAAACGGTGCTTCCGCGAACCCCCCTCATCATCTACCCACACACCCATCCGAGCGGCAATGCGAAACCTGAGATCACCCGTTTAGCAGTTTTCAAACACCGATAGCTCAAGCAAACCTTAAACCCTTCCGAAAAAATAACCCCTCATTCGAACCCCAAGTTGTCACAAAAGACGAACCACTCATCTCGCAATATCATATTTCATTCTTTTCATCAGCTCTCGGTTCAAGCGCCTCCGCAAATCCCGGTAAATTTATTAAGTGTACATCAAAAAGCAATTAACTGTTAATGTTTTGCCACTATCCGGCATGACGGGACTTAGTCTGACATTAAGTTTGCAGATAACAAGCACTAAAATCGAAGGGGGGGGGGGGAATGGATTAGGAATATACGGAAGAGATGGGATTTCCTTTTTATTACAAGTCTTGGAATCCGGGATATTCGAAGAAGCTGGAAAATTATCATGGTTATGTCTATGATAAAAATATATAATAAAATAAATAAATAAATAAATGAAAGCGTTGTCCACAACGTCCATTTTTGTAAAGGAAAGACGAAAACAATTCAAAAATTATTACAACCGCTAACTGACTTTACCTGTCCAAAGTTACGTTTTTTTCTTCTCATTTTTCTATAATCATTCTATTAAAATGACGAAGGCAGGAAAGCATTTCTCTTTATATTTTACTGATGATTATATGAATTGTACATGTATATACAACATGGTATACAGAAGCATATATATATAAAACATGAGATAATGAGAAAGAAAGACAAAGGCATGTGAAAGAGAGAGAGAAAGAGGGGGGGGGGGGGAGAGAGAGAAAGAAAGAAAGAAAGAAAGAGGGGAATGAGAGACAAGGTCAAGAAAACATCGCGTCATCATGAAACCTTTGAAGCATCATTTTATTAATGGTTTCAAAATGTTGCTCTCCCGGCGCAGGTGCAATTTGTACATTTGCAATATCCCAGTAATCATAGCCGAGTTGTGAAATTTGATTTCCTCTCAAATAGAAGCGAGTCGGCATAATCTGAATTCTCGCCATCAGAAGGGACATAGTGACCGCCTATCAATTCCCAACGGGCTCTGACTATAAAACGTAGGATGAGTGTTAACCCCGACCATACAATTTTTAAACTTCATTAGAATACCGTCCTAACGGTCGATTTTGAAATGAAACTCAAAGCAAATCACGTGATTTAGAATCCAGTCATGATCGCAATAAAGAGCCGTCTATTGCAACTTACTTTTGTTTGATTTATTTCATTTTCTCCCAAGTTGACACTGAGTATTTCAAGAAAAAGTACTTGATGAAATCAGTAAAACACATTTCCCCACGAATATTAAATTTTTCTTATAAATATAATAAGATATAAACACAGTACACACACACGCGCGCACCCACACTCACAAAAAAAAAAAAAATGTATGTGTGTGTGTTTGGGGGGGGGGGGTAAATTTGTACTCATAATGTGCATTTGAAAAATATATATATATGTTTTATTGATTTTAATGTGCATTTTACTACGATCGTGCACTCATTCTGTTTTTTTCAAATGACTTTCCATGCTGCTTCATAACAAAATTCGACCACTGAAAGCTGGATGGAATTACTAAACTATTTTCGACGACGAAGAGATTGTATTCTACTGAAAGGGCTTTGTTTCCGGTTAAGCAAGGGTTGAAGAGATTTCTGGTCACTCTTATCGAACGTGGCCCTTTGTTTAAGGTGTACAGCAGACAGGTGTACCAATACACTGTCTTTCATACAATGTGTTACTTTAATTTTACTCATCAGTCCCACAAACCCTAAAAGGCGTCATCTAAAGGGTACCAAACCTTTAGCAGTACGTCATTATTCTAAAATGAGATACGGACATGATGAAGGGCTATTAAACTTCCAAGTGGTTCAAGATTCTAGGACGACTTCCGTGAAATCATTGTCATCCCCGGTTGGATGGAATATTGTGTAGGAGAACTGCCTAATGACTGTATTAAACGATCCGCGTAAGATCTGACCTTAATCCAACTACTTGCTATATTAATTCCATTTTCGCTCGCGATCTTGACCATGGGGTAATTAATTTATGTCCGATACCTGTTAAACGCAAACAGCGAATTATAGTAAAGAAGAAAAATGATATTTGGTAGAATACGCCAAAATGAAATTCACTTCCCCGCTGTATCTTAATTCGACCCATTCGACTCATTCAAGGGAAATATGATTGATATTCATTTCACCAAAGAGAATTACTGCTATTTTGGTAGTGAAAAAAATAAATGCCGTAATCTTTTTAAGTCAAGCCCGTCCCGTTTAACAGACTTAAGTGGCATTAACGCGGTCGACATGCGAGATCTGATTTGTATCGACGCGATTTGTGTTCGCTTCTTTGCGCGCCTAAATGGTATGTATGTTTAAAGGTACGATCTCGGGCGGAGTACCGCGCAACGAGTGTGTTCGTCAAGAACAGACAGCACACACGGTCGTGCGCACGGTTGACGGAGAGAGTGTATCGAGTCGAGTCTTTGACCAAAAAAAGCGCGCGCGGCCTTGGTCGGTCGAGAAATTGAAATGGAGATAAATCTAGCGATGCGATATGGGGAGTCATCCCTAGCATGCTGAGTTCTCATAAACCCAATTAGCGGTGTTATAAGAGCGACTTACGAGATTAACAATTCTCACGAAAGGACTGTTTTTCTCTCTTTTCCTCCTTCTTTTTTGTCTGGTTGATAATCTATTTCCCCGCTACGTCCATATCTACTGCAGTAAGTTGCTATGATGATGTTCATTGGGACGTAAAGACCTTGTTGATTATGATGATGCAACAGAGAGTTTGAGGATTTGGCGGGAAGACTCATTTGTAAGATTACATTTGACCTCTTTTTCCTGGGGTCTTTGACAGATTTCAGGGCAAGACACGGGGGCCCTCCATTAAGCTATTGGAATCTAAAACTGGAGAGAGAGGGTGTGGGAAATGCCCCCAGCACGGATTATTGCCACGTTGCCTCCCCGGGAGGAGCGGGAGGAAAGGCTGATTCATCCCCGCTCCGGATTGTAACGGACAAATTAAACAAAATTTCAGAATCGATCTGAAGGGGAAACATGAATGAAGAGAAGTACAATTACTGGTTCAAGACCACGTGAACCACGTAAGATGCCTCTTATAGTGCGCACAAACAATTTTTGTTCAGTTGTTGGTGATAATTTGATTACTGATGATGCTGTAAGAAACTGAAATATCAAGAATAATTGTATATTTATTATATTTTATCCTTGAAGCCTGATTACGAAATAACGATGACCGAAGCTAATACATTATCATACCACTACCACAAGCACATGCTTAATTAGATGTTATTAAATAATTGTTTGAAATGATATGAATAATCTCAGCCAAGCCGTCGAATCATATAAAAAACTGATATCTCAAGATGTAATTAAAATCTTGATCGATTGCTAGATCGAGGTTTCATTACATAGGATTATCAAGTGCTGTTTGAATGAAATGGAATGGACTAATAATTAGGACTTATATGTTATCGAATTCATATATATATATATATATATATATATATATATATATATATATATATATATGTGTGTGTGTGTGTGTGTGTGTGAAAAATGTTAAGATTTATATATTAAAGATGTTAAAATACATGTGGAAAATGCATAGATACAAGTGGAAAATGCATAGATCCATGTGAAAAATGTATAAATGCCTGTGAAAAAAGTGTTGATTGATGTAAAAAGATATATATAGTTTCAAATATATATCATATTCATATGAAAAGGGGCTATTAAAATAATAAATCTTTACCTTATGATATTACTTATGATATTTTCATTTCTATTTTGACACACAAGACAAACATAGAACATGGAGCGCTTACAATGCTACTCACATGGCCGTGTTGGTCCAGGTTGTTATTGGTCAGCTTGAGTTTGTGGAAACTGACCACTTGCTTCATCCAGACGGCCCCCGTGGCCGGCGAGTCCGGGTGGATGTAGAGCCGGCTGGGCATGTGGGGCTCGGCCTTGCCTGACACCACCCACTCGGAGTTGTGGTACTTGTAGCGGGTGTCGTCCACAGGGACGATGTCCATGAGAAGGATGTACTTGGCGTTCTGCTCCAGCCCGGTTATGCTGCACCGAAATGTCGGGAACATCCGCCTAGAGAGAGAGAGGTGGAGAGAGATAGATAGAGAATATCATATGATAACTTTTATTTACCCAGAAAAGCATCACTGAGGGCCCTGCAGTTATAATTACTCCAGTATTAGCAGCTACGCATTTAATACGCCTGGGTTGAGAGGGACAAAAATGTGTGTATATAAAACATCTTGTTACAGGATGTCAGCACTCAGCAAGCATCGAAACCATGAACTCTCGAATGATAGTCAAGAGCCTTCACCAATATACCACGAGGATAATATTATAACATACAACATGAATAAGATTTTTGAAATTATCGCGTTGAAAATAAAAACATTTCGGTTTTAAAAGAGTCAAACCAAAAAGTTCCCTTACTTTATATATAACCACAGCTGTAACTTATTTCTTACTAAATGAACAAAAAAACAACTGAACAATAACTCAACATCAACAAAGCCTAGCTAAAGTGCCCGGAAATTAACTAAAAAAACGAAAACGATTGAGTTATTTAAAGTCCTATTTGTTTCAGTATTTTATATAAAGTAACTGATGAATGTAAAAAATACATGGCCATCACATATCAACTTCATTTATTGAAACAACAAGAAGACCAACAACAACAAACATGACAAAGTTAAAATATGAGATTGTGAAGTATGAAAAAAGGTGGAAAGAGACAAAGGTTGATTAAAATGAAAAGCTTCCAATTATTCATACATAACAAGCACTTTTGAAAAATTTATCGACAAAATTACTCACTGCTCTAGTTAAACAAATGCGGTCTTTATTCTTCATATCTAAGTGCAATGCACGGAAATAATATGCTCATTAAAAGCCAAGTGTTTTCAGAGGAATTTGATTTCCCCATCTTATATTTCCTCCCTCATCATCATGATCATAGCATTTAATTTTTTTTTTTTTTTTACAATATTGGTTCGCGTTGTTTGCCCCAAAAGTTTAGCACCCATATCGTACCATTCTACTATAATAAATAGCCAATAAATTGGGCCCTCATTTTACGTCTCAACACCCCAGTATAAGGAGCCTCTGATCCTTAGAGGATTCCCAAAGTGGTAGACTGGTAGGAACCCCCTCTCTTCCATAGTGCCAACCAATGAAAAGCATGTTAAACTATGCGTGAAGAATCGAACGAAGATGCATAAAAATCATCACCATTCCATTATTTATAGTTCTGTACCATCACCACCACCACCCTCATCCTCATCCTCATCCTCACATCATCATCAGATCATTGTTTCAGCCTATAGGTTATCATACGCATCACCTCTTCTGTGATTTTGATTTATATCGGGGGCCACTTGATCCGACCCGTGACAACATTGTCAGCTCGACGTGTGGACATCATTAAAGATCTGTGACCAAAATCTCAGTCTTTCATTCTCATCTGGCTTACGAGTATCAGGAGGGCGAGCAGAGTAAGAAGGGACCAGGTTGCATTCTTCCACATAAACGCCACCGATTAGCAATACTTGTCGCTTTTCATGCCTTCCGTCTCAAAGTGTGACGCGTTTTATGCTTTTCAAGATGGTGCGATCATCATTAGCAAAGGGTTTTGTTTCACCGAGAGAGATATAGACCGGGTGATAGTCATGAATTACTGCCATAATTAGTTCACCCTGAGGAGTGATAGCTAAATGTGTAGAGAGAAAAACAATGTCAGGTATAGTGATGAAGAGCGTATTAATTTCTGAACATTTCACAAGGGAATAAAAGACGCAAACCTTCACGATGTCTCTTCAGGGATCAAACAGTCATGACAGTAAGCCGATCTAAAAGACAAACCTTCCACAAGACTCAATGAACATGATGAGACTCAGTTATATTTGGAAATAAACTGTCTTGATCATTATTCCAAGAACTTTTTGTTAAAGATATATATATATTTTTTTTGATCCACACTCTTTATTTATAATTCCCCTTTTCTCCTTTATGTTAACCCTTTTCCGACTCCCTCTTTCTCTCTTTCTTTCTTGTTCTTCCTCTCCTTCCTTCCTTTTTTCTTTTTCCTTTCCAAGTAAAACAGTTCAACTTGTTAAGCAGCCAAGCATTTCACCATACCCCTGAAGCCCCACATTAGGTCCACGCGCACCCCCATCGCCCCAAACCCCAGCACGCGCTTGCCCCTCTCTGTCCAAACACGTACCGCTCTTCAACCCCTACTTGGCGTTTCGTTTAGTTTCGGGCGCTGTTGCAAGAAAACTTCATTAATAATCTATTTTTGCGAACAGTGCTCAGTTAGGATGACGGGCTTTTTTTCGCAGTATAACGCGTATTGTATAAATATTGTTATTCACAATAATGGCTCATAGGGGGATTAGTTATAACTGTTACAAGGGTCAGGGTATTTGTAACAATAGCTTCCGCCAGAATTTGTAAGAGTTTCGGTTCTGGGCGCTGAAAAGTGTTTTTTTTACCACATATTTCCTCGGCTGAAGTTAATGACTTCCTCGTATAATCCCTCGGCTAGAACGAACGGTTGTTTGGCAAGTTTGGGAGTATTAATACGCAACTTTTCCCCCTACATGCAGCAGCTAATTGTACCAACTTTTCTTTATTTCATCATATATCTTTACACGATTTTTATTTCTAATAGTTGACATAAGGGAATGTGAACGGTGTTAAAGATAGAATCAACAAGAAGCCAACTTATACGTTAAATATCAAAGGTGACAGATTAAATGAAGCTGGCTTTACCTTTGTCAAACAATCTTGTTCGTATCAATGGTTTCCTTTCTTTCCCTATAATTATATAAGTCATATTCTGCTACTTTGATATTTTCTTCTCCCTCCTTTCTCTTTATTTCTCCCTCTTCTGTTTCCCTTCTCCATTCTGAAGTATAATTGTATAATTAATAAAAAATTAATAATAAGTATAATTAGCTATTTCTTCACCTTCGGGGAGATCTTTAAAAATCTCTGTCCTGCCAGATAGAGTTGCCCGCCTATTAAAAGGGCGTATTACGAACAGAATCGTTTACATGGTCATCATAACAAACTAAAATCTTACGTCCTGTATTTTAAATTACTGGCTGATTGCCCCTTATTCTATATACACGCGACGCAAAAAAGTTTAAAATGATCTCTCACATCGTACTCCTATTCAAATTTAACAAAGCATTATTTATCATTAGTCATGATTATCAATGATCTGAATTTCATCAAACCGAAGCTCAGTGATCATGATAATGGAAAAGTAACGATCAGCTTTTTCCAACTTCAGCTGGGCTTCTGCAATGCACTTTGAAAAATAAACAACGCATAAACCAGAATGAACATAACGAAATACTTCGATAGATATATTGTTTCGTTGTTTCTTCTTCTTTTCAAGAGGGTTAAATGGATAGCAGAGTTTGTATTATTTGTGGAGAAGCCAATATGACGGTCCTCCTTTCCGTTCCTTGTGATACAGGGAGGCGAATCCACCTGTCTGCCGGGGTCACTCGACATTCTCCCAACGATTTTTGCCACGTCTGGGACTAGCGGCAGCTGAAAGCCTCCTCTTGCCTTCCTCCTAACATCGGGCTATGGGTGTGAAAATAGCGATCTTTAGCACTCGCTCCTAGCTCCGGTATATAGTTGACTAGGCTACAGTCAGCTCAACTATTTATTCCCCATCATATAGTTTTATTTTATTCCATTTTCTTATATAGTATTTGAAAAAGGAGAATCCTATACTTTTTGTTTTTTGTTTGGTTATGATTGAATCGCGAGATGGACATTACGGAGAAAGTGAAAGAGAGAAAGAGGGAGAGAGAAAGAGAGGCAAGATAAAGACACAGAAAGAGTGAGAGTGAGAGAGAGAGAGAGAGGAGAAAGAGAGAGAGAGAGAGGGGGGGGGGTCGTTGTAAAGAGTACAAAATAAAGGGAAACTGTTAAATTTAGACTTGCAGATGGAAAAGGAGATAAAATCTTAATCAAGCGAAAGAGAGAGATAAAGTGTAAGATTTAGAAATATAGGAAAAGAAAGTGAAAGGGAGAGAGAGAAGGATGACAAACAGAAGAGAGAGCGAGAGAGAGAGGGATGACAAACAGAAGAGAGAGCGAGAGAGGGGGAGAGAATTATAATTGAGGGAAAGCGAGAGATAGAGAGAGAGATCAAGGAGAGAAAAGAAAGAGAGAGGGAGAGAGAGAAGGATAACAAACAAGAGAGAGAGAGAGAGGGAGAGATAGAGAGAGAGAGATGCACGGAGAGTGGGGTAGAAAGGCGCATTAGAAGGGTGTGAGGTGGTGTTATGACAGATGAAGACATGACAATATTGGAACAAGGGACTCGAAATTAACGCTCCATCGATCGTGAGATCGCGAAGTATCCACAGGGACTTCAAGTGAAAATAAATCATCTTTGATCATTCCCATTCTCTTTTTGATATATATTATTCAAATTTCTATGTATATATACCCCCCCCCCCTCCCGAAGTGGACGAGGTACTATGTAATAGTCTGCACCAACCAACACCATTTTGAAACATATATTATTATATCCTCCATAATATGGAAGATATAAAAGGTATGCCTCATTTCGGGAAACAGATAGCAATTTTCGTTTTATTCCAATAGAATATCCATTTTTGTTAAATTCTATCCACTTTAATCATTTATTGCAAAGTTCTGACTCATGTTTATGAACAGTGACCGGTAAATAGGTCATAAAACCATGAAAACCCTTGAATGCGAAATGTATTAACAGAAAATGATATAAAAAGAACAGGTGAACCTGAATGATCGAAATTTGTTATCAGTGAATAAGTGTGTAATACTAATAATTAGATCATGACCCGACTTTCTCTAACAGCAATAAAGCTTAGCTTAATTTGAAAAATGAAAAACTTTAAAAGATCGGACGTTAAACAATCTGTCGCTTCATCCAGACAGTCAAATGAATTTGGAAGAGACGCGTCTACAGGGCGGACTGCAGCACCTCCGAAGGTTGAAGAAGACGAGATGGAACAACTTATTATTTTTCATCTGTTAATTCTACAGTTTCCTTCAAATAATGATGTTTTTGAGGAGGAGTAATAGCAGAGGTACCCCACTGGTATGGCCGTCCCCTGCGCGGATGTTAGCACAGCGGTGAGCTCCGATTAGGACATCTAGCTTCTAATTTTATGACTTGATCTTATGCGATTACACATGAGCGATAGTGGGAGGGGTATCAATTTAACTTGGTCGTTGCATAAAAACAGCGTGCTATCCCGTCGTTTAAATTCTCTAGTTAATTACAATTCATTAAATCACCCTCATTTGTGTCAAATCAACGCGAGTCCCTCGTAAGTTCGCTGATTTGAAATCATGTAAATATGCGGCTGCGAGCGGTTTTCCCGGGATATACGACGTTCGTCTTCGCAGAGTCGGTAGCTCGGCCGCAGAGCTTCAGCCTCTCTCCGGGGGTCGATCGACTAAACTTAAGGCGTACCTTATACATAAACCAAATTTGATTTTCTCCGCTCCTTAACTATATCATCAAGCTCTCCCTTTTAGGAGAGCAGAGATGTGAAAATTGCCCATAAACTAATCATATCTCATTGTTAGAGATTCCTACTCCGTTATTCATTGCTATCCAGCCCCATTCATGGAGCCGATAATAAAATTCATTTGGTAGAGTATGGGTATACAGATGACATCAATTTCGTTAACTAAAATGTGATTTCGCCTTTGTATGTTAACAAGGCTAACGGATCAATGAATGTATGAATACAATCACGGTCTCTCTCTCTCTCTCTCTCTCTCTCTCTCTCTCTCTCTCTCTCTCTCTCTCCCTCCCTCTCTTGCTCATCCCCCAAAGAGACATATTTATAGACAGGCAAGACATAAAAAGAGGGATATTTCATTTTGGGTATGTAAGTAGCATCAGGCTCCATATGAGATTAAACAAGGGGTTCTAATCAAATTATACGCCAATAATTCTCTCCGCGATTTATGTTAAGGCACAGCGTACTTCACCCCACTCGCAATGCCAGCATAATTCTCTCTCAATTTCCTTTATATATTTCATTGTCTACTTTTATACGTCGTTTTCATCTTCCCGCGCTTCTTCTTCATATACCATTTTAAAAAAATAACTCTGAATCTCCATGATTTATTTGAACATTTTCTTTGTCAGTTAAACAAATTAGATTGACATACATTTTCGAGTTTAACGCAAAGGTGACAAACGACTCAGTCTTGTTTGAAATTTTTTGAAAAAAGGGGTACCAACCATTGTTTGAATTGAAACCCATGCACTTGAATGCCCCGGTCGGCTTCATTGTTCCCCCAACATGGATCGGAAAAGATCAAAACGTCGCCCTAAAATGAAAGACTAATTCATTTCCCTTCCGTACAGTGACTTTCTATGGCGAGGATGCAATCACATAATTGGATAACATTGGAGGCATTTTATTGAAACACCACCCCCTCTCCCGTTGCCTCGTAGAGCGTTAGAAGAGCAGCGAAGAAGGAGAGAGAGAAAAAAAACCGCTTTTCAATCTGATTTAAGAAATTAGGCCATTTCAAGATCTTCATTCACATTGGAATCATGAAAAGAAATAGGACATGACTCTATTTTTGTTAAATATTCCTGCCGTCAATTATATAGACTGTTTAGGCCTAAAACGTGGGGGGGGGGGGGCGAGCGGTTGAGGAACTAAAAGTATTTTCGGATGTTCTCAGTTGAAGGATGGTTTTATGTTTGATATAAATTATATTTCTTTATATTTCTCTACCTATCCCCTATCCCACTCTGTCTCTTTCAATCCTTCATTTTGCCTCTGTCTCTGTCTCTATTTCTCTGTTGGTCTTGTTTTTTTTTCTAGTTCTCCATCTCCCTATCTCCCTCTCTCTCTCTCTCTCTTCCCTCTCCTCTGACCTTGTTAAAGTATTTTTTCAGAACCCTTCCACATCCTTTCTCTTTCTCTTTGAAACTTGCATCAGCTCACATAACAGAGGCGTCAAGATTTGCTTTCAAGTTTTCCTTTAAAAACGGCCTATTCAACAACAATGTAATGAGTAAGCTGTTTCATAATGGTTTTATTCGTTTCATTAATCTTTATCATCATCATTATTATTATTATCATTATTATCATTATTATTATTATTATAATAATAATAATAATTATTATTACTACTACTACTACTACTACTACTACTACTACTACTATTATTGTTATTATTATTATTAATATTATTATTAATATTATTATTATTATTATTATTATTATTATTATTATTATTATCATTATTATTATTATTATTATTAGTAGTAGTAGTAGTAGTAGTAGTAGTAGTAGTAGTAATATTAGTATTATTATCATCATCATCATTATTATTTTTATTCTCATCATCATCATCATCATCACTTTTAACATCATCAGTACATCGTTATTTAGAAAGAGAGAAAGATAGGGAGAGAAAGGGAGAGTGTAAGGGGAGAGAAAGAAAGCGTTACGAGAGGGGTTGAGAAGAGGAAGGGAGAGAGCAAGAGTGAGATGGAACTCAGAAAACGCCACGACCAGGGGGCACTGCACGTATCTCCGCCGCGTAACCCAAAACCGTAATCCTGCTTGTCGGGGATAAGATGACACTCGAAACTGCCAGCCCTACCGCGGCTGTTCCGCCACGTCTGTTTCTAAGCAAACTAAATGCCTATTGACTTTGAAGAGGAGACAATTAGCTGTTCATTTAAACTCCTCATCTGCCATTATTTGTATCCGATCTTGTTACCTTCTTCTCCCAATGTGTAGCCATCCTTTCAACAGCCCCGAGATTTTCAGTTGTTAATTCGTTCTGCAGTTTCACCCCTTAAGATCGGCGAAGTCCGCTCACACACCGAGTAACAGAGAGAGAGAGACAGAGAGATAGAGAAAGATGGAGCGAGAGAAAGAGAGAAAGAGAGAGGGAAAGAGAGAGAGAGAGAGAGAGAGAGAGAGAGAGAGAGAGGGGGGGGGGTAAAAAAAATTCCGCCCTCTGCAGAGAGAAAGGTGTCTTATTCACGCTCGTACTAATACGGTACACGTCAATGTTCGTACCATTTTAAATCTTTATCCTGTCAAGAAATCCAGGTATAACTAAATGTTGACAAGATTTTGTTAAACAGAAAATGTGGCTACCATCGAATGAACCACCGAATTAGCTACAGTGAAATGAATGGCTATAGTGTTGAGACAACGCCCAGAAGATGTCATGATGTTTAATTACCATGTTCAACGCTCAGACTTAATCGCGATTCACATAATCATGACGTAGTACAAAACTACGTCAAATAAAGCAAAACGTGAACGTTGCAATGAATTATTGACAACAGGGTAGATTTTACAGTAATCAAATTATTACTATGATGAGGATGATATACCTAACAATAAATGCATTTAGTTTCCACTCATTTGCTACACTGACTTCAAAACCACGCCCTATGCGCATCTCATAGATACACAACAACTATACCACCACCACCACCACCAGCAGCAGCAGCATCACTACCAGTCCAGCTCGCATCCCTCTCATCCATCCTCCGAGGTGTTATCTACTCCATGCTCCTTAATGATACCAAACTTAATTTAAGGGTACGCCGCGGGCTTGACGAGGGTGTCAAACGCATTACGTTCGGGCAAACACAAAAAAGCAATATACTGAAATGTACAAGATACGAATTTTCATCGTCATTCTATTTTTCTCCTTTGGATGTGGGGGAGGGGGTGGGGGGTGAGCGGACAAAAATAACGAGAGAAAAGGAGATGAGAGGATAGGTCAGTGGCATTACTTCAGAAGATTGACGTACAATTCTGTAGGGTTTACAAATACGTAAGATCTTGGGAGGTAGAATTCGCTCAAACATATTAACATAGGACACATTGCGATAAGCACAATGATAAGACTACATGTATACCATCAGGTGAACAGAATGTGCACGAATAATAATGAATAATAATAATAAAAAAAAGAAATATGAATTTCCCAAATTTGAGACATGCGTGGAATTCATCAAATGTAAAAAGAACATAATTATGTAAGATAATTATATGAAAATAAACAGTGATATTATTATGGTAACTGTCCCGTGCACTGTGTGAATGGGTGGATTCCTGCATTAACAATTCATAGAATATATTCTGAAATCACTTCACCTTTGTTGCAATAAGAACACAGGTAAAACAGCCGCATTAAAAGACTACACTAGGTAGAATACAAGAATTATTTTGTTTTAGGGAGACAGTTTAAACAGTATAACAGGTGCTTGATGAAATAAACTTAGGTGTCATGCTCCATTTTACTCCGTGTATACCACTGTCCTCTCCCATTTTTTCCTTTCCTGCCCTAACAATCTCTCTCCCTCCCCCCCCCCTCTCTCTCTCTCTCTCTCTCTCTCTCTCTCTCGGTTTTTCTATCTCTCCCTCATTTTTGTCGTTATCTTCATATTCTTCACCCATTTCCCCCCCCTCTCTCTCTTTCTCTCTCAATCACTCCCTCCATCACTCACTCCCTCCCTCACACATCTCTCTCTCTCTCTCCCCCTCTCTCCAGATTCTTATAGGTAGGCAAGATACCTGAATTCCTACAGAGCTAACTTGGTTATGTTTCTCGCTCTCTCCCATAATCTAATCTCAGAATCAGTTAACCACCGAAAGGGTATATCGAATGGATCTGGCGGTCCACGCTAAAATGCACCAGGTTCACACCCAATTGATACCCATATGGTGTCGCGACGCCATCTTTGCTTGTTAGAATTCAACCCTAAAACTTCAATTTTTCACGTCGGAACTTGGAGTCCGAAAAGAAAGAATGGTACATAATGGTTTTCCCGTTCCTTCGCCTTCTATACATGCTCGTGATTACTACGTGTGAAAAATGCCAGCCACCCTTTCGAGAAAGTGTCCCTTTTTGTATTTTTCTGAGGAAAAGGTAATACATTAGGATGAATTCCCCTTCACCATGTCCAAAGCATTTCATGGGAATATTCAAAGAAAAGTGAAACGGTTCTGCACTATGCTGGGATATATAGCGCCAATAGCCTACCTCGGTACACACACACACACAAACCTTGCAATTGCTTTTTCTTCCGTTGGATCGGTTGGTAAGAATTTCCAGAACATTACAGTTTCTCTTTGTCAAAATACATAAATGTCAAATGTCATAGATTTGTTTTCTTTAGAAAATATTCGTATGGTATAAGTTAAGGTATACAAGAGAGAAAAAGACCAGTCCTCATTATCACTCTGTGAGGGAATCTAGGGAATATCTCGGATAAAAGGCATGGAAATGATTAATGAAAGAGTTGTGGTAAGAATGACGAAAATAAGTTAAAGATCGATCCATATTTGGAGACAAAAAATTACCTTGCCTCGGTTGAAGTGGATATAGGTTGGGGTTATTTTGAAAAGACCTTCAATATCGTCGGAAAGAGATCCAAGGATTCTAGATTCCTTTTCACCGCTATAAGTCGAAGGTTTTAAACTGTCAAAATATCATTCGCAAATGCGTGAAATATTAATCAGAGAAATTCATTTTTAACAAGTGTGGTGTTTGTTGCATAAACACGACCACCCCACACTCAAGCGGTCGAGGGGCTGTCCCACATATGGCTTCCAAATTCTTGATTGCGACCTCAGTAGAAAAACAAAATGAAACTGAGAGAGAGAGAGAGAGAGAGAGAGAGAGAGAGAGAGAGAGAGAGAGAGAGAGAGTACGGTTTGGTCGTTGTCTTGTAATCCAACAATTGAGCAATCGAAGGTATCTAATTCAATTACCACCCCAACATATCCAGTACTATTTGGATACCGTTGTTGCATGATGTTAGTCTTTCGCAGATCCTATCCCCTCCTTCATAGTGCATCTCGCCGCCGGGATCGCAGCCGTAGGCATCATCTAAGTTAGATGTCGACCTCGCGACAAGGAAAAACAATTCCCGAGATTGACACCAAGCCGGGACTCCGGGACCTTCGGGCAACAAAAGTGTTTCAATTCGAAGTGAACAAGGTAAGACATGGGGGAACAAAGCAATATGACTTTTGACCTGGTTTTTGACTCCGCTTGCGGTCAGTTGGTTATGATAGTGGATTAAAGTAGCCGACGGGTAAAAATATTGGTCAAAAATAATCTTCAAGGGGTCTATAAACTACCAGGCTTTAACCTTTTGTGAAAATATACGGGTAGAAGAGCAAGATGGAAGGAAAATGAGCAAGGAATAAAGACCTGAAGAGCAGAAAAAAAAAGAGGAAAAAAAAAAAATCCAAAAAGAAAGTGAAGAGAGAGAGAGAGAGAGAGAGAGAGAGAGAGAGAAGGGGGGGGGGTGAAAAGGTGAAAAAAAGAGATAGAGACAGAGAGCAACGACTTTAAAAAACATGTAACTGAAAGATAAGGGAATTAAATTAAATACATAAAATGTAGACAAGTCTAGAGTGAAAGTAGTCAACCAAATCATGCGAATCAAGAAGCGAAAAAAGGTGATTTTTATCAAAAAGCTAACGCTCCAACTTGAATTGTCAAAAATTTCCAAAAATATAAGCATTCTAAAAAACAAAACAAGACAAAGACAATAAAAACAACAATATCTGGCGGTTTAGTAATCATAGTCTATATTATTATTATATCATAACGGGATTAGAGGCACCTACTCGCAGACGCAGACGACAGAGCATGAGGGTGTATCGCGATAGCAACGCTCGGGGCGGGAAAACAGGAGAGAAATGATAGGTCTGATGTGAGACAGACGGCATTCCCGGCAAGAGGGGGAAAAGAACAGTAGGGGGAGCGTTATGTTGCCCTCTGCTCCTTTACATCTCATGTCGTGTTCGTATTATATGTATAGCATTCATAACCATCTTTTAAAAAGCATTTGTAGAAAGAGAGAGAGAGAGATTGAGAGAAGTACAATCCACTTTTTTGACATGACTGGTTGAGTCGTTGGGACGATATTTATTCATTACTTATCATTAATGAATATTAGGAGGGGGTGAGCCAATTACACCCTCTCTAATCATACTAGCCTGGAGATATTGATCATATCAGCACCCCCGATCAACTCATGTTGAAAGTAATACAACGAGCACTCAATAGAAATCACGGCTTGCTCCCGAAAAATTCATCTACACCCCGTCTGGCGAGTGTTATGCGTGTACCAATGAAAATTACGACCAGAAATCGTGATGGCTTATAATCTCTTTAATATACAATATGTACCAGTGACGGGTAAACAGAATGAGAAGAATGCAAGTATTATACACACCAGTGACAAGTCGTAATCACCCTGATGAATTACACGGCTTGTTTACTTAACACATCTACTGGTGTTTTCACGATTATTCCCATGTGTACGGAGCAGAAGGAATAAAGGCTGTTACGTCGACGATGATTTTGTTTTTCAGCAATGAAACAAATTACTCACTTTATGTCGGCATGCGTAAGCATAATGATGGGGAAATCTAAATGATATAGAACGAACTTAACGAAATGAATTGAGAAATGTTGAAAATGGGAATTACGAGAGAAAAAAATGTGCGCACATATTGATTTTGACACACGCTGCAGCGTGTGTATATCTTAAGCTGAAAATATGTATATATATATATATATATATATATATATATATAGAGAAAGAAAGTGTATCACACAATTTATTAATGCATTTTCGCCAGTAAGTTTATTATTTTAATTTCTCGAATTTTCGACGCTCCTGGCGTCTTCTTTAGGAGAACGATAAATGATAAGGTATAATCATACAAATAATTCATGTATTTGTATATATATATATATATATATATATATATATCAGAAAAACGAGGTGGTGATGCATCATTTGCCAATTAAAGTTTATTATCAAAATTTTCGGAACGATCCATCGTTCATTCTTCAGGGAAACGGATTGCAACAAAAACTTAAAAAAAACTATTAAAAAAAAATTTAAAAAATCCATATACAGAAATGTATAATTTTAAAACAACTTTTAAAACATCTCTTTATAACTCTCTGTATTTCAGAACATAGCAAAATCAAACAGCCAAAAATCATAATTGTTCATGCATCATCTCATATCGAGTTAAAATCAAATACCATTAAAGCTATCTTGCCACCAACTAAATGCATAGATGCGCTGACAGACTGAGAAGTATGTGACCCAATGCTGACCCGGTTGGTGCACGTGACCTTTGATACGCTCAAGTTTACAGAGGCGCCATTCCCTTCACGTACTACCCACTCAAAAGCTGTCCCGAACAAAGACAATACAGATAACGCTTTTCCTGCTATTCCTTTTGATACTTAAATGTTCTACTTATTTGGAAATGATCTGCTGTCTATATATTATGTACATCTATCATTTTGTTTACCTCTGATGATAAAGAACGAGTATATTGTGAGAGATTTAATTAATTCTGATCAAAGCAATAACAGCATGCAATAAAAAATGAATGAATAGATAAATAACACCCACAGGTAGTAAAGGTTAGTGGAACAAATTTACTCCATAAAGAAAGAAATTTTACAGTCAAAATAAATGAAAAAAGTACCCGAAATGTGTGACCTATGTATGTTTTATCAGCTACAAATTGATGATCGTCTTTGTTGATCTAAATTTTGAGGTTTAAAAAAGATTTTAAAAAAGAAAATAGGAATGAAAACCCACTGCCTGACATTCACAGATGAAAAAAAATATCTGCCTGTTTTTGTCTTCTGAAAGCGTGTGTGCCATTTCGCGAGGCCATTTTATACAATCATAACAAAAGGGGACAAAAAAATTCCATCATACACTTGATCAAAATTGAAACAAGATCACAATAGATATATTATTCAAGTTGAGGGTTATGATATCCCATTTGAAAAGCAAAACGAAACTGGTGGTTTTGGTGATGTAAAACGATTCAACACGGCTTTGACTCTGGTTGAGTTGGTTTTGATTGTCGACGTCAGACTGGAAGGGTCCCTGTCTTGTTTAGGCACCGTCTCCATCGCTGCCAGCTCCCAGATATACCTCTCCCCAACTAGGGAGAATAGACATGATAGACCGTGATATAGGCGCCGACAAATGGAGAGGAAAATCTCTTTCTCCTTGTGCGAGATCGAGGTTAATCGGTGAAAACTCCAGCAGTTCCGTTGCGCTATTGATACCGGCAATCTTACCAGCGAGGGGTCCTCTAAACTCAATAGACGGGACTACACAAGTTTGATTTCTATTTTGTTGCTCTAACCCTGAAGTTCTGCATGTACATATTTTCTTCTTAATAAAAAAGTGGTGTGTAAAACTATGAACAAAACAGAACTCGCTTGTTTGCTCCTACTATCCCACGGTTTCAATAGGGGGAAAAAAAGAAGTTGCAACAGTTGCTAGAGCACTGTGCAAAATCGAGAAGGTTTATTTGGTTTAGACATTAATTTCTGCTCCACTACTAGAGTGCGTTTCATTTCTTGGCAACATAAATGCATGTACTTAGAAATTAGTGATTTTTGAATTATTTGACAGGCCCACTGAGTATGAACTAATTTGTTTACGGAATTTCGTGCGACGTACATAAGAGACATTTCAAAATACCGAAATAGAGTTCTTTTATGACAAAAGAAGTTACTTGCAACTTTGATTTTAAAAGATTCCACATGACAGAATAAATTAATCCAAGGCACATGATCGGTTTAAACAATTAAACCACGACTTAACTAAACATTATAAAAGGAAAAGGTGAAATGAAATGAAAGTAACATAATCAGTGTAAAACTAGTGTACAGCAAGTGACAACGAATCATCTCGATCTGCTATGTCGCACGTAATCGATAATAGCTGCAATTTTCATGCATGGTTTTAGCGCGAAAATCGCATGAGCCCTAAATGCCCTACGTCACTTTATGTATTTGACAATAATTAATTGAGATGGATAAAAACAACACGTATCAGTCGCACTGACCTGCATGCTTTAACACATCTCTGATAACTATCGGAAAAGAGATCCTCATAATCCGTCACTTTCAGGTATCCCCAAGTCCACTTTAGCCTGCATGCATTCTCATTTATCCGATATTATCGATATTGGTGAGAAGCAATGCGACAAGTGGCACAACTATCACTGATGCCCACACTCTTTGCCGACACTTGAGAACAATGGCAACCCAAGTGTTCGGATCAAGAGGGGGACAACATCATCAGTCTGGGCAAATAATAACCCGACAAAACCACTCCAAACAGAGGACGAGAGTGCTAGAAAAACTAACATTAACACATTACAATCTACAAGCAAAGAATATGAAGAGAAAGGAACCCGCTCTAAAAAAGGTAATTATTTTTCACCAGTCATAAAGAAGACATGAATAATATCATTCCAAGTTATCTACACAAGACAAATATATATTTTCTTTCTGGAGAGTCACTGTGCCGTGTGGACTAAAATCTAATGCAAAATGTCTGTGTGTAAGTATTTAAATAGTCTGCGTAGTGTTAAAACTTTGATTATGAAACTGTAGTGCCTCTTATTAGTAAGTCCATAATAGTCAACCATTGACAACCTCATTACGTAATCCCTACTGCAATTATATTCATCGCACCTAACTCACAAGGGAAGTATTATCACTACCATAGCATTTCTTCTTCGTTATCATCATATTTCGGACACGATCCTGCTGGAGCTTGTTCTCCATTTCCTCTTGACCGTTTATTTCTTTGTAATTGGTGGCAGCAGTGGGATAGGTTTTTAAAGACTCGCATCTGTCACTGGGCACTGGGGCTAAGGCCATTAAAGGAGAAGGGTGTTGTTTAATTTGTTGACATCTTTGCTTAGCGGGCCTTTATGCTCTTCCATCCTCTTCATCACCAAAAGCAAAGGGGATACAAGCCGTCTAAAGAGCAAACACTGTAAATTATAGCCTGTAGCGATCGCAGCGATACATTGTAAAGTTGGGGATGGCTGTAACTAGAAAGATGACCAGAAGATACACCATGCAAGCACGGTGGCCGCCTATTCTCTCTATTTGAGTATTAAAGTCCGCTTTAAAAAAAGGAATAATACATATGGCCTTCCGTATGTCCACGATATAAAGTAAAGAAGAATCTATCTGCTATCCAAATTGAGTATGAAGGTAGTTATTTGCGTTTTGAGTAGTTCTAGCAATGATTCATCCAACTCAATGCATGGCACAACTTTCTGTTTATACTGTAATTGGTTTTCTGTAAATTCTATTCGTTGTCTTATATGAATTATTATTAACAATTTAATTATTATATTTCTTCTTCTTCTTCTGCTCTGTCTTTTCATTTTCATCTTCCCATTTCTTCTTCCATTTTCTTCTTCATTCTTCTTTTCTTCTCCTCCTTAATTTTCTTATTTCAGCTTCTTTGTCTTCTCCCCTTTCCTTCTCTTTTCTTTTTATTTTCTTTTTCTTTCTTTTTCTTTTTTTTTCCTTCCTATTTTTATTTTTCTTCTTCATCATGATCTACACTTTGTTACTGTCTGTCATCTCATTATCTATTTCTTCCCATCTCTATTCTCCCCAAGTCCTTCCTATTACATCTCTTTACACAGCCTTTGTTTTCTAACTTGTTTTATTCAGGCTAATTGCATATCATCTTCTTTGTTTACTCAAGTACATACACATATTTGTATAAACAAAGTGCGCATCATCCACTCATCATGCTAAAAGAAGTATTTTTCCTCGAGACATACAACAGGAACCATTTTTACCCACCAATATGATAGAATTAAGCTGATTCTGAACTACACAGAGTAACAGCACAACGTAAACATATTACCCCTAACCCTAATTACAAAGATGACAATCAAATTGAATTCCCCGTCTCTTAATTTGCCCTGATGTTCATCAGTTGATGAGGGACTTGGGACAGGCTGGGGAAAATAATCAGGGACTGAATTAGACCAAAGGGGAAGGTAATAGAAGGAGAAGATGATAAAGAGAAGGGATGGAGAGAGAGAGAGAGAGAGAGAGAGAGAGAGAGAGAGAGAGAGAGAGAGAGAATAATATGATATAAGGAATAAAGTTAGACAATGAAGAATTTAAACAAAGTTTAGACATGTCTAATATACATTTTAATAGGCTCGATAGGTAGGTAGGTGGGTAGATAGATAGACAGAAAGAGAAAGAAAGATAGAGAGAGAGAGAGAGAGAGGGGGGGGGGGAGACAGAGAGGGGTGAAAGATAAAGGGTAAAGAGAGAATTAGCGGAGAAAGAGAGAGGGACAGTGTGTGTGTGTGGGTGTGTGTGTGTGTGTGAAAGAGAGAGAGAAAAAGAGAGAGGACAGACAATAATGTATTTTTAAGAGGATAGATAGCTTGCTAGATAGATGTTATATAGACTGAAGTATATTATTAGATAGAGCATGATTAGAATTATATATGTATATATATATATATATATATATATATATATATATATATAGAGAGAGAGAGAGAGAGAGAAAGAGAGAGAGGGGGAGCAGTGAATGACAAGTCAAAATAATCTTGACTTAATATACTCGAATGTGAATTGGTCTATCACTTAATTGCAAGGTGATTGTTTAGATTAGGCCATTGCTCACAACGAAGTTAACTATAAAGGCCGCTGTTATTACAGTGTATGCCATGGCGCATAGGTGAAATTAGATAGTTGAATTAAAATGAAATCAAATCACGACCGCGTATTGATCTTGTATTTTTGCAGGCAACGTAAGCGAGAAAGCTCACGTTTGGAGTCAGTTGGTGACCTCCTACTATTAAATTTGAATGTTTATCTTGAGATGATCATTTCGTCATTACCTTAACCTTCGTTCAGCCGTGTACTGTATCATCTTTTTGGCAAAGTCGTCTTCAATGCTTCAAGTATTGACTTTTGCGGATTGATCCGAAAAAGGGGCAGAATAGTAATTTTACAACAACAACAACAACAACAACAACAACAACAACAACAACAACAACAAATGTTTTGACGTAGACTTATAATCATAAAAAAATGAAGATTCTACGGTACTTCCTCTTCGAAATTGTCCAGTTGTCAAAAAGCTACCGCGTTTTCATTTATTTCCTGAAAGTTTGCAATAATGCTTTTGGCAGGGACGGTAAGTTTGGTTGAAGGCCAAGCAATGACAAGGAATGTATAAAGGACATTCAGTATAATAAAAATAGACGAATGAGAAAATGAAAGACGCTTTAATTCAAAGGGGATAGCATTTGTCAAAATATATAAAAGAACGCGCAGACATGTTATCTGGACAGAAACAAGTCATATACATGATATAAGAGCATAAATACAGATCGATAGTAAAATAAGAGAGACAGAGTGAGTGAAAGAGAGAGAGAGAGAGAGAGAGAGAGAGAGAGAGGAGAGAGAGGATAGACAAATGAACAGATGACAACAGACAAAAGTACACACACCCTGCACACAGTCTGACAGAGATAGAGAAAATGAGAGCCAGTTGATGATCCGACAATAATATTTAAGGCGACATAAGAGGCAAATTATCGGCCATTTAACTAAAAATAAAATGGAAAGTTGTCTTTGTGAAGTACTATCTTACTCGGCATTCAGGTCAAACTGATCCCATTAAAACGGTTCGCTGGGGCAATACTTGTATTTTACAGCAGAAAATAGGATTCTAAACCACATGCATTATTGTGCTTTTTGTTCATCCATAATGCTGTGGGGAAAAAGGAAGAAAGAGGAAGGGGGAGAAAGAGACAAGAGAGACAAAGAGAGACAGAGAGACAGACATGCGGGGGGGGGGATGAGACAGGAAGGGGGAGAGAAATAAATAGAAAGAAAAAGAGAAAAGAAATAGATAAATATGGTAAGAGAGAGGGAGATACAAATAGATTTACAGATGAGAAGGAGAGAGAAGGAGAAAAAGATAAACAAAGATAAATTATAGTAGGGAGAGAGAGAGATAGAGAGGGGAAAGAGAGAGATAGAGAGGGAAAAGAGAGAGAGAGAGAGAGAGAGCGAGAAAGAGAGAGAGAGAAAGAAAGTGAGAACAAGGAGACGTACAGAAAGGATGAGAATTAACTGTTGTGCCCTCGACCACATCATTTCCCCCCCCCCCTTTTTAAAAAAAATATATCCTTCTTCTTTTCTCCATGAATTGCTTGAAAGGAGGGTCAATAATCACTCTAGTTGAAACCTCACATTACCCCTCACCTTTGCCAAGTAACTTGAAAAGACCACATGGATTTTCTGCCCCCATCACAAAAGCATCAATAGCCAAATAATTAGTTTCCCATCATCTCAACCTGGGATAAAACTCCGCCCAGTCAGTTTGCCAAAAACGTTTTTTTTTTTTTTTTTTTACCCCTGCCTACTTTCTTTTTTTTCTGAAGGGGGGTTGCAAAAAACAAGATTAAATCGAAGCATTGAAAAGCAATTGTGAATGGTGGAGAAAAGAGTGTTTTAGTCCTGTGCGGCGGTTGTATAGCCGGACTATAGCTCAGCCTAAATAGGTGTATTAAGGGCAGTTCTATAGGAGAGGAAGGAGAGGGTTGAGTGAAGAGAACAGCATGAAAAGAGCAGCGGACAAAAGATCTAACTGTTTCGATAATCCTGATAATTATGTGGAGACAAGCTTGATGCACTAGCTTCGACGTCTCAAAGCGAAGGGTTGAATAGCCCTCGTGGGACCCCTCCGCTTTCTTATGGATGTTGTAGCGGGGCAAGAAAGGACCAGTTTCTTTCACAACATGTCATTATGTATCATCACATAGCAATTGATGTTAACACACCCTAACCTAATGCTTGTACTGCCATGTTCGTGTGGAAGTATTTCAGAAGATATTTTCAACACTCCGTGACTATGCCTGATACCTGCACAAAAATATTATTTTGTTTCTTCAATCCCTTTTTTGTTTTACATATCTTATTGATAAATATCATTATCACTTAATGAGTGGAGTACATGTATTATTGTTCAAGAACAATCATTTTAAAATATTTTGATCATAGGTTTTGACATATGCAAAATTATTGTGATATTGTAGATTTTTTTGTTTTATTGCGTTTCGTTAGAACGTCCAATCTTGTATGTTTTACTCATCTATAAACCAAAATGTATTATGTGTAGTGGTGCTAAAGACAAACTACTCTGACACACGATATTACGACTGGTTTGAGAGCGACTAAGTCTCGTCTTAATGAAACATGTGAACTTGCATATTATTGTTATTACATACTATGCATTTCTTAGCATTTGTATGAAAGACGAGTCAGTGGTGCATTTTCGTAAAGAAAAACAATAACCAAGGCTTTGAACTTTGCCTGAGTGTTATTTCCATGTTTCAAAGAAAATTAGGAATAATGCATTTTGAACTTTTCATCAGAAAGTCTTTTTCTTGCAATAATTATGAATGTCTTATATAATTAATATCTAGAAAGCATTGATTTTCCACATGAAATATACAATAGAAACAAAACAAATAATTATATTGACCAAATTTGTGAAATTATACAGCTAAGACTAACATGATTCTAATGAATGACAGACAAAGGATATTATGATAAACAATGAAAATTAACACATTAATGTGTACATTTTTAATTAAAAAATTATGCTTTTTCAAACTTACAAGAACAGTAATAAGGTTGGACAATCGAAAATAACACTTTTCGACATCATCAAAATGACCATAAATTGTCGAAATACAAGCTTGGTCGTTTCTTTGTTTTCTAACAAGTCAAATCAACGTATTTTTTGTGTATGGGATATTTTACAAATCCAACAGTGTTTGAATCAGTGTTGTCCTCGCCTGCTATATCTTTCTTTCGAAGTTTTCCAAAACTACATTCTTCTTTGCTTCTCAAAGATAAATAATGCAAGCAAACTCAAAGAAATTAACCAAGCAAAAATATCTAGATTATAGGTCCAAACTATTATCATCATAATTGTTCCTGACAATATTTTGCGGTCGCGACATATACCGCGGCGACGAATCTTTGACATGAAGGCTATCAGCTGTAAAATTCAGCCCGCCACTTCCGCGGGATGCCTAGCCGCATGTCCCGATCAGACGTGGTTGTACGCGCTTCGCTCTATAAAATACTCGAGTTTTACAAACAATTGATTTGGTACTATTAGTTATTCCTCATCCTTAGTTTCATCTATTTTGATAGTTGAGTTCACGAATGCATGACTGTTTCAAGAACTTCCATTCACTTTACTAGTATTTTTTAACCTACAGACTGCGGGAACCGGGCGGCTCCTGTATTAAGCCTATGGGAGTTAAAAAATTCAGTAGTCAACGGGTCAGATGTTGGAAATTACCTTTTACTTGTAACCAAAATGGTCGTATTAAAAGGAATAAATATAGATAAAGACAGGAGAATGATTGTTTTAAAAAAAGTACACAAATAACACTAGAAACAAGACAAGGATTGGGAAAATAACTGAAAACGATCAATGGCTGAATCATTTTTATTATTATTATTTTTTTTTAAACAAGCAGATTCTGGGCCTGGTGTAATTAACGTTGCCATCAAAAAGTTGAAAAATGGCCCCGAGTTATCAAGAGTAATCACATTACAAAAGCATGAATTGAATTCACAAAGTTGATAAATTCTTGCAAATAGGTGACTTTTTTTTTGAAGGGGGACAATATGGGAGCTAGTAGATTAAAAAAAAAAGAAGAAGAAGAAGAAGAAGAAATGTTAATCTGTTTCGTTTTCACGTGTAACTAAAATCAAAGGTATGTAAATCTTCTAACCATTGGTGAGTCATTTAAAAATACGCTATATTCAGTTATTCGTATGAAAAAGAAATATCAGGAATGATACATTTATTATACGTACAAATGAACAAAGAAAATCAAACATGTAGCCATGTATGACCCTATTTTCCAATATTTACAAAGTTTCAGAAGACTGGAAAACCTCAGTTATGATCCTCATAAAATGATAAATGGTTTGCGGTTTAATAAAGGTAAATCGGAGTTCAGGCTGGAGCAACTGAATTGAAAAAAAAAAAATTGTAACCTCTTTTGTATCTGAATACCAAAATAAAAACACTTCCTAAAAGTGAAACTACGAACCTTTAAATGAAAGAATCTCATAAAAAAGAGAACAGAATGAGGTTTTGATAAATACCCAATTGAGATCATAATGCGACAGTACACCAGAAAGAATAAACTTCTAAAAAACAGGCAAACTTCTTTATAAAAAGTCAATTAGTTTTGAACATGTTGAAGCGAACAGAATATGAAAATACGTGTAGCATCAACAAAAACAACAATAAAAAACCACCATTACATAGAATTTATACTTCTTATTGGATTTTTTTATCATGATGATAACCTTCTTCATTCCTCTAATGTATTTCTTAAAAGGATACTTTAATTTTTTTAAACCACACCCCCCCAAAAAAAAAAATAAAAAAAAATAAAAATAAAATGAAAAAAAAAAAAAATGGCAACAACCCAGTGACTGATGTTTACAAACACTGGTCTTGTGTATTTTGTCAGACTTTAAAAAAAAGAAAAAAGAAACCAACAAACAAACAAACAAAAACAACCATGATAACCATGATAACTGAATTTCGCTATTAATGTAGCTCTCAATAATAAATGAAATATCTGTGGTTTGAAACTGTGTAAAAAAAGAGAGGTATAAAATAATACAGACTTGTATCAACTGCATAAGTATTTTGTGATTCATGAAATAATTTTACAGCATAGGAGTATATGGGATGACTTGCTTTTTTTTTCTTCAAAAGTCGGGCAGTCGGGGTCCGGTTTTGGCCTTCGAGGAAGACATTTTTAGTTAAACTCCACCAGCAAACCACGCTTGCTGAATGATCAATTATGCATTATAGTCGCCATGTCTCACTGCCATACCGACGTACACGCGATCAGAATGAATGATTGATGAAAAAAAGTTTTGTTTCTATTCAAATACATCTCCCCTCGTTTTGTTGCCGTGACGAATGGTCACTCAGCAATCCACACACGCCTACACACACACACGCGCACTCACTCACAAAAAAATTCACGCAACCCGCGCACAAACACACACAAAAAACCGATGACCACAAATTACTCCAGCCATGTATGTTGTCGCCTATGCACAATGGGGCGCAAAAGGGATCTTTCATAAACAAGTCCACTGTTTGCTATGCGTTTGGCGCATTTCAGAATCGATTAGTAATTTAGTGTTAAAGAGCCGTATAATGACGGCGCTTCGTACAAATTCCTACACACTATTTCCCATGTATTGATTAAAATCTTCATCGGAAGTGGGACGGTCTAGTTGTGAATATTTTTTTTCGTTTTTGTTTTTGGCAAGAAAATTTCTATACTTTAAAGGATGATTAAAATGCCTTTAAAAATCATGATATATAAAAATGCTACGGAAGGTATATATCCGGGCACTATAACAATGAAATAACAGCAATTAAATACTCTTTAGGAAGATCACTCGAATCCACAGAAAGTATAGTTTGTACGGCCCTGGTGTATTACCTTTTAAACATTTTATAGGCTTTAATATATCTCACATCATTACCGGTATATTAAAAAGATTAGGAAAAAGGAAAAAATAGAATAAACTCTTACCTTCCCGCTTTCGTGATAATCATTTCTGTTCCGATCTCATGAAATTTGGTCCAGAGCTCCCTACCTTCCAGCGTGACTTTGATGTCTTTGGTGGCAGGATTCTGGGCCGACAGGTCAGGCGGGCGCATCGCTGCCGCAGCCGCCATCATCTGCTGAGTAGCAGCGGCTGCGGCGGCGGTCTTGTGATCGCCTGGCGGGGCGGGCAGCGGCGTGAAGTCCCCGAAGTGACTGCTCCGTTCTGTTGGAGGTGATGTTGGACAAAGAAGATTCGTGTAAATTTCATCTTATGATTGTGTTTATTTACCAATAATGAGAGAGGACACATTATAATAATTGCACTATTCACAACATGGGGAAAACGTTAAACATGTTAATCGTAACAAAAATAAGAAAAAGAAGGTGAACGTTACAAGAAAATAACACAAGACTTATGTCCGGCCCCAGGTTTAAGAGTATACAGTTTGATTACATACAATAATGTACCTTATTATGAATGATCTGTATTGATTTGTATACATTTTAAATGTTTTCATGTTTTCACTAAACACATAGTAAAGGCATTCTATTTTCTGAAAGGAAAAGTTTTGGAGAAAACAAAAAAGATTTATGGAAATTGGCAATTCAGTGTAACCCTATTCTATACAAAAAAAAAAAAAAAAAAATTCAATTCTAAACGGCAAAAGTAAGTCCCAAATATTTCTTTCATATTGGGTGGATAATGATCAACACTATCAGTGAAGACATTTCAATATCAATCATATCCTTAATCTTGAAATCTGATCCGAATGAGATAAGGCAGAATATTGTTTAAAGAAATCTATGCCGATTCGCCTCGTTATTATTATTACATTATTTGTAAAGTTGTAAGTTAGATATTCCAATGATTTTCTAAAATGTTAAATATTATTCATTTGTAATGATATTTTGTCCTATATTCATTTGGGTTACAAAGCAGAACTAAACTTTAATTACTAAAAAAAAAGAAGATCTAAATTGAAACTTTTGGTGGGAATAATGCCTGTTTTACACAAATGTAAGTGTAACCATAACGAAGTATTTTAATTCTTCTCTTTTATTGGGGGAGGGGGGCTTGTTTATTGGCAAGCACTCACTCACTCGTTCAATAATGATTACATAAGAACCTCATGTCCATTACAAATCGAAGTCAAACGGATTAAGCCATAATAGTAGCCCTCCCACTACTCTCATGAAAAGGAGAAAATAGGATGTGTTCACAACAAACTGCTAATGAGCAATCCTCTATTAGCCAGGGCTGTCAAAAGATAATTGCCGTTGTTACGTGCCCTGCTATAGCCATGTCGGACATTGGGCCACGCATCGACCTGCATGAATATCAGGGGCGCATTAAAAAGCATTCAGCGTGCACGGCGAGGGAATGGCGTTTGGAGGAAGGGCATAGCATCTACAATGAATGGAGAGGTGAGAGATGTTAAGTAAGGCTGATTATGTGTTTTAGGAGCAAGCCTTAATGTACACTGACAGAATTGACAGGTTGGACGCGCGGCAAGTAACTGTTTTCGATTGTGGGCTTAATTGATTAGAAGGTAAATATTCCGTCTGTGCTCATCAAAAGCACTGTAAACACAATACAGTGTATATGATGGAGAGAGAACAGGAGAAAGAAACAGAGAAAAATATAGAAAGAGAGAATGGATAGATAGTATCTCTCTTCATATGAGTTCAACAATAATACTTAGAGAAATAATATCTTTCACCTTGTTCACAGAAAGAAAGCAATTATATGCTCGGATTTCAAAAGTGACGAAAGTTGTAATGGTTTTTTTAGAGCACGGTCCACTGCTTTAGAAAATACTTTTAAATATTCCGTCCACATAAGGCATAACATTTATAAAAATAAATAGAGAAAAAGTGATGAATAAATACACGTTATTTCGGCCAATAAATAATGACCAAATAGTCTTTTTTTTCTTTTACTACGACCTTCTTAATGTTGGCATGGAGTTTTGGAACTTAAAAAAAAAATAATGAGAATGAACAATATATTTGACATGTCATTAGAATATGAGAAAAGTTTGTTTTCCGTCAGTTTTATGGAAATGCAGAGAAACTGATACATAAAAAAGAGATAACGTTAGAAAGTAAAAACTTTTACTATACTTTTCTCATTCCTTGAAAAAGTTTTAGCCGAAATGTTTTACATTTTCATGCTTTTACCATTTTTTTTATTGTTAATTTTTTCTCTTCCTCACTATGTTGTATAAAAGTCAGATAAAAATATACTATTATTATAAAGTTGACTTTTGCCTACCATGGGGAAATGTATGACATTTCTGAAATCGGAACATTATAATCATCACGGGACGGATTTAAACATGCTCAACTTTGTTAACTATAGGTCGAGCAATAAAAAGAAGTTTTGTTTTTCCTTTCAGAAAAGGAGGCAAAAAAGGGTTCCATCGATCGTTAGAGATAGCCGTTTGCATGACTAATGAAACATGGGTATGTTCCTTTGAGTACTATACATCTTTTTGGTTATCCGAAATGTATTACTTCATGATTACGGTCAAGGATCTTTATTTTTGCTTGTTAAAAATGGTCAATGGGGCCATATTTTTAAAATCATCCGATAGAAATAGAAAATAGCAAAATTAAGATGCTTTAAATTCTAATCGGCTTCACATCTCTAGACAGTCATAAAAATAGAGATACGTATTATATATATATATATATATATATATATATATATATATATATATATATATATATATATATATATATGCGTAGGCGGGTGGGTTCTGCTTAAGATGCTTTATTGTGAGAGTCTGAGAGATTTTTTTATTGTGATTATAGGGGATATACAACAACAACAAAAAAAGTTGTCCAAATAGTACTCTTCCTAAACAACCTTCTCTCTTTTATCTGTGTAGATGTGTGTGTGTGTGTGGAGGGGGGGGGGGGTAACAATATGATACTTTGTATTAAGCGCAATAGAGCATATTTGTATAGTTGATGTGCTATATAAATGGACATATTATTATATTATTATTTTAATTACATACGAAATACAGCTAGCATGCTAGAACAAATGTTTACAAATTAAGTAAAATGCAACGTAGTTCACAACAATATCTATATTCGAATGTCACAGAACTATTATCCTATACAACCGTTATTAATACTTTATTATATACTAACTCATTTACACTCCTATTTTCCTGTTTACAATTTGTTTTTATACATCTATGAATTTAATTAACCCTTTTAACTTTTTTTTTCCATCTTTGTTATCTTTAACCTTGAATCCAAACGAAGTCAATTTCATTGAGTTAAATCATGAATGATGAGTTCAACCTCCTTTGAAATTGTTCAATAGTGGGCAATCCAAAGTTCCAATTTAAAGGCGTTAGCATAGGTGGATCTACAAAATCACTGGCAAACAATCACTGTATCAGATTCACCATAATTATGAAGAGTTTTGCTTGAAGTCATGACATCATCATCTGGTGCATAACTGTCTCAACGAACATACTAACTTTTGCAAAACTGAATATCGACTCATTATTCTTTTAAAAAAGTAAGAACAGTCAAATACTATTTAGGATTATAATCATGAGAATGCCAAACCATAATGTATTTAATGTTTGTCTTTAATGCTATTGTATAGGTCTATCAACTAAAAACTACGAAGACTATCATATCATTTGAATGTGATATCAAATAACTGCTCGTACTTCTATGAACACTATCTTTACTATCCTTTGGGCCCTTTGTGACACTCAGAAAAAAGGGGGGGGGGGGAACGTGATATGCATGAACGTAAGGCATATCATTGCAGGAAAACTTCCCAATTATAACATAAAGGAAACATTTTTTGCTATGTTGAAAAATGATATATGAAACTTATGTTCATAAATAGGGATATACTTTACAACCCCCCCCCCCAAACACAAAAATAAATAACAAGAGTACGCTACTGTATTTCTTCACTGACGTCACAATGATGCGACATTTTGAAATGCAATATACCAATAACCCAAATTTTATGACTTTTATGATTTAAAATATCTTTAAATATTCACCGATATGCAAATATGTGATTGATCATTTCTTGTCTGAGCTAAATACTGGGTCTGATTTCCCTTTAAATCATGGCGTGACATCCGTAGCTTCGCTGAACCACTGGCTGCCAGAGTCTGGCTCATGGATGTGGGCTGTGATGACAGGGCTGTCAGCAGGAGCAGCGAAGAGTCACAGCCGATGCACGATATGGGACCTCGTTTTTACCCGTCGCGGATGAATAAAATATGAGAGAGTGATAAACTATGTAAATGTATGCTACACACGGAGCTAGTATGGACGTGGCTGGTTAGGCCAGCTACATAATCATCACGGTATTACAAGATGACTGCACTGTGTATCCCTCCGACTTGAAACAACTTGAATCCCGTTGAAAAAAAAAAATCGATTAACAACGACATTTCGCAGCGCTATCAGTGGTTACTTATCCGTTTTGTGTTTGTTGTACAGATCAGAATTGATGTATAATGATATAGAGTGCTATAAATAACAAAATGAATTGAAGTACTACAAAAAATAATGAACTATAATACAAAATATATCTCACTACTGTGCTTGTCATAAACTTCCAAGAGATTGGCAATCTATAAGGATATTTCAAATATATGAATGGTTATTTTAGGACTTCATTTGTATTCTGATATCTTTTTTTTATGATTCTAGTAAAATACACAAATTTATTCCGAACTTACTATGTCTCTCTTTTGCATTACATAAATAATGCTTCTCCTATTTTACCTCATGGTATTCATGAAAACTTTGTAAAACTTCAGTAAGATTATAATAACCATCTCCTTAAAGATGTATTTCTTTTTATGATTCAATTAATTCAATAAGGTGATGACAAATAACTAAACAGTCTAAATTGTAATATAAACATATGGTAACATTATTCATTCTTGTAAATGTAAAGAACAAAATACGATCAATTAATCCATCAATCTGTTGATCTTGTTTTCACATTTTTCTTGTTTCTTGTTGCTGAAAAGGGAATTCATTGTTATCAGATTTATCTGTATGGATGAATTATGAATAATATTTAAAATAAGAGCAACGTTTAGGGGTTTTAATTTGGCACTCAACCTACAAATAGGGAGAGTGGGAAAGAGAATTAAAAAAAATCACGACGTAATTATGTTTGATTTGGAGGGCATAAGAATGTCCACATCTTTATTAGCCAGATATAAACGATTCTATTTAAATGGGAGTAAAGATGAATTGGGGGAACAATGGGAAAGCGAAGTCCATTGAAGATGATGCCACTGTAAGCACGTTAGTGTGTTTGACTTGCTCTCTTGGTATAACATAGCCATCAAGTGGGTGTGAAGAAGCTCTTCAGACCCACTTAATAGGGATACCATGCATCTTCAGAGTGACTTCTTCCAGGACCAATCTTAAAGCCCACCTTCAGTTTTTGATAAGGCCTTATTTTCCTTTAAAAAAAAGAAGAAGAAATAAATATTTCTTAATTTTTCTTTGAAACTACTCACAAGATTTTATCTTCTTCAAAAGAGTATAGAGTAAATCCCCCAGTTGCGATCATGGCATGCAACTGAATTAACTTTTATTTTTCTTTCTTTTTTGTAGCTCGTGTCATTTCTTTACAGAGATAATTTAAGTTAATGGCTTTTTTGGAAGTTGTGTATATCCATGCAGGATCACTCTCGATTCATTTACATGACACGCTTTTGAAAGATGTTGAATGTTTTACATTGTTGAAGTTAAAAATCAAAGCGCACGGTGTGGGTTGATGATTGAGCGAAAACGTTATTTATAAAAGTGATGAAGATATGATTATTTCGGGAAAGATGATCATTGTTAAATAATTTTTTTGAAAGAGAGATACGCATACTTTGTTTATTTTTGTTTCCTATGTCTTTGCCCAGTGCATGTGAACTAAGATGGCCTCAAATATCTGCGATTATATTTCATTTCATATATTTCATTTTTCACATTTTTATTAAGTTGTTTCTCTCTTTGTTTGTTTGGTTATCTCGGTTAACGTGCTGTCTATCATGTTTTGATGATCTTTTTTTGCGTCATACCCCTACAGTTTAAATAGTACCTTTAAGCCTTTCTCTCCACAACGTCACGCAATATAAATCGTTTGTTGGTTTTACCTATATTCATTACGTTATTGGTTTACCTATTTAGCAAGGAAAAATGGTGGACGTCTTCAAGTGAAATATTCGTGCATGCTTGCTACTGTTTATAGACATGTCGTGGGATTGTTCTCCTCGGAGCAGACCTAATTCCAGGGGGAATTTCGTGTGTGCTCTTTAGGACTGTACAAACTATGCGCTGGTGTATTAAACGTTTATTCAACAGCGAGGGGGTAAAAAGAAAGGAAAGGAAAAAAAAAAAGATGGGAAAGGAGGGCAAATTGTAAAATGTGTAACTTCGTGCGGGTGACAAATAGCCTTGACACCTCTCTTCAGTTTGAATCTGTCTTTGCATACAAACGTCCCATACAAATGATCCATTCTCAGCGCATATATACAAACGATCTCCCCCTCATTTTCTAGTAGTTTGCAAACGAATTAAAGGGATAGGAGAGGCGGCTAAAGATGTACTACTTGGGTAAATGCCGTGTGTCAATAAGACATGAGTTTTCTGTGTCGCAGGCGGAGGAGAGCTGGGAGAGGGTGGAGGAGAATCGGTGTATTAGGTTGTCGTTGGGACCAGCCTTTGAGGCGAGCAGTAGGGTATGGGGATGTGGTAGCGAGCCGCCCGCCGCAGCCCGTGCATAGCTAACTCATCAGATTGGATGACAACCATCCCCGCTCAGCCGCAGCGAAAACTGTAAATATTTAACAAGGAGTGAGGACTGCACAAGGGGGTTCACCCAGTGTGAAAGATATATAGTATCCACTTGTGAGACATTGATAGTCTAACTTGTTTCAACAACTACTATCTAAAATATGATGGTTTTTTCCCTTTCGTTCCGTCTGTATTCGTTAGCTCCACCGTTTCGAAACATTCATATAACTATGATCAGTCTACAGTTGTAATAAATCCATCTTTGTCCACATATTGCCTAAACGAAAAAAAAAATCATAATAATAAGCGTTCTATTTGTATTGATTCGAGTCTTTATCATACATGACTAAGATGAATATAATTTATGCCATTTTAAGTCATCAATTCCAGGCTTACCCTTTTTGAAGTAGAACTAACAATCATAATCCTTGTATACAAACATAAACTGTGTATACGTTTGTCCATCTCTCAGATATAAAATAATATTGGAATATGCAATAAACAATACATTTTGGAAAAAACAACATTAAAATGTTTGAAGCACCTAGTATTCGGATAATTATTCGTCCTGTACTTTTTCTCACGTACACAATAACTTATTTTTTTTTCTTCTCTTCATTCAGCCCCCCTCCCCCTTTTATTTTTTAAAACTTATATTGCAAATGTATTTTGAAAAGACCAATCTGAAGAAAGTTGTTTATAATGCACACAATTTTATTGTCGTTTATGAAAATCAAAGCTATTCAAGCAAAATAATCATATGTTTTATAAGATCTATAACCAAAGTAATGAAGTAAAACCTGAATGGGGAGACATATTACATACCTGAGTAGCAAAGATCATGAAAATATAATAATTACAACTTAGCAAGTTTGAAACTTCACACTTGAATACCGAGTACATGATCAGGACCAAATACCATTATGTAACCTGATTGAATAGGAAGCAATAGATTAAGAGTGTGGGTGTTGTTGGAAGGTGTTGATATGGGTCGAGTTGAAGGGGGCTTGCTACACCTCACCTGAGAATCCTAACGAGTTATGATTGGATGACTGCATGGGTAGACCAGGGTAGGAGAAGCTCCGAGGTGCTGGTGGCACGATGCTGTTGAGAGCAAAGGCGTGAGCCCGGGCTCGGTGATGGCTGAGGTACTCCTCGCTACCGTCATACATCATTCCCACTTGTCACCAAAAACACACAGAGAGAGTCACGAAACAAGCCAACTATCAGCAGCTAACAAACTTCCAAGGGGGCGACAAAATCGAACGATGCCGGCGACGAAGTTCTCAAGTCTGGAGTAGAGATCTCGCTTTTGGGGGTGAAGAGCAGAGGGAAGAGAGAGTGGGAGAAAAAACAATGCCACCGCGCGCGCATTCCCCAACCTTGGTGCACTCGTGAAAAAGTTGGTGTCGAGAGAGCGAGAATGGTTATATTTATATCTCCAGATTCGCGTCCCGGTGAGAACTGGAGAGGAAGAGCAGTAAAAAAAGAGTTCTTGGCGAGGAATCATCGAAGATCGTGCCGAAACACCAATTAAAGACCTATTATGAAGTGCCTTCGACTAGCTTACACCGTTTAGACAAGCGCGACTTACAAGCGGCCGCTGATTGGTCCAATGCGCACGTCTGTCACGAGCATTTTGACCACGCCCATCGATCCGCCATCGAGGGGGTACTCTTTCCACGGGAATGATCATGAGTCGAGGAGACAGCTTTGGTCTATGGAGGCACAAAAGCACGCATTTTCTCGCAAGCGCACTCTTTGTTGAATAGCATTCACAGCGGCTCTGTTTGTTTGAGTCAAATTTTCCGGTTTTACACGTGTGTCTTTTCAAGCTCAGTAAATCAGCGCTTGATACACTATGAAAAGCGTGCTTCTTACTTTCAACTCAAGAATAATAAAAAGAAGAAACCTAAGCTTAAGATTATTTTCTTAAGCAAGCCCATCGCTGCATTAATGAAGTAAACAATCACTTTCTATTAAACATCAATTTTGATGAGGACATTTCGATAGAAAATGAAATTTTCAAGAAGCTCATTTTATTAATGATAACCTCTAATTGCCATATAAAAATTCATCACCAAAATTAACAAAATTATGTCACGAAAACCTACATAGCAAAAGTATATTGAAAAACAAAAGCAAACCATGTCCCTTCTTTTGCTAATAAATGTAAGAAGGAGCACTGCAGTATATTGGTAAAGTCTCTCGACTCTCATTCGTGAGGTATTGGGTTCAATCGTTGTTCGTTGCTTACATCCTCGGACAAGGTGAATAACCACATGTTCCTCTCGACCAATGTGTACTGAATTGCCTTACCTTAAATGAGTACTAATATCATCGTATGGCTTCACACTTTATATGATTTTTCTATCACCGATTTATATAACAGGATCATGAAGTTCATTTATGTGTCACTGATTTGCCAGAAAATGTACAATATCATCGTCACATTTCAGATTGAAACTTAATGAAGTATTTCGATACTAATCATTTATTCAGCAGTTATTTTTGGTTTATGTAGGTGCAAGACTTATTTGTTACTTTTTAAACTATTGTTTATGTCTAACGATGTGCAGAAATTGTCAACTACCCCCTTTTATCTCTCTCTCTCTCTTCCTCTCTCTTTATTTCTTTCTCGCTGTCCCTCCCTCTTTCTTTCAGTCTCTCTTCCTGTCCTTTCCTCAAAGTAATTTACTCCTCTTTCTTACAGTGAAATTGATGTGAGATCAGTATTTTGTAAGAATTTTAGCCGACCAGTAACCCTTTTTACGTCCATCTGTCGCTGTGCATTTTAATCCTTATCATATTTTCGTCCGTCCTATTCTCCGCAGCTCAATTGTTAGCCCATTATCTCACACTTATATTCTTGCCTTTTTACGTCGTAGACGCGCCTGAGTGATCGCTTTGCCCGAATGGCCCGAAATGGACCCAATTTGTCAAAAAATGTTCCGCAACGAAGAGAGAAAAGCTAGGAGCCTCTTCATCCGTCTTGTGCGATTTGGTTCATTTGGTAGTCATAGAATCCTGCGCCGTGCAATCAGTGGTTACGAGCGCGTGAAGGAACGAGCTCCCGGGCTGGAGGCCCGTCAACATCGACCCACCAACCGTGACGGAAAAACCAAATAGTGCAGGGCTCCTTCCACTACACAAAACGTCATACAAACCCCCTTCTTCTCTCAACCAATCCTTTGGATTTAATTCTTCTTTCCCTTCACCAAACATAAGGCGCTGAAAGATTTATAATGTCAAATCACAAATGAAGTAAAGGGGGGAAATCTTGAAGTGTTCGGTAAATTTGACTTACATAGAAGAAAATATTCCTATTGGGGTTTTTTGATTTGACAAATATAATGATATTTGATACAAATCGATGTGATTTTCAGAGTCTGTAGTGTTTCTTTTACTCTCTAGGGTGAAGCTGTATATCACCAATATCACTCGCGGAATTTGTGAGTGAATACTACAATGCTACCAGCCGCCTGAGGGGGTATTTATGACAAGTGACTCTTACAATTGCTTACCTGACAAAAGATGAATACATTTCCATATCGTTGTATAGTTATTCTTGTCAAAATATGAATCTTTTTCGAGCAAACTGGGCCACGCGAGTTGACGATTTAAACACCTTGTTTCCCGTGATCCTCTCCGGAATGCAACGTTATCTTTCAGCTCTCGGGTTTTATCAAACGCTTTGAATATATCATCTCTTATTTCGATTTCAATTCTTTTGATAAATTGCACTGTCCAACTAAGCTTTGATTGAAACATTTTTCAAAATTTTAGATGTATTTTTCTTTTGAAAAAGAAAAACCGATGATGAAGAATATAGAAATATTAAATACATCTCTCTTGGAGTTTTTACAAAGATTATTGGTGTATGAGATGGATATTCATTTGGATATCTTCAGTTGCAGATGAGCTCTTAAATCCGACATTTGGTGCAGACGTGAGGAAAAATTGTATCGATTATTTTTAAACGGAATGCAAAAGTGAACGCGTGTTGCGCATTTTCCCTAATATAGGGATTCGTTGAGCGATCGCGAAAAGCTTATATTATGTATATAAAACTTTATATGTAATAAATAAACTTTGTTGGAACTACGCATAATATATGTCCATATTTTGTTCTTTATATATATATATATATATATATATATATATATATATATCCAGATACACTCTAAAAAATAATCTGAAAACGTGCTCAAACCCTTCACACCAGCGGCTTCTTTAAGGTTTAGATAAGTACCATTTGGGGTGTAAAAGGTGCTTCCTTATACTTTCAAAGAAGTCGCTGGTTTGAGAAATTCGAAAACCTATTATCAGTTCTGTATAGAATAATGTTGATTTTTAATATTTATTTGTAGATTTATTTGCGTATTTATCCCTAGGTGTTTAGATGTATAGATATTGTTATCAAGGAATGAATAAATAATTACCATTTTTGTATTGATATCACACCTAACGGAAATAACAGTATCATGCATTGAAGGGTATATCAAACAAGGGTATAACTTATCTGATATTATTTATCATGGCGATTCGAGAAATAAAACGAGAATCGACAACTGCGATTAACATAAAACATCCAAACTATTTGCTCTGTTTAAAATTAAAGGTGGCATTCAGCTACATGGATATTACTTATCCTCTGAATGAATAGGAAATGAAAGAAAGAAAGAGAACAAACAAGGCGGTTCGTATTATTATAACGTCAAATCTAATGTGTGATCAGTTTCCAAATTAGAATGACATATATGCTACATGTATGTTCCATGTAATATATTATAATAAATTGTCCTATGTTAAAATGAAATATCATATTTATCAAAATGTTAACAAAATAAAAAATGAAAAGAAACCCCTACAAAATACTAAGCTTTACTATTTTTTAGCATTTCAAAACCTTATTATCCATGGCTTTGAAAGGAACCATTTTTAAATCAATGTTCGAATACATGTTATAATCTTACAATACACATGTACAAAAGGATATTTAATATATTTATTCCTCGTATCTCTAAACTGCTTCCTGCAAACATGAAATATAAGGACAATATGTAAGCAGGACGCCAAACATATCCAAAATACTAAAATGTGACTTTTCCTGTTTACGATAAAGCATCCTACATGACAAAAATGTAAAAAATCTACAATAATTTAGATGACCTGAAAAACGTCCGCCCTAATGTTTGGAAATTGAATCTTGACTATTATCCATTTTAAACCAAAAACAACAACAACAACAAAAACAAACAAAACAAAAACAACAACAACAACAAAAAATCTCCCATACAAATATTCCAGATATTTGGAAACCCTGTTGATTAAGCTGATTACTATATATACAAATTCTCAAAGCGAGAAAATCCATGTAAATGATTACCACATCACGTGAAAGACGACTACAATTGCCACATAGATGGTGCTGACCAATGAATATCAATGACAAGCTAAAATGACATAATGAATATGATGATAGAAATATAGAAACCACGTGACAGATTCAACACCACTGATTGGTTTCACACCCCATCTGCATCGTAGTCTTTATAAAGCATTCTGCATTATCGCCTTTTTGGCGGGTCTTCATGTATTTATGTATAATAATCGTTTGGATCCATGTGACTCGTGTGCTTAATGTTGGTCATTGCCCGGGATATCTAAGATTTTCAAAGGATAACTGACAGTCATATTGCGTCGAAATCCCATGAATAGCAACGTGATATATCACAGGGGAAAATTTATACTTTTCTCACTTTTGTGATCATTCAAGTAGGAAAATGCACTTTTATGAGCAGTTTGAGTAAAAACACTTTCCCAAGCATCCATATGCAAATGATAATCAAAAATATAAATAATGACATACTGTATTGAAAGTGTTTATCACCGCGCCTATGAAATGATCATCTGATATGGACTGGAAAAGTTACTTCATATGCCCATATAAAAATCATAATAAATAAAATAGGTTTCATATTTTTGTTCAAATATTAGTCTCCCCCTCTCTCTCTCATCTCTCTCTCTCTCTCTCTCTCTCTCTCTCTCTCTCTCTATCTCTCGCTTTATCTAATGCACAATCATGTACATTATACTTTAGCCCATAGACTATCACGTAAAGAAAATATCTTCATTGGTTACCTACTTTTAGCATTATTGATGTTTTTAATCGAGATGTTTAATTAAAAAGAAATTTCAAGGCCCGTTAACTAGGAAATATATTTTTCAGTCTAGCTATATATTTTGACTGATGTAGTAATAGTTTATATTGGCAATTCATATTCTTCCAGTAGGTACGATGCTTATTAAAAATAGATCACGATGGATTATAGAGATACAATATGTTTCATGCAGGTCTATTTTTATATGTCAGTTGCTGAGGATAGTCATGAAATTAACATACAGAATGCCTAGCACGCAGAGGCCTCTAATGCACTTTTGCAAGTAGAGGCATCGGTTTTGACAAGTTCCTTAAAATACTAGGTGTGAGCAACGTTTCCAGCCGTATGTCATACGCCTCACTGTCCATCATCCAATCTGAATGCCTATAATGTTCAGGAGAAATAACGCAATTGATATTCATTACAATCATTCGATATTGGAAAAATAGATGAGAATATCCCATTTGATATTCGGAAAAATTGAAGACTCATTTGAAATAACATGGAAACTTAAAATGAATAATTATTAAATAAAGAAAGATCGGAAATAATATATCATATATAGAGAAAACATTAGAGAGAGAATTAATTGTTGCAGCAGTAAAGGTGATAGTACACCCTCAGAACATATTTGGTAGAAAATTGCCCAACCTTTTGGTAAATATGTACCCAACCATCTTTGGTCAATTTCATGCCCATTTTATGCCTAACTCTTGTAACATCTATTCCATACTGCAGTACTATTTGAAAAAAGGAAGATCTTAATCGGACAAAATGTTTATCATATTGGTCATAAAACTGTAACCAAGTAAGTCGGACACATAATTACCCTCGTAGTTACCATATTTGTTTACAAAATATTTCTTACAGTGTAGAAAGTATAGTATACCATAATTTGTTAGCGGTTAAAGCACAACAGTTAATGTTTGACGTAATCATTTATTTGATCATTAACATTCTAGGGTTGATTTCTTAAAAAAATATACACAATAACAAAATATATTTTCTTTTACAATTTGACATATACTATAATTGAGCTGATTTTAAAAAAAAATATCCTTATAGTCACCCTTCTGCTAAAAAAACACAACAACAACAAAAAAAAAACACCTCTAAGATGATGAATATTATTGTTGATACTCATGATCATATCTATTAATCATTCATATAATAATGATTATATTCTGGGAAATCGGTAATATCAAATTTTTCTTCATAAATTCTGGACATCAATATGATTTTTTTTTCTTTTAATTTCATTTCATTTCAAGAATAAAAGCATTAATGTGTACACGAGCGCAGTGACCCCGCATATGGGTACTCGTGCGCGGTCTCCAGACCGTCAGAGCATAGGGCAGGGCATATTCCTTTGGCGAGGCTATTACAGGCCGCGTGCGGCTTGCCTGTCCACTGAAATTAGTCGACAAACCCACAAAGATTTCTGCTCCTAATGGCGTCAAAAGTAATGTCCAAAAGCCGATTTAAAGGGGGAGATGGACACAAAGTGACTCTGGGTACTCTGGTTTCTGCATAAAAGACTGGGCTCATTGTATACATGTAGCAGAAAAGAGAGATGATCTTGTTATATTGCCTTTGTTGAAGGCAATAACAATGCAATATTTTCTTTTTATGACGAAATCACACGAAATATACTTTGAAGGATGATTAAAGCATGACCTTGAAGACATGTAACTTGAAAGTTCTCTTTAAGAATTTCGAATGGGGTTTCTTTATCGTGAAACCGGTATAAAACTCTTTTGACACACACACCTCTGTTCATTCTTAAGTAATAGTAATAAATTATATTACATTTATATAGCGCATTACGTGAATACTTCAATGCGCCTTACAATGTTACATAATTATTACTACCACTTGTCATTGGATTTCAAGCCTACACACAAGTGAGCTCCATCTGCACTCCTTAGAGAGCATTCCTACCATTTTGCACCGTTCACTTGCATGCATGTAGAGCAATAGCAAAAAAGTCACATTGACAGTGACTTTCGGAAATCCTCACAGCCACCCATTATCTCCTCAATAAGAGTGGCAATATAGATTAATATCCTGCCAAAGGACAAAGGACGCATCCACTAGACCACGACACCTCTGTTACATGATACATGTTACATGTTACATATTCCCCTGACTAGAACTGTCAAAGCACAGAAAGAGAATCGTATTAATGCTGAACTTCTCTTCTGGAATCTTTTAAATGGAATTATGAAAAGAGATACCACTCTTTTTCCTATTTGAAAATAAGATAAAAAGTAATTACATAAATATAAATATATATATATATATATATATATATATATATATATATATATATATATATATATATATATATATCCTCTTAGACCTGTGAGATGCGGGGAATCAACATCTTATACCTTTTAATTTGTGAATGCATTTTCGTTACCGTGCCAGAGACATAGATCTGTGGTAATACCATTTAGTTTCATTTTAAAGCATTACAAGCTGGACCCGTGTTTCAGTTTAGTATATCATTTATTAAAGGGAAATTCCACCCTAATTACAAGTTGGTTTCAAAATGAAGGTTTGAGCAAAATACAACAAGAACTAAGAAAGTTATGAATTTGTAAAGTTTTAATCAATCAAACACAAATTAGCAACTCCGTGACGTATCTTGCGAGATCCTCTCCCATTTGCCCTGTACAACAAAAACCATTAATTTTCCATTTTCTCTAAAGAAAATATTTAATAATACATGCACCTTATATACAATCATTGCTAATATCTTTTTACGCAAAACCTGTATGAAACAAAATTATTCCTTCATAAAAAAAAAAAAAATGAAAAAAAAAAATTGACAATTTATGAAATTTTCAAGAGATACGTCACGGAGTTTACAATGTATGTTTGATTGATTACTACTTCAAAATTTCATAACTTTCTTATTTCTTATCAGATTTTGCTCAAACTTCCATTGATCTCATTTTTCTCCTTCATTTATTCAAATCAACTTAATACCAGAATGGACTTTCCCTTTAAGGGAAATTGGATAAGCTCTGAATTAAACCGAAAGTCGTTATGCTGGTACGAGGAGGACATAAACCGCTCGTAACAATGATTAAAGAACATGGAGGGAAACAATGACCAATGGTTGCTAATATTCTTGTTTCTTTTGAAAGTACTCTGTCTCTTCTTGTTTACTGGACTTAAGCACCAATTTGTTACCCTTTCTAGACCTTTTATTATCTTTGTTGACTTGTTTTGATGATGCTGTAACGAGTGATGACCCATTGTAGACACTGTCGATGCCAGACACCGTATGTCTTTAAAAATCCCATTTACCGGTTCAGTGTAATACCACAGTCACACCAACAAGATCGACACCAGACCGACAACAGACCGAACAAAAAATGACATTGCCACCAATGGCCAAGAATCGTTCGGTTTGGAGTCGGTGCGGGGTCGGTTTAGCGGTGTGAGTGTGGTATGAGAACAGGCTAAAAGAAGAAGAAGAAGAAGAAGAAGAAGAAGAAGAAGAAGAAGAAAGAAGAAGAAGAAGAAGAAGAAGAAGAAGAAGAAGAAGAAGAAGCTTTCAACAAATCAGAAAAGTTGCATTGCCCTTTAATTATTGAAAAAGAAGAAGAAGAAGAAGAAGAAGAAGAAGAAGAAGAAGAAAAGGAGGACGAGGAGGAGGAGGAGGAGGAGAAGAAGAAGAAGAAGAATAAGAAGAAGAAGAAGAAGAAGAAGAAGAAGAAGAAGAAGAAGAAGAAGAAGAAGAAGAAGAAGAAGAAGATGTTGACAAAAAATGTAAATATATCCAAACCTGCGAAAGACATGACAGTAGTGGTACTGAAAATTTAATCATTTGCGTTGTGGTGATGACACAAATAATTCTAAAATTATATAGACAGAAAGGTAGGCAAGAAAATAAGCATCGGGTGTAAAATATTGCTGAAATAAGGTGAATATTTTCTGCACATCCCCTACTTTATAAAGATGGACAATTTTGTGAGAGTAAAGTAAAGGCTTTCAGCTATCTACCGAATTGAACTTTTCCCCTACTCCCCACTTAGTTCACAACTGACTCTTTAAAGAGTAGGCTGAGTTCTGGGAAAGGTCAAAAATAATTTGTGAGCTTTCTCATTCTCTTTATTTCAGTTTGGAAGATTATCTTAGTAGAAATGTCCCCTGATAAAAAGATTGCTCTTTAAAAGCCCTCACATTCAAAATATGACAAGAAACAGCTGAAATGTGTGGGCCGAACATGTGTGTGTGTAGTCCCATATACACTTTCCAGTGCATGTCACTCTCAGCAGGATTGAGTCAATTTCTTCTCACTTTGGTGATTCCAAAACCTTACAGCATACACCAATTCGTATGTACTATATAATCAACCTTTCCCAATTGTTTTGAGACAGTTTCTTGCGCAATATAATCGCATGACCAGAACTCAGCTATCAATACTGGATTTTCTGAATTTAGATTCAAACTTCAAACATTCAAATTAGTTTTAAAAACGAAATGTAAAACATCTTCTGTCCGACTTTAAACATGCATGTTCTTGATTGGACTGCATTATTTTATTACACGATTCGTCACATTAATCAAAACGAAAGAATACAAGTTGTCAATTCAATTTTTTTCATGATATAGCTAGGGTTTTGTTAGCCTATATTTTGGTAAACTACATGTAGTAAAGGATAATGAAATGAAATATGTCATGACACTGATATGATATAGGAATGAGATTCTAAAACTGTTGCTGTTTTATTCACTTTAAAAAAAATACTATAGTTCATGCCATATTTAAGACCATATTAACGCAGTAGTCCAAGACATATTCTTACGCCATATTTACCAATCGTTTGTATTCTTCTATATAGCCTTTTCAACATTTGTGCGGAACATTTGGCGACTTTTGTCAAGGTGCATACGTGCAATGTATCGATGACTGGGGAAGAAGCTAATGACGGAGTGGAGGATGAGAGTGCGATGAAGCGTGACGGGAGGAGACATGCAAGTTTGATGAGGCGGCGTTCCACTGGGGACTGCCCCCACCGGCAGCCCGGGATAGACAAGTAGCTTCCCGATGCAGCATCATCCCCCATTCACGGCGTCATCTGTTCAGTGAAACTCATTACCACATCCTCATCATCTATTAGTAGCACTGCTGTGTGACGATATAGAGATACAGGTATGCATACACATGACATGCATAATGTTAATGGGTCATATTTTTAAAAAATATTTCTCCAGAATTACAGAGGTCAATAGTTTGGACTTCTAGTATAAGTTGTGTTTTAATTGTCTAAAATGCGCCATTCTTTACTGGTCCGGGTAATAAGTACCTTTTCATAAAAAAGTATCATGATCATTTCAGTCGACGAATGCTTCTGTGTTAGATGAGGTAATACTGTTGGCTTAAAATATAACGAGGGTGTATTTTTACATTTAAAGGGCAATCCAACCTTGGTAATGAGATGATTTGTGTGAAAGCAGAAAAATAAGAATAACAGGATGGTGAAAGTTTGAAAGAAATCAGACAAGGAATAAGAAAGTTATGGAAAGTTTGAAAAGTGAGATCACTACATCTATGCGAATCTCAAATTGGCAATTTGGTGATTCGATTGTGACATTTTTGTGGACAACTCTCCCATTTGTCGTACACAAAAATATCATTAATTTGCGGTTTTCTTCGAGGCGCTTTTACCCTTGGAGCAGTACTCAAAATATATTGGAGATAGCATATTGTTATAGGTCCTCATGAAAGAAAAAGATCCTACTGAGTAATATATTTTTCAAAAAGGGACATTTTAGTCATTTTGTGTGTTGGAGCGAATGGGGGAGTTGTCCACAGCTACATCACAGTGGCATTACCTATTCGGCGAATTTGAAATTCCCATATGCATAGTGATTACAACTTTAAAAAATTCATAACTTTCTTATTGCTTGTCCGATTTCGTTCAAACTTTCACCAATCTGCTTCTCTGATTTTTCCTCTTTCTTTCAAAGCAACTTGCTATAAAGATTGGATTTCCCTTTAACTACTAAGGAATTGTGTATGTTATTCTTTGTCAAGAAAGCAAAATAAATGAAAGATGTGAAAACATATCTAACATAATTATATATGACAATCTTACTCTTATTCTTATTATTATCATCAATCGTTCCGCGCCACCATTGCTTGAGAGGGAAAAGCGAACTTAATCACTATGACCGGCACGTTTTTACTTTCTGAATACCTGATCGGGAAATTCATAAAACGATTTTTTTTTAACCCACTGATATTAGTGTCTGCATACAAGTAGTTAAAATTATGCATGCATGTATAACATGCATAAAAAGGAAATTCGCAACGTTTAGCACTATATTCGTACATTCATATGTGTCATAATATTGCTAAGTTATATTTGTAAATTCATATTCATTTTATTTTATAGTTATACACTTTCAAGTTCAAAGATCTGTCCTACTCTTATTTTGTAAAATTTGCCTCAAAATCATGATGCTCTTATTTTCCATGATTTCTCTCCCCCCCCCCCCCCCGTGAATGTGTCAAGCCTAACCACTTCTCCAACCGTACCATATCAAAGGGAATAATAACAAACAGATAAATATCAGAGAATCTATTGACGAATAGAGGCATCTTGGTGGTGAGTTGTTCTGGGAAAACACCATGGCTTCGATTACGTAATCCAATACTGACATCTGAGGATGAGAACAAAATGATGTGACACACTGGTCTCGGGGGAAATAGTCATGAATATGTACTGAATCCGACGTGGCCATCTGTAGTCTCTATTTTCACCCGCATTCTTTCAATATTCAATTCAATATTTCATTCTATCATCATTCAGTTCAGGGAGATTTTTCATATTTTTTTAATTTTGAAAATAATATTTTTGTGCAATGACAATGTCGAATGAATAATTTTTTTTTCTAAACCCATTTGTGAAAAGTATTACTCCTAATGAAGTGACACAGTGGTACCACGGGAAATAGTCATAGATATGTACCGAATCAGACATGTCCAACTTCAGTCTCTTTTTTCACCTCGCATTCTTTCAAATAAAATTATCGCAATTCAAGATTCTATTTCTATAAGCAATCTATTAAAGGTGCTGTTTGATATTTTATGTGCACAGAATTTCATCGAGTGTTAAATGAGTATTACATTAAACTGTTTGAATGAATACATTATTTCTAAGCATGTTTATCATCCGTTTGATATACTATTAGGGGGCTATGATGAAACGCCCATCTAAAGTGTTTGGGACTTTGAAATGACCATTAAAAACTTAACAAATGCCATTTGCATAATATTTTGGCATCCCCCCATCGAACGTTTACGAAAACGTGCTTTGTGAAGTAGTTTAAAAAAGACATTTTTGCACCGCCTATGCACTTGGGCTTACCACTTTTAAGTTTAAGTACCAAATTTTCGTCTGCTTACAAAATGTTAACAAATCAAACGGAGACAATAGCCACATTGTCTAAAAAGTTCTTCTTTGAGAATTATTTCAAACTTTGTTTTTCTTGATTATTTTACAATCCATTGCTACTGTAAAGCGACTTTTTTCCTTGTCATAGCTCAGAATAAGTTTAACAGAACCTTTAACCATATAAAGCAGACGCATGTTATATGCAGGAGGGCGTCTTGGCTGAGAAAAAAAAATTACCAAGAGAATAATATAATTGCATTATTAGATACAGACATACAATGAAAAATAGTAGCAACATCACGGCAAGTAAAACAATCGCTCTTCAAGACCCCATTGATACGCTGTGGTATCATAATATATCTTTCAAGCACTTAGAGACTTACGATTAGTATAAAAGCACTTTAACATCTATATAAATCAAGAATACCATTTTCTTAGTATTTTCAAAGGTCCTTTTATGTTTCTTTTTTTTTTCTTTTACAAAGAAGGGGATTGTACTCCCTCCCTACTCATGCACAGATGTAATCTTTATGCGCTGTTAGTCTATTATAGGGTCGGCATATAATTGGTATCTCTACAGTAAGTATTTATGTTATAATGGCGCTGTTGTTTCATTTTGGAAAGAAAAAAAATGACAATGTATGATATTAACAATACAAATTAAAAAAAAAGTGATGGAAAATGACAGTAGAAAGAAAAAAAAATGGGAATTCAGCACCACAGAAAAATGATGGAACAAGTGCGAATAAATGAAGGCGAGGAATTTATAAAGGTAAAAGAAAGAGAGTTTAGAGAAAGAAGAGAAGATGAGGAAATTAAAAAAAAGGAAAAGAGAAAAATTAACAGCCCTAGCCGAAGACTCCTTTTTGTTTAAGCCCTCGCTTCTTACTTTCTTCCTTTCTTTTATGAGTATTTTTCCATATAATGAGAACGGATATGTTATAAAAGAATAGAATAAGATTTAAAAAAAAATGCTCAGTGTGTGCTTATCATAATATCAGCATTCAATTTTCTTTTCATGGTTGACTCTAGAAAGGGGAAACGAGGAAGGGGAAATGTACGACAACTGGTAGATCTATGATGGGTGCTTAATGTGGAACAAATGGGTTTCATGTAACAGGAGGCACACTACCCAACAAAAGGGAGGGCAAAGTTCTCCCGCCCTTTCCATTTTTACCACTACTAACCCCCTTCCCAACAATGAACAGGGGTGAAACGTACATGTCAAATTCCCCCGTCAAAAGTAGTCAGTCAATGAACTTTCCATTCTGAATAGAAAGAGGTAGAAAGGCAGACTCTGAGATAAATACAAGGGTTCGACACTGCAAACTCCCCGAGTGTTTATATTACGTCGCCGCATCTCAAGTGCAACGAACAGGCGATAGGGACAGTGGCCGTGTTGGCAATGGTTGGCGGAGTGCGACGGCGCGCGGTCCCCGCACGCGACGCTGAATCCCCATCCCACTCAATGCACAAACCGCGCGGGGCCATCATAAGACCTCACTTAGTATTCCATGCGTTACGCCCTGGATTATCATCCTACACAAATTCAGGGTGTCGGAGTTACAGGGCTTTTTAACAACTTCCCAAATGCTTGCCCGAGTGATGAATGGTAGAGACTGTCAATCTAGATCTAACTACCCGATGTTCTACATCTACTAATGGGTCTTAATCCTAATGTACTATAGAAATATTCATACCAAGCAAACAAGGAAATGATTCGAACAAAAAACAAAGAAAATTGTTAGAAAATTAACTTTGTTCTTCATAAAACGCCTTTCTTTGCTTGCAAGAGGTATTCGTGAAAATCCTGCATGTGAAGTCCTACAAGAGAAAAGTACCGTGAGAATTAGCACTTATATTTAAGTCGTAAGGACTGTTAAAGACAATGAAGGAAACCCTTCATTTAAATCAGCTCCATTTTCGTCGTCACAGTGTACTTTTTCCCTGAGTAGTATCTTTATTGAAAAAAAACCATGATATACATTGTAAAAATCAGATTGATGAGGAAGCCTTTGGATATCTTACTCTTAATTGTTCCGTTTTGGAATGGACTTAAATTGAAGTGTTTTTTGTTTGTTGTTGTTGTTGTTGTTGTTTTTTTGCATTGATCCTCTATTCCATGGGAAACAGATATTTCCATGATTATACCCGTATTCATTTTCGAATCTCCAGCATATGTCGAATTGCCAATAAACAATTCTAATTTTTTAAAAATTTGATTTGATTTGATTTGTTTATTTATCATTTCCTTCTTAAACATTAAAAAACAATTTTTTAAGCAAAAGAAACTTATGAGATATGACGTGGTCGATAAATATATAAATCATATATGACATATGCGATATTATGGGATATGTCACGTCTATACAATCATTTTATATGTGAAGTTGAAGTTGAAGTCTATTGTCCAAAACATGCTCAAAATAACATAATAACCATACAGAAATACAAACAGATAACATGGATGATATGACATTGGACAAAAGGTATCAGAAAATAGCATAAATGCTAATCAGGTCTGATACCTGACAGAGTTTACACTCTTTACAATAAGTTCACTGTAATGATGATTTATAACTATATAACTACAAATTTCTGGGGTATGAAAGAACACATTTACAATATTTACAGTGAAGTATGAATATCGTGAAAAAGGCAAGATACATATTCAAGGTAAGTTAGCACACATGATAAATGATTTTAGATTTTTACGAAAAGAATTACTTGAACTGCATTGCAGGATTGACATTGGCAGCTCATTCCAAAAAGATGTTCCAACGAAAGATAGTGAAAATTTTCTATAGTTTTTTTAAACTTTTGGCAGATATTAGTTTGTTTTTTACATTATGCCTAATACTATACCCATCTGAGACAAATGAATAATATCGAGCAATAGAGTGGGAACAAATTACTACTGACTAAATTGAACATGAGGGAGCAAACACAAAGCCTGTGTACCTGGAAAACATATAGAATTTGCAGTTTTTCAAATAGTGGTTTTGATAGAGTCAGAAATGCACTAAATGTAATGGCACGTACTGCCATCTTCTGGCTAATAAACAAACACTTTAAAGTACTAGTAGATTCATAAGTATTTCCCCAAGCTTCAATTCCATATTCAACAGTTCAAGATGTGGTTGCAATAACGCTTTATATAATAATATCAGTACATCCATTGGCACCAAATTTCTCAGTCTATACATAATACCAACCCTTTTTCTTATATTTGCATTTACATATATATATATATATATATATATATATATATATATATATATATATATATATATATATATATAATGTGAAAGGAATTAGAGAATAATGGTTGTGTAAAGCTATGGTCCCTTTTTCAAATTTTTGCAAAGGTTCAATACTATGTTATTTCCTTGCACTTGCCCCCTACAAAGGAATTAATTAAAAAGGTTGAGGATTTGTCAATCTGTCGGTCAATTGAATCTGGTGTCGCCGAAATCACTGGAACGTCTCCGTGGTCTAGTGGTTAAGGTATTGGCGTTCTAAGCCAACGACCCGGGTTCGATTCCCGGCGGAGACATTTTTTCAACCTTTGCAAAAATTTCAAAAAGGGAGGATAGCTCTGGGGAACTTTGATTTAAGTTACGCAACTATTATTCTCTCATTTTCATTTCACACAATTATATATATATATATATATATATATATATATATATATATATATATATAGACGAAAGCTTAAATTTCCTGAGTATCCTGCGTCATCTTTGGTTTGAATTCATCCCACTATGTTCTATATCACCCAAACCAAAGCGAATGGTAAAAGTAGACTCAACATCATCACATTATATATATATATATATATATATATATATATATATATATATATATATATATATGTGTGAAATGAAATATATATATATATATATATATATATATATATATATATATATATATATATATATATATATATATCTGGTTTGGTCTATCTTAGCGTAAAGTGCTCAATGCTCTACGCAGAGCAATGAATATTACGGTAAAGAAAATATTAAATCGTACATGCACCTTAGATATAATCAATGCACATATGTTTTTACACAACAAATTTATCAAACAAACACATTATTCATCAACAAGTAAGAAAATTAAAATTAATGAATTTTTCTGTACAGAGCTAATGTGAGGGGACCTCGCAAGATACGTATGAAGTTTCTAATTTGTGTTTGATTGATTACAGCTTCAAAAATTCTTAACTTTTTTATTTATTACCGGATTTTGCTCAAACTTTCACCAATCTGTTTCTCTCATTTTTCTGCTACAGTTAATATTAATCATATACCAGGGGTCGACTTTCCCTTTAAGATTATGCTACAAAATCCGGTAATAATTAACAAATATATCGGCAAGTGTTCCAACCCCAACCCCTTTCTCTAGATTGAAAAGATGCCATTTATTTTCTGTTTTCTTACTTCTTTCTCTATTATTTCTATGTTTTCTAATCTATTTGTGGCAAATCTTTAATCCCCCCTTTTCCAATTACCCATCAAATAATATCACATTCCCCCACCCACACATTTTGTACATCTCTAATGTATGCGAAGGGGTGTCGGTATTCGTGCAACGTCTGTGTTCTCAAGTTATGTAATGACACCCTTGTGACAATGCTTGCAATTTTCTAATCAGTTAGATCATGATATCTGATTTATGATAGCCACCAGAGATCGCTCCGTATAACCCCTTTGCTCCTTTGTGATCGCCTGTGCGTGACTTGTATACATTCTCCACATCAGGATGTTGGAGTTCGATTCGCTCATCATGATGCATATCCTCAAACAAAGAAATACAAATTTGTTGCATTTTATGACATAATGCGAGTTTCCATTATCTTCTTTATTCTTTATAATTATTTTTTTGGGTGGTGAATCAATGATTTGATCGCTCTAATCACAGATTTTACTAAAATACATAATGGATTTTATAGAAAATTTGTGGAGAAAATGTTAAGCCTACGATAATTTAAAACAGAGGATAATATAATTATAAAGGTTATAAATATATTTGTGCGTATGTGCGTTCGTGAGTTTTGTGCTGTAGAAATACCGTCTATTTTCCCATGGGTTGTTTTTCTCACATTTTACTCCAGGGAAATTATGAATCAAATAGAATTTTGCAAATAAAGGAATCCCAAGGTTTCTCATACGTTGTAAAAGTTCATCTTTAAGTCAAAACAGTATCCATTACAAATCAAGATATTTGGATTTTAAATATCAATGAGAGATAGCCAACGCTATTCAAGAACATTTCAAAAGTCAACAGTAAATTTTATTACTGGGAAGCAAAGAATTGTTCATACATAAGAAATCAATGTTTTTATTTAATTGAATAAATGTTGACGCTGTCAGAAAGATGCATATTTTCATAATTGTCAATCGGCTGACTATTTCGTCACCTTTTATTTTTGGAATGTATAAAGAATATACTGAAGTGAGAAGAACGTTCTGTCCAAGTGAAATATAACACCTCCAATATTCACTGAACCCTCTAGAAAAGAGTCATCGCTCTACTCACTATCTCTCCATTTCCTCTCTATCTTTCTTGAGTTCATCCATGTTTTTCCCTTTTTCTTAAATATCACCCACACGCACTCCCTCATGCACTCTTTCATAAATCGTGTTCTATCCTTAGATTGATTTTTTCCCCTCTAAATACACACCCATCTCATCAAGTTATCATCTATCTACCGATGAGGGTGTGGGTGGGTGTACATGTATGTGTGGGGTATGCAAGAATGTGTATAATTATGTGCTTCAAAGTTTCGAAGTAACATCGATATTCTTGCAGTCATATTTTCATGTGTAACAAAATATTCACAGAATACTGAATATCAAATACACAGAATATCCTGAGTATTATGGAATTGCCTGGTGATAAAATCAATGGGGGAAGACACAGAATCCCTTAAACCAAGGAATTTGTGAGGATGTGTTTGTGTGTGTATATATACATGTATATATTGTATATATCTATATATATGTATAAATTATGTATATATCTATTTATAATCCATCTGCCTATCATCTTATTTTCTTTTAAATATCCAACAATCTATCAGTTATTATCTTCTCTTTATAACTTTATTCTCTCATGGTTCCTTTTAAAACACAATTTTTAAAGGTAACTATCGTGATTCATTTAGGACAAATACATATATATTTATGCAAATGACCATTACTTGATGAAATTAATCATGCTGCATAAGTATGTTATTCTATCAACCCATACAACATATCTTAATATTTGCTATCACATGACATTCGGTTTTCTTTTGGTTATTCATCTGCTTGTAAAATCTTTGCAGTTATCTTTTTTGTGTGCATTAGAGATAGCAATAAAATAGTTACTTATAATTATCCTTCCTGATCCCTCTCATTCTATCTCTCTTTTTCTTCTCCTTAAAGTTTCTTAGTTTGAAAACTTGATAAGTTTTGTTCGTGAACGTGATCAGTTAGTTTACCCCGTGCTGTGAATTAAGGACGCTGAAATTTATGGGCGTTTTTTGTTGATATTCCTATTATCATCCTCAACTCATGCCGAAGATTCGCTAACCTAGCCTGTCGAATCGTTGGCAACAATTGCATTGTATACAAGCATGTGTGCCCTACATAAAATGACGAGGTATTGTCAAAGGGCAACGCATCGTTCACACTGATGCATGAATTCCGTTCCTCTACTCTTTTTTTAACCTCACTGCGTCGAAAAAGGTGTGTTCGTCCATCGCAACCAGCCATTCCACTGAACGTCTGTAGGGTCCTTCCACCACTGTCATTTAACCTAACCTACAACTGGTAAGTTTCCTAATCGATGGCAATGAAAACAGGGATGCATCAGCGAGGAGCTAGCAATGCGAACAGCCTCAAAGAAGGGACAATACACTGTGGGACTCCAAGTTTGTCTAAAGATGTACGTAGCCTTGACCGAGAGTGGGCCAGACTTGGTGTCTACCTAGAGACGGTATCACTCGGAGGGGGCAACAACGCACCCCCAAAACAAGAGCCTCCAATCACCAAAAGAAGAAGCTTCGTCTCAGCTTCCCGCTGTCTGTTGGAATTTCGTTGTATTTTTGTTTTCTTTCTTTCTACTGTATTCAGTAATTTTTAAAAGAGAATTGCTGCGAGAAAGAAAGAGATGGCGTGTTAAATCACACGGTAAAATGATCTATTCATGACAAAAACCGAAGAAGGAATTTCCTGAGGAAATGTTTTCCGCCTCTATTTTGATAGAAATTGGTGTAGTACTATACGAAAACGTTCGTAATTAGTGTTCCAGTGTCGTTTAAACATTTCTCCAAGGTTCATTTCAAATATTTCTTCAACGGAATACCCTATTATGCTATATATATTGAATGATTATATTCCTGGGTGGAGAGTGGCAATTAAAATTACCTGTCATGCCATGGGCCCGATCACTTTAATATGTTTGCTTTTTTGTATTCGTTATCTTTTTGATAAACCAAAATATAAGGTTGAATTAACTGACGAGAAAAAAATTAATTATCCTATGTATCATACAGAAGTCCGCCGAGCTAAAAGATAATCAAAATTAACATCTTCTCATAGCTAACACTGCAATTTACAATTGCGTCAGAGAGTTTAAAAAGAGATGACGAGATGGATCTCGCACTAGATAATTTTTGTATTTTTACCGAAAAGATTTTACTGAGATAAGTTTTGAACATGCATGTATATATTTTCAGACCACCATGGTGTCCTTTCCGAGTCAAGTTTTTCTACCACAGTAAAGAAAAGCAGAAAGTGTGTATGCAGAATGGGTGCATGTGTGTTTGATTAGAAATATCTAAACATTCTGTCCATTGTCAATTTACTTTACTGAAATATGTTACCAATGTATATAATATGTACCAATCATTTTAATGAAAAGAACAAATCGCTGCTTTGAGCAAGATGTAGCAACAAATTCATCACTTAAAAATTATCAAAATGTAAGCCATACATGATTGAGCCCCACGTAAAAATCTTTCACATTTGTGACGGAGCTTGAATATATATCGGCATAATTTTTATTGCGATTGATTAATAATCGTATTTCATATACAGCTTTTTTTCCCCTTCAAATATAGCATAAAATGATTGTGAATATTTCTCGTGGAATTCATTATTTTTTACAAATTACAACTCCGGCTTTTTATTTTTCATCTTCCTCAGTTCTTTTTCTTCAGCTCCGGATAGTTTTATCATTTATGACGAACAACGTCTGATTGAAGGATTATTTTCACTTTGAACCATTTTCAATGCAAAAATGAAAGAAAATAATCAAAAAGAAATGGT